>OX459099.1:0-340000 GCA_949775045.1 Metridium senile | reverse complement strand
TTATTTATTTATTTATTTATTTATTTATCTATTTATTTATTTATAAGCTTGACAACAAAATATCACAGGAAAGAAAGAGAAAAGGCAACACTTGAATCCTGTCTGTTTTCATTAGTATTATTCTGTATTTAAATAATTATATGTAACTTGTTTATGATTGTGTTTCTTTATGTGTTTTGCTAAAGTGTTTGCCTATTTATAATTATATTTGTCTGTTCAAAATTCTTTATTTTAGGTTTGTACTTGGTGTGGTTTTTATTGTTGATTTTTTTTCAAATCTTGTTTGTCATTATATTTTATCATTTATTTTCTAGCAAGAGTCAACTTTTGTCCTTTTGTTTCTAGGTTTATCATCTAGAATATCTATTGAACCAGCTTCTCTCAAGGTTTACTTTGGTGACATGGCCAGATTAAAGTGTATTGTCAGGCATTCTATGCCCAAAGCAGACATTGAATGGACATATAAATATAGTAATGGTACCACAGAGTCAATATCTTCAAGTCGTAAGCATACAGTCATGGACAATGCAGCATTACAGATTGCTTCAATGCAGTGGATTGACGCTGGACAATATCGCTGTACTGCACATAACAAAATAGCACAAAGATCGCATAGTAGTAGCTACATGACACTGGATGTTGAATCAGGTATTGATATTGAAGAATGGTTTACTGTATTATATGAAATAATGCTTAGGTAAGTAAGTAAGTAGTTAAGCAAGAAGTACATGTATTAAGCAAGTATGGAAGTAAGTAAGTAGTTAAGCAAGAAGTACATGTATTAAGCAAGTATGAAAGTAAGTAAGTAAGTAGTAAAGCAAGAAGTACATGTATTAAGCAAGTATGAAAGTAAGTAAGTAAGTAGTAAAGCAAGAAGTACATGTATTAAGCAAGTATGGAAGTAAGTAAGTAAGTAGTAAAGCAAGAAGTACATGTATTAAGCAAGTATGGAAGTAAGTAAGTAAGTAGTAAAGCAAGAAGTACATGTATTAAGCAAGTATGGAAGTAAGTAAGTAGTAAAGCAAGAAGTACATGTATAAAGCAAGTATGCAAGTAAGTAAGTAAGTAGTAAAGCAAGAAGTACATGTATTAAGCAAGTATGGAAGTAAGTAAGTAGTTAAGCAAGAAGTACATGTATTAAGCAAGTATGGAAATAAGTAAGTAAGTAGTAAAGCAAGAAGTACATGTATTAAGCAAGTATGCAAGTAAGTAAGTAAGTAGTAAAGCAAGAAGTACATGTATAAAGCAAGTATGCAAGTAAGTAAGTAAGTAGTAAAGCAAGAAGTACATGTATTAAGCAAGTATGGAAGTAAGTAAGTAGTTAAGCAAGAAGTACATGTATTAAGCAAGTATGGAAGTAAGTAAGTAAGTAGTAAAGCAAGAAGTACATGTATAAAGCAAGTATGCAAGTAAGTAAGTAGTTAAGCAAGACGTACATGTATTAAGCAAGTATGGAAGTAAGTAAGTAGTAAAGCAAGAAGTACATGTATTAAGCAAGTATGGAAGTAAGTAAGTAAGTAGTTAAGCAAGAAGTACATGTATTAAGCAAGTATGTAAGTAAGTAACTTATTTTATTTAGTTAATGAATGTTTCTCCTGCAGACAAAGGCTTAAATAGAAGACCAGAATTCATTGCAAAACCAGTGGATACAAATGCTACCAAGGGGGGGAGTGTGGTGCTAGAATGTGCTGTCACAGGAAGACCAACACCTAAAGTACAGTGGTATAAAAACAACACACTATTGTCATATAATAGAAGAGTAAAGCTTTATGGTATCAGTAATTTAATGATTTTAAATGTTACAACAAGTGATGAGGGTGTCTACGAGTGCAAGATATCATCAGATAGTTTGTCCAAGAAGGCAACAGCCAAACTAAATGTTCACTGTAAGTAGAACTTATATATTTTGATTAATTGTGAATAAACTATTATTATTATTATAACATATTATCATTGGCAACCCAGAAGAATTTCAACAGGGTCTGTTTAGTTCTTATTATGACTGTTATTCTTGCTATGGCTGACCAGTCATCCAATTCAAAAACAATTAACCCTGTGCTCCATGCAATACTACATGTTAAATTTTTAATCTTAGTACTTTATTATTGTAACTTATTGTAACTTTATCTTTTATTTTCTGTACTATATTTTCTGTCTGTGAGTTTATTTTAAACAGAGCCCCCTTTGCTGAACTGGGCACCTCTGTAGACAAATAAATAAATTCACACACCCTTGATCCTGCCCTGGCACAGGTCCAAACTGATTTGCAACAGTTTACGAAACCTGGTCAGAATTTTAGATTTTAGTGACTGCCATCACCGACATTACCACTATTGGTACTGCAATATCTGTTATTAGGGGGGCTTTAATTTATTATTGTATGGGGGAGTCGGAAATATCGAAGGGGGGTCACATTCAATATGCTTCAGTGTTTTCAAACCATAGTTATCTTCAATATGCTTCAGTGTTTTCAAACCATAGTTATCTTCAATATGCTTCAGTGTTTTCAAACCATAGTTATCTTAAATATGCTTCAGTGTTTTCAAACCATATTTATCTTCAATATGATTCATGACTATTGTCTTATACATCATTTCTTTGTCTTAGATCCTCCCACCTTTGTAACCAAACCCAAGAACAAGAATGCCCATGCCAAAAGTGATGTAGAGTTCAAATGTATTGTTAGTGGTAATCCATCACCATCAATAAGATGGCTAAAAAATGGTATCCTATGTACTGCATCAGACTATATCCTGATTAGCAGCACCTCTTTGAAGGTACTGTCTATCTTGACCCTGGATACCGGTATCTACCAGTGTGTGGCAAAGAACTACTTGGCTGAAATACAGGCTTCTGCTGAACTAGCTGTCTTTGATGAAGGTAGAAGTCATTCTATCAATCATTAAATGACTAACTCATGGGATGATTTACTGCAGGCGCAGATCCAGGGGGGTGATTAGGGTGACAAGTCACCCCCTTCTTTTTGGAAATAATTTTTTTTAATTTTCACCTCCCCCCCTGTTAGTTTGATTGACTAATTATTTGATTCACAGATAGATTGATTTAGCAACAGACTGAATAAAGTAATGAATGAGTAAACTGTTGGAGTGAATTCATGACTGATTGCTTGTTTGTTTGTTAGGCATTCTACTTCCTACAGAGGAACCATTAACAACAACTAAAGTACCTACAACAGCAGCAACAACAACCCGACTACCTACTACCATGGTCACTACACATAAAGTAACCACTGCACAGCGACAAGTTACTATCCCAGGAGCACCAGAGAATATCAAAGCTCGCACATTATCTGAAACTGAGATAGAACTATCATGGGACCCTCCAAGCAATCCAGCTGGTAGGATCTTAGGATACAAGGTGTTTGTTTCCTCTGATGGTGGGTCAGGTTAGTGATCATCAATTTGTTTATACAGGTAAACCCTGAATTAATTAGATTAAATTTAAGATCAATGCTATGACAAAATAGCCAGCTGTTTTTAGGTAGTTATATAATATATATGCTACTATTTCTCTGTATCTTTCTTAAGACAATGTTAACCACCATGTTCACTTGATGAATAAGCGCCACCCTCAAAGCGCCACACTAACGCTATAATGTTACTTTAGAACAGCATTGGAAATACATTTTTATCAAAAGCTATATTCCTTTAAGCTCGCCCATTAAGCTCTCCCGAATATCCTAGTTCTGACCAAGAAGGTGACAGTGAGATCGAGAAAAGTTAAATAAGCGCTCAAGTAAATATGGTATTTTCTTCTGTAGCAATGTCATATAAATACCACAGTAGAAGTGCATAACATGTTAGTGATGTTTATATTATTCAGGAAGTGCTAGAAGTAATATCAAGTCTACTAAAGGAGATGTCCATAAGCTTGTTATCACCAACCTCCAATCAGATATACAATACAGGTTTATGATGTTCGCTGTGAATAGCCAGGGTACAGGGCGTATCTCACAGCCTGTTAAAGCCTGGACTGCTTCAAAGCATCGTCCTGGTGTACCTCTATCTCTTGCAGCAGTAGGAACATCATCATCACACATCAAAGTACAATGGCAACAGCCTACTACTGGGTAATGATTGTCATGTAATGATAGATTTATTAGATAAATAGGCCTTTTATTAAATACTATTAAATGAATGTACAATGCACTGTTTTACATACAGCTATTTCAAAAAACGTTTGATACCGAATGGTACATTCCAAAACCCAAGGGCATTGTGGGTCTCATTAATTTGAAATAGAAAGTAAAATATCTGCTCCATACAAAAAATGCATTTCAGTCTTGGAATGCACTATTCAGTATATAAATAGCTGTATATTAGCATTTATTGGTGTCCTTAGAAGGAAGCAAGGGAACGAAGCCAGGGAAGGAAGCAAGTGAAGGAAGCAAGGGAAGGAAGCAAGGGAAGGAAGCCAGGGAAGGAAGCAAGGGAACGAAGCCAGGGAACGAAGCAAGGGAAGGAAGCAAGGGAAGGAAGCCTGGGAAGGAAGCAAGGGAAGGAAGCCAGGGAAGGAAGCAAGGGAACGAAGCAAGGGAAGGAAGCCAGGGAACGAAGCCAGGGAACGAAGCAAGGGAAGGAAGCAAGGGAACGAAGCCAGGGAACGAAGCAAGGGAAGGAAGCAAGGGAAGGAAGCCAGGGAAGGAAGCAAGGGAAGGAAGCCAGGGAACGAAGCCAGGGAAGGAAGCAAGGGAAGGAAGCAAGGGAAGGAAGCAAGGGAAGGAAGCCAGGGAACGAAGCCAGGGAACGAAGCCAGGGAAGGAAGCAAGGGAAGGAAGCAAGGGAAGGAAGCCAGGGAAGGAAGCAAGGGAACGAAGCCAGGGAACGAAGCCAGGGAACGAAGCAAGGGAACGAAGCCAGGGAAGGAAGCATGGGAAGGAAGCAAGGGAAGGAAGCCAGGGAAGGAAACAAGGGAAGGAAGCAAGGAAAGGAAGCCTGGGAAGGAAGCAAGGGAAGGAAGCCAGGGAAGGAAGCAAGGGAAGGAAGCAAGGGAAGGAAGCAAGGGAAGGAAGCCTGGGAAGGAAGCAAGGGAAGGAAGCAAGGGAAGGAAGCCAGGGAAGGAAGCCAGGGAAGGAAACCAGGGAAGGAAACCAGGGAAGGAAGCCAGGGAAGGAAGCAAGGGAAGGAAGCAAGGGAAGGAAGCAAGGGAAGGAAGCCTGGGAAGGAAGCAAGGGAAGGAAGCCAGGGAAGGAAGCCAGGGAAGGAAGCCAGGGAAGGAAGCCAGGGAAGGAAGCCAGGGAAGGAAGCCAGGGAAGGAAGCTGGGGAAGGAAGCAAGGGAAGGAAGCCAGGGAAGGAAGCCAGGGAAGAAAGCCATTCATAGAAACATGATAATACAGATAAAACATCCACTTTTTCAAATAGTACATTACTAATGACATGTACCTGTGATATTACTAGGACTTCTATCAAAGAGTACCTCTTGGAATACAAGCAAAGTGGTGATGGTGCAAATTTTACCATGTATTCCACAATTACAAGTCGCAAACATAAAACCCTTAAAAGCCTCAAGACCTACACCAAGTACAAGATCTGGGTATATGCCGTGGATAATACAGGCAAACGAAGCCATGCTGCTGAAACAGTAGCTACAACACTTGGTGGAGGTATGATGATTATAATGGTATAAAATAACTGATCATAATACAACTATAAATATATCATAATGGTATTAAATAACTGATCATAATACAACTATAAATATATCATAATGGTATTAAATAACTGATCATAATACAACTATAAATATATCATAATGGTATAAAATAACTGATCATAATACAACTATAAATATATCAGAATGGTATAAAATAACCGATCATAATACAACTATAAATATATCATAATGGTATAAAATAACTGATCATAATACAACTATAAATATATCATAATGGTATAAAATAACTGATCATAATACAACTATAAAAATTGATTTGTGCATGATTAACAATGCAGTTAATATGGATATAATAAAACCATTATTACTCAATCTTGCCATACAAGGCTGATAGCCAACTCTACGTGGCCTCACTGGCTAGGAGCTCATCTCTATTTCATGGAATAATTCCTAAATAATGAATGTTGTGTGTTTGTAGTTCCCAAGGGTCAGCCACTAGATGTCACTGTAATAGGAGATGGTAGTGGTATGGCACTGATGGTTACGTGGAAACCACCTCAGTTTGACTTGATTAATGGAGGAATTACCAGGTATTTGCTGGAATATAGAAAACCAGGACAACCAACAAAAAAGATAAATATTAAGGTAAGAATTAGTTATAATAGTTTTATAACATCCACTAATAAAACAATCGTAGAAGCAAACTGAAACAGTCCATGTCA
Organism: Metridium senile; assembly: GCA_949775045.1. Classification (NCBI taxonomy): domain Eukaryota; kingdom Metazoa; phylum Cnidaria; class Anthozoa; order Actiniaria; family Metridiidae; genus Metridium; species Metridium senile. Next base: position 333,643 of record OX459099.1, on the reverse strand, counting down.
ATAATTATGACAAAAACCGAATCAAGTCAGGTTATTGTACTGTTACACCACATAATACATTTTCTAATTTCTGCGAACTCAGACTTTCCAACAGCTTGTTGTAAAATATGTATTTCGCTGCCGTCAATCAAGGATTTAAAAGGTACCCACTAATTAATTTTAATTAAAAAAACGTATTTCATAGCAAGCCTTAGGAATGTCTGATTTCACAGAAAGTCGAAAACAGCAGTAATGACTTTTGCAAGTGAATTATGCAACAAAGTAATGTTAAGTTAGTAAGATATTTTATACAGTGTTTACATAATTAACTCATCAATGTTGTGTATATCAGGACAACATATTAAAGCACAAGTTGACAAACCTTGATAGAAATACTGTGTACCAAGTTAGAGTTGCTGCTGGAAACCCTTCAGGATATGGTGACTACTCACAATGGTTGCAGGCTAATACTAGTGTCACTAAATGCTCAGGTAACAACCTAATGGTAGTGCTGTTGATGAGTTGACATTGTTAGTTTTGTCTTTAGAAAGACTATTGGTGTGTGATGTTTCCATGGGGAAGTAAAAACACCTGATGTCTTTGATCTCAGCACATAAACATTGCTTACACCTGGGTTCAGACCTTTTACTCTTATTCACAATGGTATACTGTACAGCCGCTGAAAGGATCCCTGCAACACAGCTCTATATACAGCTATTTCAAAATACCTTGAATTCTGAATAGTGCATTCCAAGACCAAAGGGCATTGTAGGTCTCGATATTTACTCCCCATAACTAGCTCCTATATTGTTTTGAATGGAATGCACTAAGAATAAAATTATTACATGACCCAAAATGCATTTTGGTCTTGCAATGAACTATTCAGTATTCAGTATTCTATGTTTTTTGGAATAGCTGTGTTCTGATCAATGTTGATTTGTTTGATGCAGAAGATAGACGTCCAGGTCGGCCTACAGCGGTAGTGGTATCCACACCTGTCAAGGGTTTTCCAGAGATTAAAGTAACCTGGCAACCACCTGTAGATGTCAGTCAGCAGTGTGTGACTGGATATATCCTGGAATATGGTGAAGGTGCACCATTCCCTAACAAAGTACCAGTCAATGCATCTACCAGAATACAACTTATCCGTAAAGGAATAAGTAAGTAACTATGGACTAACTTGCTTTACTACTACAACAACAACAACAAAAGGAATTGCCAGCTAGTCAGATAACGTGCTATACATGTTCTTTCTTTTCTTCTTCTTAACAACAGCTTTATTCTGGTTCAAGTATACAATACAATTAATTATTAAACATTACAATCATAAGGATCATAGTTAATAACTATTAACTATGATTACAAAATTTAAAATTTAATATATTTAATTCAATTTTAATTTTAATTTTTAATTTTAATTTTTGTTTTCTCTATCTTTTCATAATATTTAACTATCGCTTTGTTTATCGTTATTTTATCTGTGTTTTTTTCTCTATTGTTTGCCTCCATTGTTATTAACATAGCTGTCTGTCTGTCTGTCTGTGGACACTTGATTTATAACCATTTAACGTTATTTTATCTGTTTTTTTTTTCTCTATTGTTTGCCTCTATTGTTATTAACATAGCTGTCTGTCTGTCTGTCTGTGGACACAGGTGCAGGACGGGAATATGTCATCAAGATAGAAGCTATTAACAGTCATGGTAAAAATGGACCCAATGTACAGAAGAAGATCAAAGTACCTCCAATCATTCACGGTATGTTTCCTTGTACCAAATATGTCACCACCCAGGGTATGAATGGGCTTCCAGTGTAGGATAGTGCAAGAGGGGAATGGAATGAGAAAGTGTTACAAAGGCAGCCCAAAAGGCAGAAAAGAGTTACCTACAGAGGAGTCTAGTAAATAATTATTTGTTCATCTCATTTCTTCTTTTTCAGTTTCAAGAAAACCAGTTAAGAATGTTCGTGCCGTGGCAGTGACGTCCCGTATGGTGCGAGTGAAATGGGCCGAGTATAGTGATCATAAACGGTATCTATATCACGTGTTCTGTGCCTTCCAGAAGACAATGATGTATTGTGGGAATACAACTCAACTGTCAATCACTTGTTCTGGGTTGGAGCCATATACCTTTTATACGTTTCTTGTCCGAAGATTTGATGAGAAAACCAATGCTACAGCAACAAATAGAACACTGGAAGATAGTAAGCATAATGACTATTATAACCTAGGGGGCTTTCATTTATTAGTGTATGTTGGGGGGGTCGGCAATATTGAGGGGGTGTCAAGTTATTTTCAGAAGCTTTAAAGGGGGGTTGTTACAAATTATTTGCTGTTTTATAGGGCTTTAGTAAAAACTGGACGAAAAAGGGTTATGATATCTATGCCAACCAGAAAGGGGGGCAATATTTGGAAAAGACAACAGGTGATTTTGACGACCCCCCTACTAATAAATGAAAAACCCCTTATGGTAACTGAAGCGGGCTGTGTTTCTACAACCAATAGTCTTGTCTATTTCTTTCAAATAACCAGTACATATTGATACCATATATGGTAAATTAGTAGTGAATTCTTGATATTTGGAAAACAAGGAATTAAAACAACATTTTCAACCATAGATCCCAGTCCGCCACTTGACATAACAGGCCGTTTATCAGAAGACAACAGCAGTGAGCTGATACTTAGTTGGCAAATCCCTAATAAAGTTAATGGCAAAATTCTGCGATATCTGATATTTTACACTACGAATACTAGCATACCAACAAGAAAGTGGACGAAGCAAACCATCGGTGGGAATACATTGAATAGCCGTATATCCAACCTGGAGCCTGGTATCAAGTATTACTTTAAGATCAAAGCACAGAACAGTGCAGGGTGGAGCGACTACTCTACGACAACCATGATACCCACCTATGGTGAGTACTGGATAATATCACAGGGGTCCTGTGAGTAGTTTAGTATGTAGTTAATGCTATGGTGAGTAATAGTACTGGATAATATCACAGGGGTCCTGTGAGTAGTTTAGTATGTAGTTAATGCTATGGTGAGTAATAGTACTGGATAATATCACAGGGGTCCTGTGAGTAGTTTAGTATGTAGTTAATGCTATGGTGAGTAATAGTACTGGATAATATCACAGGGGTCCTGTGAGTAGTTTAGTATGTAGTTAATGCTATGGTGAGTAATAGTACTGGATAATATCACAGGGGTCCTGTGAGTAGTTTAGTATGTAGTTAATGCTATGGTGAGTAATAGTACTGGATAATATCACAGGGGTCCTGTGAGTAGTTTAGTATGTAGTTAATGCTATGGTGAGTAATAGTATGGTCCACTACAGGGGTCCTGTGAGTAGTTTAGTATGTAGTTAATGCTATGGTGAGTAATAGTACTGGATAATATCACAGGGGTCCTGTGAGTAGTTTAGTATGTAGTTAATGCTATGGTGAGTAATAGTACTGGATAATATCACAGGGGTCCTGTGAGTAGTTTAGTATGTAGTTAATGCTATGGTGAGTAATAGTACTGGATAATATCACAGGGGTCCTGTGAGTAGTTTAGTATGTAGTTAATGCTATGGTGAGTAATAGTACTGGATAATATCACAGGGGTCCTGTGAGTAGTTTAGTATGTAGTTAATGCTATGGTGAGTAATAGTACTGGATAATATCACAGGGGTCCTGTGAGTAGTTTAGTATGTAGTTAATGCTATGGTGAGTAATAGTATGGTCCACTACAGGGGTCCTGTGAGTAGTTTAGTATGTAGTTAATGCTATGGTGAGTAATAGTATGGTCCACTACAGGGGTCCTGTGAGTAGTTTAGTATGTAGTTAATGCTATGGTGAGTAATCGTATGGTCTACTACAGGGGTCCTGTGAGTAGTTTAGTATGTAGTTAATGCTATGGTGAGTAATCGTATGGTCTACTAGAGGGGTCCTGTGAGTAGTTTAGTATATGTAGTTAATGCTATGGTGAGTAATAGTATGGTCCACTACAGGGGTCCTGTGAGTAGTTTAGTATGTAGTTAATGCTATGGTGAGTAATAGTATGGTCCACTACAGGGGTCCTGTGAGTAGTTTAGTATGTAGTTAATGTTATGGTGAGTAATAGTATGGTCCACTACAGGGGTCCTGTGAGTAGTTTAGTATGTAGTTAATGCTATGGTGAGTAATCGTATGGTCCACTACAGGGGTCCTGTGAGTAGTTTAGTATGTAGTTAATGCTATGGTGAGTAATAGTATGGTCTACTAGAGGGGTCCTGTGAGTAGTTTAGTATATGTAGTTAATGCTATGGTGAGTAATCGTATGGTCCACTACAGGGGTCCTGTGAGTAGTTTAGTATGTAGTTAATGCTATGGTGAGTAATAGTATGGTCCACTACAGGGGTCCTGTGAGTAGTTTAGTATATGTTGTTAATGCTATGGTGAGTAATCGTATGGTCTACTAGAGGGGTCCTGTGAGTAGTTTAGTATATGTTGTTAATGCTATGGTGAGTAATCGTATGGTCTACTAGAGGGGTCCTGTGAGTAGTTTAGTAAGTAGTTAATGCTACGGTGAATAATCGCATGGTCCACTACTGGATGAGTTGTGTATATATTATACAGTTAACTTAATTATCAGTATATGTTATTGTTTTGTGAGTAGTTCAGTATGTTAGTTTATAAGTTAGTAATGTTTTAGCGGTGAGCAAGGACTAGATGGTATTTATATTAGCCTTGTGATTACCAGTCGATGAGTGAAAGTGGATTGTGTTCGTAACTTTATCAGTATGTTTTTAGTATAAACGATAAGTGTTTTCATAGTATAGTCTATATTATTATATAAAGTATTAATCGTTGTTTTTTCTTGTTATAGATACATCAAAAGATAACGGTACGTACTGTAAAACTACTTGTATGACATCGCCAATACTTTCATTATTATTACTTTATATGAAATTACCCCATGATAGATAGTAGTCGTGTCTAATTATCGTACTTTATATGAAATTACCCCATGATAGATAGTAGTCGTGTCTAATTATCGTACTTTATATGAAATTACCCCATGATAGATAGTAGTCGTGTCTATTTATCGTACTTTATATGAAATTACCCCATGATAGATAGTAGTCGTGTCTATTTATCGTACTTTATATGAAATTACCCCATGATAGATAGTAGTCGTGTCTATTTATCGTACTTTATGTGAAATTACCCCATGATAGATAGTAGTCATGTCTATTTATCGTACTTTATATGAAATTACCCCATGATAGATAGTAGTCGTGTCTAATTATCGTACTTTATATGAAATTACCCCATGATAGATAGTAGTCGTGTCTATTTATCGTACTTTATATGAAATTACCCCATGATAGATAGTAGTCGTGTCTATTTATCGTACTTTATATGAAATTACCCCATGATAGATAGTAGTCGTGTCTATTTATCGTACTTTATATGAAATTACCCCATGATAGATAGTAGTCGTGTCTATTTATCGTACTTTATATGAAATTACCCCATGATAGATAGTAGTCGTGTCTATTTATCGTACTTTATATGAAATTACCCCATGATAGATAGTAGTCGTGTCTATTTATCGTACTTTATATGAAATTACCCCATGATAGATAGTAGTCGTGTCTATTTATCGTACTTTACATGAAATTACCCCATGATAGATAGTAGTCGTGTCTATTTATCGTACTTTATATGAAATTACCCCATGATAGATAGTAGTCGTGTCTATTTATCGTACTTTACATGAAATTACCCCATGATAGATAGTAGTCGTGTCTATTTATCGTACTTTATATGAAATTACCCCATGATAGATAGTAGTCGTGTCTATTTATCGTACTTTATATGAAATTACCCCATGATAGATAGTAGTCGTGTCTATTTATCGTACTTTATATGAAATTACCCCATGATAGATAGTAGTCGTGTCTATTTATCGTACTTTATATGAAATTACCCCATGATAGATAGTAGTCGTGTCTATTTATCGTACTTTAAATGAAATTACCCCATGATAGATAGTAGTCGTGTCTATTTATCGTACTTTATATGAAATTACCCCATGATAGATAGTAGTCGTGTCTATTTATCGTACTTTATATGAAATTACCCCATGATAGATAGTAGTCGTGTCTATTTATCGTACTTTATATGAAATTACCCCATGATAGATAGTAGTCGTGTCTATTTATCGTACTTTATATGAAATTACCCCATGATAGATAGTAGTCGTGTCTATTTATCGTACTTTATATGAAATTACCCCATGATAGATAGTAGTCGTGTCTATTTATCGTACTTTATATGAAATTACCCCATGATAGATAGTAGTCGTGTCTATTTATCGTACTTTATATGAAATTACCCCATGATAGATAGTAGTCGTGTCTATTTATCGTACTTTACATGAAATTACCCCATGATAGATAGTAGTCGTGTCTATTTATCGTACTTTATATGAAATTACCCCATGATAGATAGTAGTCGTGTCTATTTATCGTACTTTACATGAAATTACCCCATGATAGATAGTAGTCGTGTCTATTTATCGTACTTTATATGAAATTACCCCATGATAGATAGTAGTCGTGTCTATTTATCGTACTTTATATGAAATTACCCCATGATAGATAGTAGTCGTGTCTATTTATCGTACTTTATATGAAATTACCCCATGATAGATAGTAGTCGTGTCTATTTATCGTACTTTATATGAAATTACCCCATGATAGATAGTAGTCGTGTCTATTTATCGTACTTTATATGAAATTACCCCATGATAGATAGTAGTCGTGTCTATTTATCGTACTTTATATGAAATTACCCCATGATAGATAGTAGTCGTGTCTATTTATCGTACTTTATATGAAATTACCCCATGATAGATAGTAGTCGTGTCTATTTATCGTACTTTACATGAAATTACCCCATGATAGATAGTAGTCGTGTCTATTTATCGTACTTTACATGAAATTACCCCATGATAGATAGTAGTCGTGTCTATTTATCGTACTTTATATGAAATTACCCCATGATAGATAGTAGTCATGTCTATTTATCGTACTTTATATGAAATTACCCCATGATAGATAGTAGTCGTGTCTATTTATCGTACTTTATATGAAATTACCCCATGATAGATAGTAGTCGTGTCTATTTATCGTACTTTATATGAAATTACCCCATGATAGATAGTAGTCGTGTCTATTTATCGTACTTTAAATGAAATTACCCCATGATAGATAGTAGTCGTGTCTATTTATCGTACTTTATATGAAATTACCCCATGATAGATAGTAGTCGTGTCTATTTATCGTACTTTATATGAAATTACCCCATGATAGATAGTAGTCGTGTCTATTTATCGTACTTTATATGAAATTACCCCATGATAGATAGTAGTCGTGTCTATTTATCGTACTTTATATGAAATTACCCCATGATAGATAGTAGTCGTGTCTATTTATCGTACTTTATATGAAATTACCCCATGATAGATAGTAGTCGTGTCTATTTATCGTACTTTATATGAAATTACCCCATGATAGATAGTAGTCGTGTCTATTTATCGTACTTTATATGAAATTACCCCATGATAGATAGTAGTCGTGTCTATTTATCGTACTTTATATGAAATTACCCCATGATAGAGTACAAACACTAAAAGTGTGCAATACTTTGTACTATTTACCACTAAATAGTGTTGATTAAACAATAGAGAACAAAAGAATTTGCATAATTTAGCAGTATTTAGTGGTATTTATGTTGCACACTTTTAGTGTTTGTACTCTAGATAGTAGTTGTGTCTAGTTATCGTGGGGTAACATATTTCAAGTTGCATTTACTATACTATTAATATTATTATTATTATTATTACCTTGAAATATTAACTCTCGTTCTTGTTATCTTTCATCAGGTAAAGACGATGGATCTAAAGGTAGTTAATTTGTTTGTCTGTCGGCTTCTCTATTTGTCCGTCCATGTGTGTTGTTGTCATTGTGTTCCATTCTGTCTGTCTGTCTGTCTGTCTGTCGTAGTATCTATTTGTCCGTTTATGTGTGTTGTTGTCATTGTGTTCCATTCTGTCTGTCTTTCGTAGTGTCTGTATGTCCGTCCATGTGTTTCTGTCGATTTGTCTGTCGGTTTGTTTATTCGTTCGTTTGTCTGTCTGTCTGTTCGTTCGTTCGTTCGTTTGTCTGTTCGTTCGTTTGTCTGATCGTACGTTTGCTATTTGTCTGTTGGTAACCAGTCTATATATAATACTGATATTGTTTCAATTACCCACTATCAGGGAATACAAACGTATGTATATGATACTGATATTGTCTATTGTTACTACTATCAGGGAATACAAACGCCCAGGCTGGTCAGGCAACTGGTCTTAAAGATAAAACCCTGTGGATAGTGATCGCAGCTGTTGCTGGTGTAACCCTTATAGCTATTATCGTTATCAGCGTTGTGTTATGTAAAAAGAGATCTGGAGAGGATTCAAGGTGAGGGAAGAGACCATCTCAGTCTAGACTGCACCATCTTTCCTCCAAGGCTGCTAGCGCCATGTATCATAGTCAAAATAGTGCATGCTTTCTAGGAAACTGTTTATTGCTGACAACATCTTCACCAAATAAGCATGTTTCCCAAAGAATGTCAATGTACTTTGAAAGTGTTAATATCTTCGACAGTGCAATTGCACTTCGTTACAAGTAATATGTATCATAGGTTTATCAAAAGTTTTATTATATCATGGCTGACGTTCAGTAGATTATTCAAAAGTAGTTTTATCGAAACATTAGTATTTCAAAGAGAGAGTTCTTATGTGCAATGGTTTATTGAGTCGTTTTGTAGAAACATCTACACAGAATATACTTCAAGTTTTTATAAAAATCCTCATTGTTCATTTTATGAATGTGTTTTGTTGTCTTCATAGACTGGTTTTGTGTAGTACTGTTAGTGTTTTGTCGGTGGTTTTAATTCATGTAGTTTTTCTACAGTTACTCAGTGGTTTTTTTTATAAATATTCACGTATTGCAACTATCTGCAACCCTTTGCACAGTTGTTAAATGTTTTTCTAACTGCGGGAATTCACTTAAACATCGGGTAATATTCTCAGCGGGATCTGTTTGATATGTGGTTCAACAGTTTATTAGTACTTATAGTATATATATATATATTGTACAATTATACAACATTGTAATGAAGCAAGCTTATAGTCAAATAAATAAACATGTTGAAACGATTGGAAGTCCGATTTCTTTGCTAGATTTCATTCACTTATGCAGTCGAAAACTTCCATTCATTCGTTTATTCAGTCGTTCGTTCGTGCGTGCATCGATTCCCTTGTAGTACATATTCTTCTTATCTCTTTTCATTCTTCCATTCTTTTCTCTTTCAGTTGTATGTACATTGTTATGTCTTTCTTAGTGAACTGGACAAGATGCCTTGTAGACATCCTATTAGTTACGGAAAGACTGGGACGACTATCGTCAATCAACTTGAAAACGAGGCTATGTAGACCATAATAATAATCACAAAACCTCGCTTATCCTGCAAAACACCCCTCCTTTCCGACCACATTGTATTACAGCTATAAACCATCTGTTGACCTATGAACTGTGTAAGACGAGATGCTTCCTTTGTGGCCGGATAAGCGAGGTTCAAGGCAAATGATTGACAGCTTGATATTGACGTTCTTTTCAATGTCTTTAAGTCCTAGAAAACCGCTGCCAAGCTACAAAGCAGCCGTCATGGCTAATGGGTCATCAAAGAAAAAACATAAAGAAGACAAACGACCGGACTTATGGATTAACCATTCCGACAACGTGGAGATGAAACCGTTATTTGCGAGTACTAATCCTAATGTCACCAATATACCAAGGTATGTTATTAATAACAATATGTCACTAATATACCAAGGTAATAACATGTCTTGTACATCTGTTGGTTTACCCACAGGCAGTACAACTAATCTATCTGAGGATTTTTTTTAATGAATGTAAAGTTTGTTTTTTTTACCGCGCGCCGAGCGCCATATTGAAAAAACCCTCAGATAGACTAGTTGGGCTGCATGTGGTTTTACCTAGTGATAATGGTAGTGTTCGACAATGATAATAATATTTTATAATTTATATAATGTTAATTCCTCGAGGTTCAAGAACGCTTTACGATGTCAGCAATACATAAGCAACTAAAAATCATTAAAAATATATATATATATAAAAATATAAACTATGAACATTGTTTTTCAATCAATCAATCTTTAAAACAAATTGATACTCATCAGTCTTTTGCTAAGAAACTCAAAATATTTTTGTTAGAACTCCAAAATTCCTCGAAAGAAATTTAAATCCTTTGGTAAAATAACTTCATCAAATAATTCTCAACTCTCCTAATCTTATTTAAAATTCAAGGTTTATACTTCCTTCGTTCTTTATAAATTTATGTATTTGTTGTTGTGTGTATATATTTATTGTTGTGTGTATACTAGCTCATCTAAATATAACAGTATCTAACTAGAAAACCTAACGGTTAATTTAGATACTGAACATTTCGAAAAACATAATTATATTTCTGCTTAAAAAAAACAAAAACAAAAAATTAGTAAAATATATATATATATAAGCAAAATATGCAAACATGTAAATATATAAATATATATATAAACTTGCTAACAGAAATGTGAATAAAAAGTATTGTATTGTATTGTATTGTATATTGTATTGTATTACTTTACTTTTATTTTATTATATAAAATGTTAGAATATATTTGACAGTAAAAATTAAAATTGGCATCTTTCTTTAAACATTAGATGCATTAGATGCTATGACAAAGCAAGGATTTCAAATCTTTCTTAGATACATCACGTACCTTGTAAATGATTTTATATTCATAGCTGTAACCATAGTAAAACCGTTTATATATACATGTATTATAAAATACACCCGAAATTCAAATACTTTAATTTAACAATGAAATAACAGAATATGCTCTGATATTATCTGATACGCCTTGTTCCATAACGTCATCGTTGTGCGTTGGTGTCTATTATAGAACGCAAAGGATGTCGGTACTATCATAGTCGGACGTTCTCCAGCCAATCAGCGTTAGCGGTTATCTTGTTCCATAACGTCATCGTTGTGCGTTGGTGTCTATTATAGAACGCAAAGGATGTCGGTACTATCATAGTCGGACGTTCTCCAGCCAATCAGCGTTAGCGGTTATCTTGTTCCATAACGTCATCGTTGTGCGTTGGTGTCTATTATAGAACGCAAAGGATGTCGGTACTATCATAGTCGGACGTTCTCCAGCCAATCAGCGTTAGCGGTTATCTTGTTCCATAACGTCATCGTTGTGCGTTGGTGTCTATTATAGAACGCAAAGGATGTCGGTACTATTTCGAGCCAATCAGCGTGCGCGGTCTATTTATAATAAATAATGTGATTATTTGTTTGCAGGAGCTCCACGGAAATGAAGCCATTAGACGATCATCCTATTGACAAAATCCAACTAGATCATGAAAGATGTTCTTTCCGTAAAGGCAGCCAAGACATAGTAAACGACTTACCCCCTCCCCCACCGCAGTTACTAGATCAAGATGATGATGATATTGATGCTCCATGTCCTATTGCTATTCCAAGTTATTACCCACATCGACCTGTTGTCAGCTATCCTAGGAACGTTGCCCCTGATGAGGGTAAGAACCTAATCCTCCCCTTCCTGTTACATCGATCTGTTGTCGGCCATCCCGCATCCTACCTCTCCTCCCAAGCGCCTTTGCGGGACGTTTAAAACTCGCCCCAGGCCGCATCTCGATTCTGCATTAACGAACCGTTCTACTGTTAGTAACCGCTGGATTGTTAACTTGCAGGTACAGCTCAGCTATCTTATCCTGACTATCCGCTGACCAGTACGCCAAGACACGTGAATACCATGCCGCGTAGTGAATCATTGGATAATACACGTGAACCTAACCACACTACACCCCTACTACGATCACACTCAGACGATATCGACCGTCAACAACCTATATATGCAGTACCTAACCCAAAGAACAAAACAAGACCATCCATTGAAGATACACAATATAAAACACCTAAAGCACCTCCATTACCTAAACCACTCACAGACACTCCTCCTGTTGGATATAGTATACCTAATGGTGTAGGGAGGCATGGGTCTGACACGGTAAGATAGATTGGTATCGGTATTTGTTGTCTTCCTTTTCTCATGTATATCTAGACATCCCACTTTATCCATTGTACTCAACTATTAATGAAAGGGAGCTGTGTTGATTCATTCTTTGTACACTCACTTTACCTGGTCAATACATGTATTGTTCTCGTTCATTCTTTGTACTCTCTCATACGTGCTGTACGTTATCTGTTCACTTTACCTGGTCAATACATGTATTGTTCTCGTTCATTCTTTGTACTCTCTCATACGTGCTGTACGTTATCTGTTCACTTTACCTGGTCAATACATGTATTGTTCTCGTTCATTCTTTGTACTCTCTCTCAAACGTGCTGTACGTTATCTGTTCACTTTACCTGGTCAATACATGTATTGTTCTCGTTCATTCTTTGTACCCTCTCATACGTGCTGTACGTTATATGTTCACTTTACCTGGTCAATACATGTATTGTTCTCGTTCATTCTTTGTACTCTCTCATACGTGCTGTACGTTCTTCCTCCGTTCTCTTTAGAAGGATGTAGTGGCTGACTTGGACTGCCAGCTCGCCGGACTTGAAGGGCTCATGAAAGACTTGAATGAAATAACCAGCCAAGATTATTTAACATAACACCACTATAAATAACTTGATAACATTAGAGGTGAGGTATAAGCACTCAATAAGCACTTTGTAAATAACGGTATAAATGAAGTATTTACCTTAAGTGGCACTGAGATAAATATAAACGAGTAAATGGATAATTATAGAAAAGTGGATAAAAATGGCCAAATAAGAAATGATTGGATGGATGGAAGAGGAAACGAATGAATGGATATAGATTTATTTAGAATAATTTTGGACGTGGTTCGCAAGGCCCACGGAGAAATGACAATCGGACGCGAAGTCCCTTACAAACTTCGTTCTCCATTCTCTAGATGAATGAATAAATGAAACAACGCAAAACTGATCGCAATTTAAAACAAGACGAAGAACTACTACTCTTGATGGTTCAAAATGAAACATGGTATTCTACGGATGCCAACCACAATGTCTACATCAAACATGTTCGCTGAAGATGTGGAATGAAATTGATAGATTGATTGAACGCAAGAATAAATAGATGAGTGGACCTGCGAGCGAGCGACGGATTGACGAAATGGGTTAATTATTGGACTGTGGGATGAATGATTGAGCAGAAGAGTCTATATATTTATAGTTAGATGAGTGAATGATTGATATAAAACGTATAGATGGCCGATCACTAGGTAATTTAAATAAGTAAGTAACTATAAATAAGTGTGATAATGTATTATTTAAATGATAGCACTTAGTAATAGTGACGGGTTCTTTCCGTCAGTCCGCTGTAGTTTTTTAGATACTACAAGGAGGGTCCTGAAAGGGTAAAATGGGAGCTGGGATTGGCCTTTTTTGACTGGGAAAATGGGTTTTTGATGCACTGGGACTGGGATTTACAAATAAAAGAACAATAGAAAATGGGAATGGGATTGAAAACTTGAGCAAAACTGATGGGATTAGGTGATTTTACTGATGGGATTATGTGATTTTTTACTGGGATTTGTTCCAAATATAAACTGGGAAATGGGATTCGGACCCCCCCTTCAGGACCCTCTACAAGATAATGTTAAACGATTGCGCGCAAGTTCAATAATCTTGTAGATACTGCAGGACAATGTTTCTTTGTGTGTAGGTTAAGTGATTGTGCGCGTGTACAATCTTTTAGATACTACAAGACAATGTTTCTTTGTGTGTAGGTTAACTAATTGTGCGCAGGTTCAATAATCTTTCCAACCCAGTGACGTACACACCATATTACACTGACGCACATTAATCAATCGTGTTTTTCTTTACACGCGCATACATCTTTGTCTTTAATTTTCTTTATGCATACCACGTTTTCGCTAATAATTTTCGTTTCATCCGATTGACGCACTTCAAGAGCTGGCTTCTCCAATCACACTAACCTATCACACTATCTGTTACAGGGTTCCAATCCAGCGGTATTCTACGGAGAGGAAAGTTCAGATGAGGAAGTTCAGCACACCCCGATGTGATTACAACCCAGGCTGAGTTATCCGTTCAAACAGTCACGTGTTTCATAACGTACCACTGATTGGATGATTTTTAGTACCAAAGATACAGCGCATTAATTGATAACCAATCAGATTATACCCATATCTAGATGAATGGGATAGATGAGCAAACATATCTTTATATCAATGATTATATATACCTTTATATATGAAGCAATGGTTATATTTGTCAAAACATACCACAAGTAGCCAAATAAGTACGGTATAAAATGTGCAGTACTTAATTGATATGTTTAACGAATCTTGGAAGTCGTTACAACAAGGTATAGTCGTTTATAATGGTCCCTGATACTTGTTCTATTCAGGTTATAGTCGTTATATAATGCTCAATACTTGTTCTATTCAGGTTATAGTCGTTATATAATGGTCAATACTTGTTCTATTCAGGTAAAAGTCGTTATATAATGCTCAATACTTGTTCTATTCAGGTTATAGTCGTATATAATGCTCAATACATTACAGGTTTTATCGCCTTCCTTATATATGTTTTAATAATCTACATCGAGAATATTACCCCAGGGGTACTCCCTTTGTCCACGTGGTAGGGGTGATCGGCGCTTCTTTTAGAATTCAGAATATTTCCTGTGCGTACCTTGTAGGGTTCTCAGGGTGACTCTGTACCTGTAAGGTTCATTTGTTACTTCCCTATGGTACTAAAAATAACCGAGGCTGTCAAGAACTTAACACCATAGTACCTTATAGGTTGAAATCAACCAGGTTTTAACAGTTCATTCAATTTATGCGTATACCTTTTAGGGGTCGTTTTCAAAACCGACCGGCGATCACCCCTACCACTTGGACAAAGGGAGTCCCCCTCGGGAATATTACTATTTTTAAAAAGTAGTATTTTAACAATGACTGGCAAGTCTACTGCTAATAAATATTTTCTATATTTTAATATAGCTGCTGTTATATATACTCGTAAATTGAAAGGGTTTATATTTTGACTCATTTGAAGTTAATTTTGTCTTTGTATAATAGTAAATTATAAATAAATATATATATTTAGAAATTAAAGTTGATAAAATCACATGTTGTACAATATTGTCTATTCGATATTGGTAGATGTTGTATAATAGACAGCCAATAGCAGGCCGGCATATTTCGATTCGGTTTATAATATTGGTAGATGTTGTATAACAGACAGCCAATCAGAACTATCAAACTGGAAATACTTTAGGCGTATTATGGAATGAGGGTGGGGCGTTATTCGTATAATATCTTTTGTCATTGTATTCTAACGGATTGCAGTGAATTGGAACAAGGTTTAAAAATACAACCGACTGTCACGCAATCTATATTTAGTCAACATCTAATAATTAATTCCGTTTGTCATATCCTATCATTGTTATATATAGCAAACTAATTGACAATGTTTGTTTAAATATCCATTATTTCCCTGTAAGATAAGCTAGATACTGACAACCTTGATGCACTTTGGGAAGTGTTATTGTACATGTAAAAGCGCACGTTAGCGTGAAGTGCTTGAAGTATTATATTCAAGGTGAGATATGAACCGTTACGATTAACAACGGTGGCACATTATTACCAACCATGACCTTGTCATCTCATGGACACCTACTTTATATCACAAGCATACAATGACTGCATTATAATCAAACATCTCTATCAATCATTTTCATTATGATTATCAGCGCTATCATCAAACATTATTATCATCGTCGTCATTAACTATTGTCATCGTAATCACCAACCATTATCAGCGCTATTATCATCGTAGTCATCAACTATTGTCATCGACTATTATCATCGTCATCATCAATTATTGTCATCATCAACTATTGTCATCATCAACTATTGTCATCGTAATCATCAACTATTGTCTATTTGCGCTATTTGGCTATTTTTATTGCGCTATTTGTTAACGTCATCAACTATTGTCATCGTCATCATCAACTATCGTCATCATCAACTATTGTCAGCGTAATCAACCATTGTCAGTGTCCTCGTCATTCATTATTTTTTATATCACTATCTAATACTACTATTATTGGTCGATTACTAGTCCCTACTATAAACATGACAGGTAAATCACTGCACGATAATCTTTGAAAAATATCGACTTAAGTTTCTGCAGTCTTTTTAGGTAATATGAAATAAAACACTTTCCTATTCACGTTTCCTTTTGTTTTGTTTTCTTTTCTTTTCTTTTTTACATTTTTTGTTTTATTTTGTACACCAATTGTCGGCCTAATATATTATGCTAGTTATGCTACCTGCAGGCTGCGCACGCAAATCAAATGTACAACATTATATATTTATAAATAAATTGAATTGAATTGAATTAAAAAATATATTTTAATTTATTCATAAACAAAAAGCAGCGACACGATTAGCGCAATGTTTCGACATCATTCGTCATCGTTCGACATCATTCGACATTGCTCAATGCAATTATATTTGATAACCGACATCGGATGGTGTTGCGCGGTTTGCAATTATTATTGTAGCTTCAAGATTTCTGTAATCTTTGACAGATATCTCTTAACACAATCACCAAATTCCTTGCATTTTAATGAATAAAAAAATTGCTTGAAATGTGACACTTCGATGCCTGAATCATGAGAATACACTTTTAGTAGAAATTACTATTAATGTTATTGTTTTTATTATAGTTCTAGGCGGAAATTAGTCAAAAATTACATTGCTATTAATTAAAATTCACTAATATTCAGAAGGCAAGGTTTCAAAAATTGCATCTTTAGCGACTGGAAGATGTCATCGGCGCTGATATTGTCAGGGTCATGACTGACCTGAACTGGAAACACACGAAATGTATTTTTTTGTTTTGTTATATTTTTGTGACGGTTGATGCATTGTTTTAAACACTTAGATCAAAATACTAATCAAACTGATTATCAATACACAAAGGAATTGAAACGGTTTATGCGAATAGAATAGTCGTGATTTTGTTGATTTGCATGACTGCTCATTAGGAATGCTGCCAACGCTCCATCGATTTGTCGATTTATTTCTTAATTTAAACACGTTTTCAATCTTTATTATCCCTTCAAATCACTTGAAACTATTGATCAACAAAATAAAGTAGAAAATTCTGCAAATTATGAAATTTTTCATTGTAAAACAATACGAAATTACGAGGTATATCAGCGAATTGTTTAAAAATTGCACTGTTGTATATTACTCATGTTTGAAAATTTCTAGCATTCTGATTGGTGGAATGTGAATCCCAAACAATTTGATTGACAGGTAAACCACTTATCGACTGACGCCGTTCAGAACTCAGGGTAAAATGGCCGCAGTTCACCCATATCAACGAGTTCTACTAGCAAATCGTGATATTTTACTTAGTGATTTACCAACAGAAGACGTTATTAATTTTCTAGAGGACCATAACGTCCTTAATATTAAAGAAAGTGAAAATATCAAAATCGGACGGAGCCAGCGGGAAAGAAGGGAAAGTTTGTTGGACGTTTTACACTACAAGGGAGAGAGAGGTTTCAACGAATTTTGCAGAGCATTGGACGAATATTCTCCAAGTCTGGCCTCCAGAATGTCAGACAAGGATCCTGAACTAACTGGTAATATTTAACTTGCAAATTCGGTGTGTGCAATTATTCCTGTTTATTCATGATTGCATAAAATCGTCAAAAGTTTTCAAACAATGACGCTTTGCTTCACTTTGTGTAAATTTTAACATTTTTAATTGGTATTTGCAGCGAAACATTATCTAGTTTATCATTTTTTTAAAAGAAAAATTAGCTTTGTTTTCATATGCAGAATTGAATACATTATCGATTGGCTGATGATTATTGGTTTAAACAGTGACGTTTCTCTAAAGAACTTGCTGTAAATTCAAATGAGTTGCTACCAAGGCAAAGCGTCGTTACGCCCACCCAACTACATCCATAAACCACAAAATCATCCCGTATTTTCATTGCAGACAAAAACCACAACGAAAGAAATACAAGCACAAAGTATAGTTCTTCTTATTCAGACCACGAGCGAGGCTACAGAGAAATAAACGGAGACGATTTTCATCGTGATTCTAATCGTGACAGAGAAGATCGGGGTAACAAGTCTTTCGACATGAAAGGCGAACATGAGCCACACTACGCGAGAGTAAATAAAAGACCTAGAGACCTAGATAGACCTGCAGACGACAACAGATCGGTTAGTTCTCATCACAGTCGATATAGCGAACGAGGAGGACGGTCTGATGAATATAGAAAGACTCCACGAAGAGCTGATGAACTAAACGTAAGTACAACATCAACACAAGCACCTTACACAACACTACAATTTATGGCGGGTTTTATTGATATTTTTTAATTCAAAAGAGAGATTTGCACATATGGTATCTATAATTTGATATTTTGGGGTATAAAGTTTGTTTTACATGTTGTTTCGAGCAAGGCGTCCGTAATTCGAGAACGCTTTTGTTGTTGTTCGAGACTGGTAACAAAATCTTGTATTTTACAAAAAGGAATTCGAACTATGTGAGTCACCACTGATATCATCATCGCTTTATTTAACTTTTCACTTGGTTATTCGTTTACCATAACTTACGTATGTGTTAAAGCATTTGTTAGTTTTTTTATACATAGTTTACTGGTTTCGAAATCATAGAATTTTACGTTGCGAAAGGTCGAAAAGATTTCCTTGTGAAAGTTGTTGTACAAGACGCTATCGATGTTATTCAAATTTCCGCTGCGTCCAGTTCAAGATATCTAAAACCTTAGGTTTATCGTCTTTAGTGTTAGGGTTATTTTTGATGAAATTAATGAAAGAATGATTTCTTAGAGTTACTGGAATGAACGATATACGTGACTAATGGGAATAGCATGTTTTCGTTACTTGCATGGAATATTGGACGCCATTTTGCTAGTCCTTTACTATAAGTCACAATTATTTCATAAAACATCATACTATAAAGATATCCTTGCAGTTATTTCATATAGAGTTTTAAATTTGATATGTGATGATACGTGAAGTTTTTTGTTTTTCCTCAAATGTACAAGGTGATTTAATTGTAACTTTCTACAATGCTATAAGCGTTTACATGCACTCTGTATTTTATTATTCTAATTTTGTTTATATATATTGCTTCTTTAAACACTTTCAAAACTTTTCCTTAATTTCGCTTAATTATTTATTCCTTTCGCTTTCTGTATGATATTGAACTCTTCGAGTTTTACTAAAGGGCCTCTTAGTGAAGTGTTTTGCTTTTGAAGGTATTGCTTTATATCTATCAAAAACTACATGTTTATTATGGATAAACGACGATTGGCAACTATTGATTGATATATTTACAGTACTGTATGTTATACATATGTTGACCTAAGTTTATCTACAAAATGCGAATATATTATAATCATAACATGGATAATAATAGCTATAATCATGTTAACTTTTTCTATAAAAATATCTAGACATTTGAATTGCATGTTATAGAAGTTTTCTTCTGGCTTTGTGTGAGCATAAACATTTTTTCAAAACTGCTGGACTATTCTTGGTCAAAGTAGGTTCTTGGCACATTTTCAAAACCTACTTGCCATACTGACTCAAAGCCCATATTTCAACTTTAAGTCTACTAATGTTATCCTTATGCAAACTGGTCCATGTTCTGCAGATGTTGTGTTTATGTCTTGGTTCATATAATGCCAATTTAAAGACCCTAGAATACAAAGGTAGTTGATTTTGAATGTGGCACCAGCTAGACTTATATTAGCTTGTTGTCTGTATTCTATTTTGACGCTTACATTACTGGTTAATTTGCATAAGTTGTGAGTGACAACAATGAGAAATGAAAGTCTTGCTAGTATCTCAAGAACATCGTCAAACACTGCTTCAAATAAACTCAATTTGACACATTGTTATAAATCAGTTTAGGATATTATTTTTACTTTATGAATATATGATTTATAGAACTATGGCTCACTGATATTAGCCATGAACAATGTATTCACTCAACCATCTGACGCCCTTCACGGTTTGTAAGTTTTCTAGACATAAAGTCCTGTTAATAGTTATCTTATTTTTCTATTTGTTTCCTATAAGGTATTTTGATTGGCCTATATCTTGACTGCACTGCTTGATTCATGTTATTTTGTGTTGCACCATTGGTTATGAATGAGTCATCATCATTCATTATGACTATCTATGCATCATTAGATAGAATAACCCAGTGGCTTGTGACTGTATTCTTCATTTCTTTATATTGTTAACAACAACGTTTTGGAACAAGAAAACATTTGCACAGAAAGTTTTCTTAAATTGGAGTCTGCTTTATAATTTATAGTATTTTTTGTATTATAGTATAATATGTTGTATATAAAACCTGTTGATACAAACATTGCACTGCACTTTTGGCAGCAATTGTAGGTCATACTTAATAAACATCTAGGCATTTACTGACTTATAGCAATGAAGCCAACATGTTATTGAAAATCACAACAGTTCATGTATAAAATAACTAGCAAATAATATAGTTAACTTGTATGTGATAGCAAGTTGCCTATTGTTGTAAAGCACAATTAATCCATACATAATGTTATAACACTAATACATGGATTAAAGATAATACATCTACACTAGCAGCTATAATAATAATATATGGCATGGTTGGCCGAGTGGTGAGGGCACCAGCCTTTCACCGCTGTGATCTGGGTTCGATTCCCAGCTCGGGCACCGGATCATATGTGAATTGAGTTTGTTTGATGTGTTGTTCTCTACCATGCCACAAGGGTTTTTCTCCGGGTTATCCGGTTTTCCTCCCTCAGCAAAAATCAACATGTGAGGAGTGATTTATGAAAAATATTTAATGTAGAGGTAGTGAGTGCGAGTGCCAGCAGAAGAATAACCACTATGTGGATCTGCTGTGGGGAAAAAAAAAATTATTATTATTATTATTAATATAACGTTCTTTGTTCTGCATTTACAATGCTCAATGCGGTTACAAAAATTAAAAATGTTTCTAAATATATGCTAATTAATATATATTTACAATATGACTATCTATTTAAATAAACTCATCTTAAAAAATTCGAGCTATCATGATTGCTTCTCCCTGCATCTACTTCATCTTAATATGCACATCTAATAGTAAGGGCAGAAGTTCAAATTCACAATTATTTCCTGCAGTGTTGCATTATAAGCTTTTGTTTAGTAAATCATTTAAAGACAGCAATTATGAGCTCAACTATTTGTAGTATGGAGTGAATCTCTTTAACTTAACCTCTGTTTGTAGACAAGGGACAATTAAATGATAACATGATGCTATGTGCATGCTTGAAATACCTCACAGATTCGCTCCCTCCCTCTCCCTCTCCTCTGAGTCTAAAGTCTAAGTGTCTCCTGTAAGTGTGGTTTAGTAGGATTCTAATCAATGTTTTCTGGGGTTATCACTGATGACTTTATGATAGTGATGTATGTACATACCAGTAGATAGAGGAAATGGAAGAACCTTGTGATACCTATCAATACCATGGATGGACCATGCCATCTATGTATATTATCATTATTGTTTATACACTGTCACAAAATCAAATGAAATAATTGATGTTTACTTAATATGATGATTGTTCTCAATATCAAATCTTACTTCCTGTCATTTTTCTATTAAATATTATCTTGTTATCCTCCCATCTCATTTTGTTCCATATCATCCCATCATAGATGTTTTTTACGGTGTCTAGATAAAGGTTATCCAATCTGTACTATCTTGACTCTACATTTACTATTTCCTTGTGTTGTCCTTGTCTTGCATCAAATGACTAGGAAGCAGCCATACCAAAGTATATATATCTTATTAGACAGTTTGATGTGTAATATCAGAAAAAAAGGTTTTTGTTTTTTTATAGAGCAAAGTATTTTATTACTTGAAAAACGAGTAAAAATATCACTGGATATTTTTATTTGATCCAGTCCTACTCCTGCAATCTTTTTACTCGTCTATGCCTAGTTGGATAATAATACATTTTATTCTTCATATAAGCAACATATTTTGAATGAATCATGAGAACACTCACAGCATGATAAAAAGGAAACTGTTCTTGTTCCTTAGCAACCATTATCCATTAAAATAGATGATAGTCTACAACTGCAGCCAATATTAAAGTGTACAGATACTTTTTTAGTTACTAATAATAGATGACAAATACTGACATGAAGATGAAGTTTTTATTGGGAATACTTAACTTGTTAGTTATAAGTTATGCTAAATTTTTATTACTTTATGATAAGATTTAATAGAATTTGCATTTACCTTTTAGCTATGTTAATTTGCTATTGTCTTGTTCTGGTTCCAAATATATTACTGAACTAATTGATAACACCGTTTATTGCCATCAGAATCATGTTATAGCTATATTTCCGACTTCAAGCAATGTTTGTCAGTTTTAAGACAGTTATATGAGATGATAATGTATGTCATAAAAGTATAGCATGTCTTGTATATATCTATCATGTATGCTGCATTGTTGTTAAACACATGAGTTACCTAGTAACCAGCATCATCTTCCTAGCCTGGTTGTTGCATTAGAGACAACATAGACACTAAAATATATCAACAATTGATACTTTCCTTCCGTTGTAAGAATTATTCTATATCTCTGAAATCTCATTACAATTTGTAAAAAAAACTTATGACACTTGAAAGGTTAATTATTTATAAACATGTTGGCTTGATTGTTATTCCATGGTCTCATTTAAAATCAATTTCATGTATTTTGTAAGCTCTGAATATTGTTTTTATACTATAAGTTAAGATAAACTTTCACAACGGTAAATTTATCAAGAATATTAACTACAAAATATAAAATAAGAATTAATTAATTAATGTGTATATATCTATAATAAATAAATAACTGTATGTGTATCATGCGATCAATAAACCATGTTTTCCATGCTATGGTTGACGAAAAAGTAGCCTGTTTTGCAGACTTGATTGTTAACTACAAAGCAGGCTAAGGAAAATAAGTAAAGAAGAAAAGCAAATCATATTTAGTGTTGGTAGTTCCATCAGCTAGAAGTAAGCTCGTCTTCCATGAAGCAAACGGTGCACTCTTTTCCTCTCTCTCTATCAATGCTCTGTTTTACTGGCATTTAAAGCTACTCATCGCTACACAGAATTGATAGAAGTACAAACAAGTGTGAAGGCCCATTTCCTTAGTCTGGGGATGGTCTAGGGACCTCTCGCTTCGAAAACCACACCCTAACCAACTAAGCTACTTTAGTTTATTAGTGGAGGGTTGTAGAGCTTATATAAAGTGGTGTCGCTCTATACTTATGAATGTAGAACTTAGGTATTCAGGAGACAAAGATGGGATTTGTTCATGTTGTATATGTTGGCAATAATGTGTTTTCTACATGTTATCTTTTACAGCCAGCAGAACACTACATCCTGGAGAAACAGACCATCCATCTTGAAAAGGTCAGTACAAACCTGAAGTCGTTTCATCTTCCTTCCTATTTTCTCATCTTTGCATACAAATTGCTGTAAAAATTGAATTCAATAATGCAATGTGAATGGTTTATTTGACTTTTTGTGTGTTGTCTTCAGGCAAATGCTAACCAAGGATTTGGAATAGCTGTGTCTGGAGGTCTTGATAACCCTCACTACAAAACTGGTGATACGTCTATTATAGTCTCTGACATTGTGACTGGTAGCCCAGCACATGGATTGTTAAGGTAATTAACAGAAATATTAAACATTATCAGATAACTGTTTGGTCATTCTATTAATTGATATATTGTTGGAATTACAGTTTACTGCTGTCTATGTTTTGTCAGTATATAGAAGCCTTTGAAAATTTTAAATACTTTTACAGCTGGGTTATGATGTAAACCATTATATTGCCTGTTGTTATTCTACAGAGAAAATGACATCATTGTCCAGGTAAATGACGTCAACGTAGAGAAGTGTTACCATAGAGATGCTGTTCAGGCTCTTAAAGATGCAGGGACAAGTGCAAGATTGGTACGTATAGATGCACACTAATGCACTGCTATAAACATAAGATGATCATTTTGTAGTTCATTTCCATGAATATAATGCATGCTAACTTACCAAAGAATGTCAAATATATGATCATTTTGTACTTATGTCATTATTGTTGTAGATAATCATGAGGCGTAAGGTGATGCCCAACAGTGCAATACCCAGTGAAAGTAAAATGGATCGTTCATATCAATCAGCTACACTACCTGACAGAAGAAGTAGATCGATGCCACCAACCAATGTCATCCATCTCAAGAAACCTGAGAAAGAAGGATTTGGTTTCTCCATGGCTTTCCGTTTGTATGTCAAAGATGTCAAACGTAAAGGCACTGCCCACTATGCTGGACTACAACGTGATCATGTCATCCAGAAGGTAACCATAGTAACCAAAGTAGTATCCATAGTATTCTTATTATTTAGGGTTTTACTCACTTCTTTATCAATATCATTGTC
The DNA here is from genome assembly GCA_949775045.1 of Metridium senile. NCBI lineage: Eukaryota > Metazoa > Cnidaria > Anthozoa > Actiniaria > Metridiidae > Metridium > Metridium senile. The sequence continues at coordinate 308,958 of OX459099.1, read as the reverse complement.
ATCAACACTATTGCCTAGATAATGACCACTGTCCTCATTACCAACTTTATTGTCATCAGCATCATCATCATCATCTATTCACTAGTAAGAAACTTTTTTTTACAATTGTTTAAAAAACGTTATCATCATTATCATGATGTTTTCATTGCCAGCATCATATTGTGATTATCATCTTTTAAATAGTAACACCACCAACATCATTATATCTAAGTGTTGATTATTGTCAGCGTTGATATTCACAGCTAAATTGATATTTATTATATTGGATTATAGATAAATGGCAGGAAAACAGAAGAGCTGAGTTTGAAGGAAGCCATTGAAATGGTGCGCAACTCACAAGACTTGGATCTTGTTGTTGCAGAAAAGAAACTGGATAGATATTCCAGCACCAAGTCACTGCCGTCAGTTGGCAAGAGAGGATATGAGAATGGATTGGACAAGTAAGTTATAACCATTTACCAGGCACTCAGACACTGCCAGCTCATAAATGTCCAAAGAACATTCTATTTATACTGATACACAAACAGCAGAGCCACTGTTATGATAAATATCATTCTTACTAGTGGTAATAGTACAATATTTTATTGTTATAAGGAAACTAGAAAGTATATTATCTATTATATTAGTTTTGTTCGTTTTCATCCATTGTTTGACTTTTATGTGTTTTGAACAAACATTGTGATAAAATAATGTTATATATATCTTATTAGACAGTTTGATGTGTAATATGGCTGGATATTTTACGAGTGAAACGCTGTATTTTGACGAGCCTCCGGGCAAGTCAAAATGCAAGTTAACGAGTTAAAATATACAGCCATATTACACATTAAACTGTTTAATAAGTTATTTATTATCCAATCAAAAGGTTTTTGTTCTTTTATAATGCTAAATGTTGTTTTACTTGAGCGCTAGATAGATGAGTAAAAATATCGCTGGATATTTTTACTCGATCCAGTCCTACTCCTGCTATATTTTTACTCGTCTATGACTAGTTGGATAATAAATATATATACTTATTATAATTAGATAATGAATAAAGTAATATTATATATAATACTTATTATAATTAGATAACGAATAAAGTAATATTGTATATATATACTTATTATAATTAGATAACGATATATTTATTACAATATTAGTTACTATATAGTATAGTAAATCTTGAACCAAGCAGAACAGATATTGCAAGCACTGCAACACTCAATGTAGAGCTACTCAATCATGAGCAATTGTTCCTTTTCTCAAGTCAAAGGGATGAAGAGCCACAGCTAGGTGATAGGAGACGTGCTAAATCCTTGGATAGAAAAACCATGAAAGATATGAGGCGTTCTAGAGGTCCCAGGTACATGCCTTATGTCAATGCATGTTAAATGCATGATAATCACTCACGGCAATGTACAGTATGTCCTTAAATAAAACAACTATAAACACAGTTAAACACAGTACGATGTACCAAGGCGGTAACATTAAAATAGAGTTATACAATTCTATAAACCTTGAAACTTGAGGCAAGATCATTTCATTTTTATTAAAAGTACTATCAAGTAAAGACTTAAACAATTCATGTTAAGTAATTAATTGCTGCAACATGAGGTAGATGTTAAATTCAGCTTGGATTAAAAGTAGAGTTAAAGAGCTAAGATATAATTTTATAAAAGAATTAGTGAAATTAAAGTATCTAGGTGCAAGAATTAGTGAAATTAAAGTATCTAGGTGCATAACGTAACAACATCTAAATCTATCTAACTTTATTTTACTTGTAATGTCTGCTTTAATAATCAATAACCAGGATACTAATCACAACAACGGTTGTGATATTTAAGAAGAAATACAAAGGTTGTAAGCCAGCTTTTGTTCAATAATTGATTAAACAGCTGTAAGACCATAATATACTCTAATGAGATATATAACATGAATACTAGCATTAAATGTGAACAGTTGGTATATTGTAAAATAGATGTTGTAATGCAATAGGTTTTACAAGCATTATATAACCATTTTAAACATGTAATAAACCTAACCAAGGCGTCGCTGTACATTGCATGAAATACACGGTGCTTATAATGTCCTAACATACCTCTATCACGAAGCAGCCAATCATATGCCAGACAAGCCTCACTTAATAAATGTTTCATAAGTCAGAGTGAGGCTTGAAAGGTGCATCTGATTACCAGCTTCGTTAGAAAGGGTCTTGAGTGGTTTTATCAGGGATAACAACACCAGAGATTTTCAATTCAATAATTAAACAGTTTTTGTGGGACATAAAGTGTCAAATTTAATCATAGTTGTCCCTGATAAATCCTCTTTGCCAAAATAACCACCCAACGTTTTGCATGATATTCTAGATTCTAACCACTAACACTAATAACCCATTTATTCTCAAGTGAGAAGGACAAAGACAAAGACAAGCCTACCAATGATGGGTTCAGGTATTCTAACGCTTTAACTGTCTGTTGTGTCTTACTAAGTATATTGTATGTTGCTAACTAATGCTATAATGTCAGTATACACCTAATTGCAAGAACGTTGTCCTGACTTTTGTAATTTAGTGGGAAAGGAATTAATTAAAAGACAAATGAAGATCACTCAAGCTGAACTGTTTGTTTTGTAATTCCTGATATTCCTTTGTTACTAAATTATTAATGTTCTGTTTTCATATGACTAGTTTTCTTGCAAGTAGGTGTACACTTTATGCACCATATGGTATTAATATATTCACCCTAAGCTAGTTTAATAAACTTCATTAAGTTAACACCTTAAATAGTATAATAATGGCATCTATTTAATATGTCTATCTAGATAGTATTCAAATTATGTCTAGGCTCTTTTTAGTATTTCTACTGAACTATAGCAATAGCTACCATAATGACTGCATGTTAGATAAATGATACATAAAGCATGTGGTGTTACTCACCATAAACATTCATGTAGCACTTGATAGTAAGGGGATTATTGCACCATAGATAACTAGTAATGTGTGTCTTTTTGCATGAAAGAGAATAATAAGCTCTTACTCATTAACGTATTGAACAATGAAGATTTCAATCTATATCCACCATCATCTGTACAATATTATTTTTATGTGTATCTGCACATCATCTATGCACAATCTTGAGTGTTGTTCTTTGCACTTGTGTGTTTTCCTGGACACTCTGTCCTTTGCACCTGTAAGTGTTCCTGGATATTTTACACAATGACTGGTGTTTTTCTTTCAATAAAAGCATTGAGAGAACAGTAGAACTTGAAAAACCTGTTGAAAATCTTCCTGAAACTGAAATAAAACCAGTTCAGCAGCAATTGAGAAACTTTGCACCTGAGGATGTGTTTGAAAAGCTGGAGAGGTATACATCCATACAATCATATAATTATTGCAGTTAACACATCATTGATATACTTAGAATCATTTTATCATGTATTTATCAATCATAATTATTGCAGTTAACACATCATTGATATACTTAGAATCATTTTATCATGTATTTATCAATCATAATTATTGCAGTTAACACATCATTGATATACTTAGAATAATTTTATCATGTATTTATCAATCATAATTATTGCAGTTAATACATCATTGATATACTTAGAATCATTTTATCATGTATTTATCAATCATAATTATTGTAGTTAACACATCATTGATATACTTAGAATCATTTTATCATGTATTTATCAATCATAATTATTGCAGTTAACACATCATTGATATACTTAGAATCATTTTATCATGTATTTATCAATCATAATTATTGCAGTTAACACATCATTGATATACTTAGAATCATTTTATCATGTATTTATCAATCATAATTATTGCAGTTAACACATCATTGATATACTTAGAATCATTTTATCATGTATTTATCAATCATAATTATTATTTATTGCTATGTATCATCAAAATCTATCAGTATGTAATTAGTATTTATTTTATGAGTATATTTTAGTTTATTGATTCTAGTATTACATACAGTAAAGGTTTGATAATCTGTAAAACATATTGCTGGTTATTAGTTAAGGTGTACCTAGAGGGCTACATTTATTCTAGGGGGAGTCATGTTGGGACTAGTTGAACTAAGATATTGAAAGCTAATCATTGTTTTTTTTATAAACAAGACAAGGGTTTTCAACCTTATTTTAGTTATTTTATTTACAGATTTTCAACCTATTCATTGTTTTAATTTTTGTTAATTAAAACTAGATTAATTAATAGATTTATTAGTTTATTTATTTGAACATTTCTTCATTCATTTCTTTATATGAATGGTCTTTATTTTGTTACTCATTGATATATCCATATATTTATTGTTACTTAATTCATTCAATTGTTCATGTAGTTTGGCCCAATGATTTATTATAAGTAGTACATGTTATATTAATCCATTTTGAACCCAGCTGATATTTTCTTGGTTATTTGATAGTTTCCTGGGCTGATTTATAAGTATTCTTCTGGGTTTGTTTGATTCATTAGTTAAAATAATGCTTGTTTTCAAAGTGAGAAACCGTCAGAACCACTAGTGATCAAGCAAGAAGTAAAGGTGGAAGAGTCTTTACCTGACATTCCTCCAAGGTAATGGTGTGAACATTACAAACACCATTCAGTCGGCATACCAATCTATCTAAACCAATACCTGTCTATCTAAACAACCTTTAAAGTAATCTTACTAAACAATGTAACAGAACATATCTAAATAGAGCAGATTTGTATGACTGTGAAAAGTTCTGTGCCATGTGCGTGCCTTGCTGAGACCCTGATGTTTCTAGAAGTTTGATTGTGCCTTGATGTGTCTTGACCACATTCATAGTCATAGGAAATCTGCTCTAGTGTAATATCATGTATACAAAGCATCCAGCACAGTCACCCTACAATACCTCAGTAGAACTAGAATAGTTCTGATATTGTTTGTTGTTTTGTCAGACGTTACAGTGATCCTGAACTTCCAGAGCCACCTAAATTGGATGAACCAGACAGGGGGCTAGAAGCTACCTGGAAACACCTTCAGCCAGACCATGACCGTGATCGTGATAGCGACAGGGGCCGTGATCGTGATAGCGACAGGGGCAGAGATCGTGATAGCGACAGGGGCCGAGATCGTGATAGCGACAGGGGCCGTGATTTTGACAGAGACCGTGATGTTGGAGGTCGTGAAGTACCATATGTTCCCCAACCTGCTGATGGTATGTTTGCTTGAGTTCTTATTAAAGCAATGCTTACATTACAATCACTTCCTTTGAAGTATCCTGTGGATTAACCACAATAGGTTTGAATAGTCAATAAATGTTTGTTCCTACTTTCCAGTAACACGTACAGAAGGGCATGTTGACTTGAGTATGTCCAACTGGGACCAAGGTCTATCACCAGGGCGTGGACGTGCTGACCGCTCCCCAGGAAGCACCCCACAAAGTCAGAGAAGAGAGACAAACATGGACTTTATCAAGTAATTAGTCATGCATTGCCAAGAGAAAATATAAAGAACTCTTAACAAGCTAGAGTCATACTTCACTGTGTGGCACTCTTGTTAATCATTCTTTATATTTTCTCTTGTGCATCTTTAACACAATGGGCACATGACTTACTGTTGTCTAATTGATAAATATGTCTATCTATGACATTGTTATACAGTGCATTTATTTAAAACAAGAAATGTTAATAGTTGAAATACCGATAATTGATGACTGAATGTCTCTAGTTCATGTGTCAATTGATATTTGTTGGTTTACCAGTGACCGAGACACCAAATCAATCTCATTCCGTAAAGAAGGAAGCCTTGGTATCCAGATCCAAGGTGGCAACAAAGTTGGTATCTTTGTCAATGCTGTCAGAGAGAACAATCCTGCTTATAAACAAGGTCTAAGACGTGGAGATCAGATCTTGATGGCCAATGATATTGACTTTAAAGATATCACACGCGAAGAAGCAGTACTTTTACTATTATCACTAGGAGATGAAGTGCACCTGTACTCAAGACCTAAAATGTCAAGTAAGAAACTAATAGACTTTTGACAAAACATTTAGTGTTAGTCATGACATGATAGCCGCTCCATGACAAACAGTATGCCATTGATTGCAAGCACTACAATGAAACATTCATGAGTTTAACCCTACCCCTAAGACATTTTATTTTTTTGTTATTTTATATCTTTCATATTTCATGGTATAATAATATATATAAATGTATATATATACATATATTATTCTCATACTTAGATCTTTCATAGGTATATTAATTTGTAAATAAATTAGTATTTTAGCCCATAGCATTTTTAGATTTTACTGTTGTAAATAGGTTTAGTATATAATCATACATATATAATATTTTCAGTAATATTTTGTAATTCACATTTGAATATTTTATAGAAAATTCACACTATAAATGATAAATGGTTATTATTATTGAATTATTGTGACATACTAGCAACATGTTTTAATCAAATGTAAATTTGCTTTTACAGCTTTTGAACGAATCAAAAACAGCCCAGGAGACTCTTTTTACATCAAGTAAGACCTGATTTGTTTCATTGTTTGTTCATATTTCATTGATTGATTATTTAATATTGTTTTTTTGTAGATGTCATTTTGACTATACCAAGATGAAGACAGATGAGTTGGATATGAGCCGAGAGGATGTGTTCCATGTATGGGACACTATGTATGGGGGTATGATTGGATCCTGGCATGCACAGAGAGTCATCCTGAGTAACGATGAGACAGAAACTGGTGTTATTCCTAACAAATGCAGGTAAATATTGACCAAAAAAAACTTTTCTTGATACACACAACATGTAGTTTACATGTATAAATAGAGTGTCAATGATAGTTCCAACATGGTTTACAAAGTCCACGGAGAGACGACAATAGGACGCAATACTGTTGTTACTGTCGTTTGTGCAATACTGTTGTTATTGTTGTTACTGTTGTTTGTGCAATACTGTCATTTGTGCAATACTGCCGTTTGTGCAATACTGTTGTTTGTGCAATACTGTCGTTTGTGCAATACTGTCGTTTGTGCAATACTGTTGTTATTGTTGTTACTGTCGTTTGTGCAATACTGTCGTTTGTGCAATACTGTCATTTGTGCAATACTGTTGTTTGTGCAATACTGTCGTTTGTGTAATACTGCCGTTTGTGTAATACTGTTGTTTGTGCAATACTGTTGTTACATACTAATGCATATCTTGTTGTAGAGCTGAGCAACTTGCAACCGTACGCCAAGTTGAAGAAGACAAGACTCCAAAGAAAGCCCAAAGAAGCAATTCTCTGAAGAGAAGAGATTCTCGTGGAGGAACTTTAAAAAAGAACTACATGTTTGTGTCCAGTGATAAACTAGACAAGGAATCCTTTAGTAAGTAAAACACCAGCTGTATGGTACTAAACTTGTAGTTTTACCTTATAGTTGCTATTAGTTCTATAGGCAAAAATGGCAGCTGATAGACAGGCATGATGAGACTTGGACAGACAGACAAAGCTGATGGTAGACAGTTAAAATGAACCTTTGACAGACAGATAGACCCAGATAGATAGCTAGATAGAAAGTATAGGCAAGTGTTTTTTGTTTAGTGGAAAGTATTGTAGTAGTACTGTTACTAATATTAGTGTTTTGTGTTCAGTTAATATGTCCAAAGAGTTCAAGTTACCTGCATATGAACGTGTTAGTCTCAGAAGCCCTGGCTTTGTACGACCTGTTGTTCTTCTTGGTCCCATTGCTGACATCACCAGAGACAAACTGCTACGAGATATGCCTGATGTTTTTGCTGTACCTAGTAAGTAACCATAGAAACCTTTGCTTGTTGCTGTAGTAACAGTTGCTAAGGTGATGATTCTATTTTTAGCTGCATACGGAGGATTTACCCCAGCTGGTCAAGAAAGTCCTACCAAGTCATCACGCAGGACACTTAGCTATTCCACTATCAAAGCTGTGGTGGACAATGTAAGTTGACCTTTGATGGTTCTTTACCTCTCTCGCTTCTCCCCTCTCCCTTCTACTCTCTCCCTTCCACTCTCTCTCTCTCTCTCTCCATTCTACTCTCTCCCTTCTACTCTCTCTCTCTCTCTCTCCATTATAATGTAGCCATTGTTGTTTTTGTTAATAGGGAAAACACTGCCTTCTTGACATTGCTCCTGATGAGGTGGAGAGACTTAATTACTGCCAGTACTATCCAATAGTGATCTTTTTAAAAGCTCCCAGTAAGACAGTTCTCAAGTGAGTATCACCGTCATACCAACAATTAATTATATATATATATAGTGATCTTTTTAAAACTTCCCAGTAAGACAGTTCTCAAGTGAGTATCTCTGTCATACCAACAATCAATTGTTGTTTGTTGCTAATCATCGATTGTTTCTTTCAGGGAAATGCGCACACAGCATGGCTCATCTGCTAAGAATGTCAAGAAACTGTACGATAATTCTGTCAAACTAGAACAGTTTTACTCCAACATGTTCTCAACCACTATCGCTGCTGGGTCCAATGATGACTGGTACAGCAGAGTTAAGGAAGAGATCAGAAGACAACAAGATAGAAAAGTCTGGATGTCAGAAGACAAGGTACCTAATATCGAAAAAATGAAAAGTTTACAAAAATGAACACGTGAGCCGAGTTGTGTTCCAAATAATTAACGTAGAGATAGTGAGTGTGTGTCTGAGTCTCCCCAATTAGTAGGGCATGCGTGTCCAGCTAGAAAGATTGTGACGTTAAAAAGTGGTTCATTTAGTTATTGTGTTACTATTTCTAACATTTCTATCTTACATTGGGTTATATTCTAATACGTGTGTTTTTAGTTTGAGCACGAAGACATGGAGTTCAGTTTACATCCCAATCGTTATTCTACTGGACATGAGTACGATCCTCATGGTGATTCACCTACTGCTCGTTCCAGTGTCTCTCATCCACCAGAAGAAGAAATCCATGCCCAGCCTTCTAAAGACCTGGAATCTCTTCCACAAATGTACAATGGACCAGAAGTAGAATATCGTCCCTATGACGATGGTCGTAACAAACCTCGATATGATGATGGACCTGGTCGCTATGACGATGATCGAGATCGGGATCGTGGTCGCTATGATGACGAAAGAGATCGGGATCGTGGTCGCTATGACAACGAAAAAGATCAAGATCGTGGTCGTTATGACGACGAAAAAGATCGAGATCGTGGGCGTTATGATGACGAACGTGGTCGCTATGACGACAATCGTGATCGTGGCCGTTATGGAGACGAGATTCCATATGATGATAGTGATGTAGACCGTGCAAGTAAACCAGGATACAAACCACATGGGAATGTAGTCAAGTGAGTAATACTTTTGATGACCACGATGATAGTGGTGTTGATGATGGTGGTGATGATGATGGTGGTGTTGATGATGGTGGTGATGATGATGGTGGTGTTGATGATGGTGGCGTTGATGATGGTGGTGTTGATGATGGTGGTGATGATGATGGTGGTGTTGATGATGGTGGTGATGATGATGGTGGTGTTGATGATGGTGGTGTTGATGATGGTGGCGTTGATGATGGTGGCGTTGATGATGGTGGCGTTGATGATGGTGGCGTTGATGATGGTGGTGTTGATGATGGTGGTGTTGATGATGGTGGTGTTGATGATGGTGGTGTTGATGATGGTGGTGTTGATGATGGTGGTGTTGATGATGGTGGTGTTGATGATGGTGGTGTTGATGATGGTGGTGTTGATGATGGTGGTGTTGATGATGGTGGTGTTGATGATGGTGGTGTTGATGATGGTGGTGTTGATGATGGTGGCGTTGATGGTGGTGTTGATGATGGTGGTGTTGATGATGGTGGTGTTGATGATGGTGGTGTTGATGATGGTGGTGTTGATGATGGTGGCGTTGATGATGGTGGCGTTGATGATGGTGGCGTTGATGATGGTGGCGTTGATGATGATGGTGGTGTTGATGATGGTGGTGTTGATGATGGTGGCGTTGATGATGGTGGCGTTGATGATGGTGGCGTTGATGATGGTGGCGTTGATGATGGTGGCGTTGATGATGGTGGCGTTGATGATGATGGTGGTGTTGATGATGGTGGTGTTGATGATGGTGGTGTTGATGATGGTGGTGTTGATGATGGTGGTGTTGATGATGGTGGTGTTGATGATGGTGGTGTTGATGATGGTGGTGTTGATGATGGTGGTGGTGTTGATGATGGTGGCGTTGATGATGGTGGCGTTGATGATGGTGGCATTGATGATGGTGGTGTTGATGATGGTGGTGTTGATGATGGTGGTGTTGATGATGGTGGTGTTGATGATGGTGGTGATGATGGTGGTGGTGGTGGTGGTGTTGATGATGGTGGCGTTGATGATGGTGGCGTTGATGATGGTGGCGTTGATGATGGTGGTGTTGATGATGGTGGTGTTGATGATGGTGGTGTTGATGATGGTGGTGTTGATGATGGTGGTGTTGATGATGGTGGTGTTGATGATGGTGGTGTTGATGATGGTGGTGTTGATGATGGTGGCGTTGATGGTGGTGTTGATGATGGTGGTGTTGATGATGGTGGTGTTGATGATGGTGGTGTTGATGATGGTGGTGTTGATGATGGTGGTGTTGATGATGGTGGTGTTGATGATGGTGGCGTTGATGATGGTGGCGTTGATGATGGTGGCGTTGATGATGGTGGCGTTGATGATGATGGTGGTGTTGATGATGGTGGTGTTGATGATGGTGGCGTTGATGATGGTGGCGTTGATGATGGTGGCGTTGATGATGGTGGCGTTGATGATGGTGGCGTTGATGATGGTGGCGTTGATGATGATGGTGGTGTTGATGATGATGGTGGTGTTGATGATGGTGGTGTTGATGATGGTGGTGTTGATGATGGTGGTGTTGATGATGGTGGCGTTGATGATGGTGGTGTTGATGATGGTGGTGTTGATGATGGTGGCGTTGATGATGGTGGCGTTGATGATGATGGTGGTGTTGATGATGGTGGTGTTGATGATGGTGGCGTTGATGATGGTGGCGTTGATGATGGTGGCGTTGATGATGGTGGCGTTGATGATGGTGGCGTTGATGATGGTGGCGTTGATGATGATGGTGGTGTTGATGATGGTGGTGTTGATGATGGTGGTGTTGATGATGGTGGTGTTGATGATGGTGGCGTTGATGATGGTGGTGTTGATGATGGTGGTGTTGATGATGGTGGCGTTGATGATGGTGGCGTTGATGATGGTGGCGTTGATGATGGTGGTGTTGATGATGGTGGTGTTGATGATGGTGGCGTTGATGATGGTGGCGTTGATGATGGTGGCGTTGATGATGGTGGCGTTGATGATGGTGGCGTTGATGATGGTGGCGTTGATGATGGTGGCGTTGATGATGATGGTGGTGTTGATGATGGTGGTGTTGATGCTGGTGGTGTTGATAGTGTTGATGATGGTGATGACGATGATGGTGATGATGATAGTATTGATGGTTATGATGATAGTATTGATGATGATAGTATTGATGATGATAGTAATGATGATGATGGTGATGATGATGATGGTGATGATGATAGTATTGATGGTTATGATGATAGTATTGATGATGATAGTGTTGATGATGATAGTAATGATGATGATGGTGATGATGATAGTATTGATGGTTATGATGATAGTATTGATGATGATAGTAATGATGATGGTGGTGATGATGATGATGGTGATGATGATAGTATTGATGGTTATGATGATAGTATTGATGATGATAGTATTGATGATGATAGTATTGATGATGATAGTATTGATGATGATAGTAATGATGATGATGGTGATGATGATGATGGTGATGATGATAGTATTGATGGTTATGATTATTATTATTTTTAATGATAAAGATCTGTACGTTAGCCTTCTAAATGTATTCTTGCATGTCATTAGAGTTCTTCCATCTTCACAAGAGCCTGGTGAACTAAGACAGTCACTACGAAAGACTCGTCCAACATCAAAGGACTTTGCTGACCATCCACCAGAGCTTCAAGATAGTGATGACATGAAAGGACGAGATGGACTGAGAAAGATTGATTACGAGCCTCGATATGATGGATATGATGGACCAAACCCCACTGAACTCGAGCTGAAGATTAAGGCTGAATCATTACGTAAAGTAGAATCTAAGCCAGACGTTTTGAACCAGTAAGTCACATGGTGAACTGCTATATATATAATATACAAAGCTATTGACTATGTATACTGTGCCATACTATGTTTTTATTGTTTGTGGTGAACATTCACTGCTATATATAATGTACAAAGCTATTGGATATACTATGTATACTGTGCGATACTATGTTTTTATTGTTTGTGGTGAACATTCACTGCTATATATAATGTACAAAGCTATTGGATATACTATGTATACTGTGCGATGCTATGTTTTTATCGTTTGTCTCTCAGGTATGATGAACGAGTCGGTGTCAAAGTCTCTGACCTGTGGGCCATTGATAACGAGTTAAAACGAGACGAAAAGCGTGAACGTATCCAGCCAATAGAAATAGCCCAGGTAGAGCACACACCTGATAACCTGGAAGAAAGATTAAATGAACTGGAAAGAGCCATCCCTCCTCCTGAAGTACGCAAACAAGTTTCACCGAAGCCTTATCGATTTGAATCGAAACAACGTAATGCTATAATCGATAATCGTCCGGGAGATCGTTCGGAATCATTTGTACGTACAACATACTACCCAGTTCGGTCACATGCTACAGTCACACACGTTGGTAGTAAGTCAGAACCTGAAGTACGTGCACAGGTCACAAACAGTGTTGAGAGTGCACCAATGGAAAATGGCTTTAGAAGCTTACCACGAGATTATGGACGAAAACCTGAACCCGACCGTATATACCGTGCAGAAGTAACCATTCCTAGAAAGGAATCTAAACCAGACCGACCTAAATCAGCTTATGGATACTCATCCCAAGCATATGCACCTAAACCATATGGTACAGAACATCGATCTGCATCACCACCACCACGCCCTGCACAACCCATTAACTATGACTACCGATTGTCCAAACCACAAACAGAACTAAGACGTGAACCAGAACCACGACCAGGAACTTATCGATCGGATTACAAACCAAAGATATCAGACTTTGAATCATACAGAGATGACTCGCAAGTCATTACCAGGTAATAATCATTACTGATGATGATATTCATGGTGATGGTGATTATGTTTAATAATTGTGCAGCGATGACAACGATGACTGATCTTATTTCTGAACATGAATGATAATAATGATAATAGTCACTAGTTTGCCATTCTTATGACAGTGTAAGATATTAATAAGTGTTTCTATGGTTACCAGTGACTTTGAATCCCTTGATGACGACACACAGGTCGTTGCTACAGCACGAGGAACGTTTACATCAGAGGGTGGTGTATTGTCTTCTCCAGAAACTGGTGTAAGCATCCATATTCCACAAGGAGCCATTGAACCCAATAAAGAACAAGAAATCTACTTTAAAGTCTGTAAGGACAACAATATCATGCCGCCATTAGACGCTGATAAAGGTATGTACAGGGAACCCAACCATAGGACAACACACACACAGGGAACCTAACCATAGGACAACAAACACACAGGGAACCCAACCATAAGACAACAAACACACAGGGAACCCAACCGTAGGACAACAAACACACAGGGAACCAAGCCACAGGACAAAACAAACACAGGGAACCCAACCATAGGACAACACACACACACAGGGAACCCAACCATAGGACAACAAGCACACGGGGAACCCAACCATAAGACAACAAACACACAGGGAACCCAACCATAGGACAACACACACACAGGGAACCAAGCCACAGGACAACAAACACACAGGGAACCCAACCATAGGACAACACACACACAGGGAACCAAGCCACAGGACAACAAACACACAGGGAACCCAACCATAGGACAACACACACACAGGGAACCCAACCATAGGACAACACACACACAGGGAACCAAGCCACAGGACAACAAACACACAGGGAACCAAGCCACAGGACAACAAACACACAGGGAACCCAACCATAGGACAACACACATACAGGGAACCCATGTGTTAATTGTGAAGTTATATAATTTGTTTGTTTATAGGCGAGACTCTCCTCAGTCCCCTAGTGATGTGTGGTCCTCACGGTACTCAGTTCCTTAAACCTGTTGAGTTAAGACTACCTCATTGTGCATCCATGACACCTGATGGATGGTCGTTTGCACTGAAGTCTAGTGATACACCAACAGGTAATACTAACCCCTACCCTACCCTCCCTGCAATCAATCTCTTTATTTATCATTGGTTTGTATTTGACTAGTGATACACCAACAGGTAATACTAACCCCTACCCTTCCCTCCCTGCAATCAATCTCTTTATTTATCATTGGTTTGTATTTGACAAGTGATACACCAACAGGTAATACTAACCCCTACCCTTCCCTCCCTGCAATCAATCTCTGTATTTATCATTGGTTTGTATTTGACTAGGAATGCCAACCCAATGGCGTAATGTGTCTCTACCTGGACAAGACAATAAAGACAAGTGCCAAGTGGACCCTAGCAGTGTCTCTGTGCTTGTTGATCATTTCTAATATTCTCCTTACATGACAATATTTGTCTACACTCTCCCCTCCCATCATAGTCTCTATTTTTATAGGCGTCAAATTCCACTACAACCACAGGAAGCCCAACCCAGTACAGTTTTCATTCTAATGTGGAAGCATTCTTATACAAAGTATACCGTGCTGTTTTACATGCTTTTTTATAGCGGGTTTCCTGTGTTCTCAACTGATGAAATAAGAACAAAAACATTGAATACTCAGTATTTTATTATAATTTGTAGTACTTAGTCATGTGACAATTAGTCACGCAATCAAGTCGCGCAATCAAGTCACGTGAATCACTTCTAAGATCTTGAAGGTTTGTTAAGCATAGATTAAGTTGTTTGCTGACGTGCTTGTTAATTTCATTTTTGTGTATCTATCGAACTGGTTCGATATCGGCCATATAGTGGTTGAATTTTAATTATTTTAGTTGTGAGTGTAATATCAATGATGATTTCAATATAATCAATAAAACAACCAGAGGATAATTTACTAGTATTAACTTTTATTACAAAGATAAACTGAAACAGCATGTGACGACATGACACTATTGACAACACTCCACAAACAGAACCATAATAATAATAAACATGAAGTGTTACCCAAGTACATCAAACTGATAACAGGAGCTACTCGATAGGCCAGGGTTAGGGTTATCACTCCTTAATATAATATCACAATGTCTTACTATTGTGCCCATATCTCAAGTGACCCTGCAGCGTCAACCTTTATGTCGAACCTACATACTGGCTGTGTTTTCACTAGGACACTTTAAGCTAGTGTAACTTGGAAACTCCGGAAATACAGTGAAAACAGCCTTCGAAAAATAAAGCTAGCTTTAAATGTACAGTGTTTTCACTAGCAAAACTGTTCCAAAAAACATGGAAAACACGTACATTTTAAGCGACCTAGCGAGGTAGTTTTATCTGGTTAAATAAACAGCCTAGCCAGTTAGAGCCAATCACATCATTCTTCTTGACAGGTATATGTCATGTTATTTGTTTAATCGCTATATTCATAAAACAGACCGTACTAAAACTTGCTTGAAATAAAGAAATATATGATCTTCAAGAGAGATTTATCTTTTCTCCAACTTATGATAACTTAGACTCACATTTAGACATGTCCAAGTTTGAAATTTCTGGACTATCACTTTGTTGAAATGACTGTTGGTAATTTGAGCAATGTCTTACTGTTACACTCGGCTACTCCAGTGAAAACAGTTGTAAATTTAAACTAGTTTAAGTTGGTCTGTAAACAAACTCCTTCAGGAATTTAAAGCGAGTATAAAGCGAGTATAAAGTCATAGTGAAAACACAGCCACAAACAGTTTAAACTTCACGTGCCGAATCTAATCCAAATGAATTCAAACAATAGGTTTTACACATGTGAAATTCGATGTTTAAACCAGGTCTTACATCACGATAACTTGCATTAACTAGAATCAAATATCCTAGATTTCAAAGAGAATTGATAAAAGCCATTTTGCATACAGTAAATTACCTTTTTGTAAAACAGAAAAATAGCGTTTTCGATATGTTCTTACTGGAAGAATCTTGTCGGTCTGTATAACTGCTATACTAGAAGGGATCTCACTGTTTTAGCTACTACTTGCCGTTGTAAGTGTCGTTGCGTTGTTCCAGGAGGCTGCGTATTCTAATACACCTATTTCAATAATCGTTGTCACGATCAATCTACGGTCCACACTATGAAGCATGCAAAGGATGACGGTATTTCGTCTCTTGTTATAGATTCATTCAACGTGTTTATGTTGTATGACCATAACTAAGCTGTGGTAGATGGTAAAACAATGTTTTTCTTTATAAAAATGTGTAATAAATCAGAAATTATGCTCATATGAATGACATCGGATTCCTTAGGAAGATGATAGCAGGAGGATATGCACGAAAGAATGCGCCACTACAAAGCCAACGAAAAAAGGGCATTGATCCGGCAACCCAAGTGAAAGGAGAACTCGATTGGGCTTTTAAGATCTCAAACACCAGACTTCATGAGATAACCAATACACAACCAATTCAGGACTTTTGTCACATCCAGTACCTAAAATATATAGCTCATGTGAGCAGAATGAAAAATGATGTAATACAAAAACAAGTACTTTTCGACAAGAGGAAGACGTGGAGGAAAATGGAAGAACTACTTGGAATAGATAGGCAACAGGCGTTAAGATCTATGTTGAATAAAAAGGACTTCACGCGGTTGTTGGAGCGTAGGTTCCCTTGCTCCAAGCAATCACGCCCCAAGGCCGATCACGCGCCGAGCGGGAAACATTGATGATGATGATGATCCTTTGCAAGCTTCAGGGTGTTGCTTGGGCTGCGACAACGATTATAGGTATATATTGTTATGTACAGTGAGTTTGTCTCAAGTCGTTATGGAAGGCAAAACCGTCAGCCATGTTGAGTAATACTTTCACAGTCTTGGTGCATCGTCACGTGGCACTACTCTTGGTCGATGTCTTATTGGCCTTAAGGGAAATGAGTTCAAGAAACTAAAGCGAACTCTTTTCTTTCTCTGGAAGTACAAGTAAACCCACGGGTTTATAGCAGCATTAGCACGGGTCAGGAATACAGCCAGAAACCTCAATGTATGAAATGTACATGTATGGGGTGCAATGAGATTCCAGTAGAATGTAAAAAGAATGAAGATCATGAAGTATGGCCCCCAACACAAACCAAACACCACGATGATAGAAATGATCATGTTTTTGATGCGCCGTTGACCCTTCAATCGTTTTCTATATTCTTGTGTGCCCACTGCTGACAGTGATCTACATAAACGTCGAAGCTTGAGAACCATGGCCGTATTTAGTGTTGTCAGAATGATGAATGGCACAAAAATGAACACGATACAAACTGTGATATTGTAGATATAATAGAGATGGTTTCCTTTAAACACAGGCCCAGCGCACAGTGTGCCAATCTCGGTTGACACGAAAACCAATTTGAATGTAACAAAAAAATGACCATAAAACATCATAGGAATAATCCAGCTGACAGCAATAAGAATATAATTCAAGCGTTTATTTCGCCTTTCTCTTTGATTTTGAAATACGTTGTCAGCGACAACCACCATAACAAACCTATCAATAGTAATGATACATAATGACACGATAGATACGGTCGATGCAACATCACCAAAGTAAGATACTAGCTTGCATATGATCTCGCCTGTCACTCCTTGCACAGCCCATGCTTTAGAATTAGTTAGCTTGTCGTGGAGTTCACGAGATACTATTAACAATGGCACAAGAAGATCAGATATAGCCATGTTGGTTATCAGAGCATCAATTACGATTCTATCAGAAATTCTCTTTTGGATGAAGTTGGCAACAATCCATAAGTTACCGGTCAATGCAAACATGCATACACTAATATGGCCAATGATTTGAAAGATGTGTGATGCCGTGGAGTCAAGACTTGGGCATAGTACAAGTGGTAACTCGGTGCTTACATTGGTAGTGAAGTTCTGCATATCGTGGATGTACACCAGGACTGACTGTTGTATAAGGTATAGTGAGAAATGAATCCCCTAAACATATAGGCTTATTTATATGGAGCAATGTTGTGTCTGCTATATTTGTTGTTGAATACTGTATGGAGATAGTTTATAACGGTCATTTCAACTGTCTAAACAGTCCTTTATAATATCAACCTACCTTTTTCTTTCCTTCCTTCCTTTCTTCCTTTCGTCCTTCCTTCCTTCCTTCCTTCCTTCTTTCTTTCTTTCTTTCTTTCTTTCTTTCTTTCTTTCTTTCTTTCATTCTCTCTTTCTTTCTTTCTCCCTTTTTCTTTCTCTCTTTCTCTCTTTTTTTCTCTATTTCTTAATTTTCTTGTTTCTTTCAAGAAGATATTTCTTTCTTTCTTTCTTTACTGATGTGATTTCTGTGCACATATTCCTTTGTTAGTTTTTCTCTTCCTGCCTTTCAATATTTGCTTGCATTTCTTGCTTTCATTGTTTTATTTCATTGTTTTCTTCATTCTACTATTTACTTTCAACTTCTTTTCATTGTTTTCTTCGATTTACTCATTAAGGTATCAGGATACAAATTTCCGACCTCTTGACGAAATTACGTTTTTGTTATCTTTGGAAAGATAATATCGGAATATTTTATTTCAATGCAAAAAAAATTGAAAATGAGTTTTTCTTTGATCAAAAATTTAAAGAAAAGAAAATCTGTGACTTAATAAAGACTGGAAACTGTTAACAAACAAGTGCGTTTATCTCGTCTTCTCATTTCGATCAACTCCGCGACTTTAAAGAGTTCGATGTCAAGACGATTTCAATGGATTAAAATGAAATTTTCAGGACTTACAGAAAAACGATTTTTGATTAACGCAATTAAAAACGAGTTATGATCTGTTTTATGTCGAGCAACACTTAAAACGTCATTGTTCAACTTTGACGTTAAATTAAAATTCATCTAAGGCAGATATAACAAAACGCAAACACCGTTTTTAAGCCCGTTATCTCCTGAATGTGTTGATGTAATTTTATCATAGAGTGAGTACTTCTTGACATCGAACATTTTGAATAAGGTACGGTCAAATTTCATTTCTTGGCTAACAACGTCTGAAATTTTAGAAATCATTAAAATAAAACTTCACTACGAAAAACTACATTTATTTAGCTTTCAGAAAATATAATACTTTTACTGAGTTAAGACAAAAAGAGTACGCTTAATTTAAATCCTTAAGTTGCCTTTCCGCTTCTTTCCCGCCCTTTTCGTTTCGTCACTGGTCTAATTAATTGCATTAAATGTAATTTGTGGCAAACGAGTTTCGAGATTGACATTAATGAATATTTATGGTATCCGAAGGTATAAAGCATTTCTCGGGGGTTCGCATTTTTTGTTTTGAGTTATCGCAGTGGCTGTATTTTCATGATACATGATCTTGTTAGTTTCCATAACTATTTTTATATAGTAATAATATTGACAATAATTATGTACTTGTAGAAGGAAACTCTCTCTGGTGCTTCTTAGCCAACACCCACAAATAGGGAAGTATGAAGTACTTTCCCACAGTATTTCACTATACAAGTGGTGACTGAGATGCATAAGTTGAAGTTCCTGCCTGGATAGTGAAGTCATATTACAGTCTTATAAAAGGTCCCAGCGCCTCTTCGTACCTTTGGGTAGTCAACATTTGGTGGAGACGGCCCGTGAGAAATCGGTAAATGACTTTCTGAATGTGTCTAGCTCAACCAATTTTAAGATATTTTATAAGGTATATATTTTCAATCAAATATTCTATGTTGGGCCTGGCTGTGTGTAGTATCATAATACCTTTAATAGTCTATAAAGATTGTGTTTACTAATCTATTGTAGCTTACTGTCAAGTCTTGTTCAGTTATTTAGGAAAAGTTTATACTTCTTGTGTGATATACTTTGCAATCTTTCAAGTAGATACGGAAATTGCAGTCTGCTTTCACCGGAACAAGTACTTGAGATATGCAATATTAACCCGATAACTATTGTTGACCATTGTGCTATTCTACTCATTCAAGATAAACAATAAGAAAACACTTCACATGTAATAATTCAAGCCAGGGGGTTTAGCCGAGAGAGAAAAAAAATGTATTAAGAGTTGACTGTGGATTCTGTAAAAAGCTATTAACATTAAGGTGTTCGTCTAAATAATTCAGTGCGAGTAATAATGATACTTTCCCGTCCAAGAAGGGAATGATTGTGTTTGATATGAATTATTGATCTACCTGCCATGATTGCAAAACTAACTTACAATTTAGAGTTCTTTCTTCAATATGTTTTTGTAGGCAATAAAGGCTACAGTATTAATTACTCTATTCACAGTATGGTTAAAACTATTAAATAACACCTGCGAAAAGAAAACTAAGACAAATTGTAATTTTAGTTCGTTAAGGATCGTTAAGGAGTTCACTGAGTGTAATATCTCAGTTTAAACAGCAATATTAGCTTCAAAGCGGCCCTTTATTCTTTATGCTCTGTAAAACATATTGCTACAGTTTCGTATATTTAATATTCTGGAATTTCAAACATAAACAAAAAGCCTCAAGCTTAATGTATAATCAATCTCCTAGCGGCGATGCTCGCTTTGAACGTCTCTGTGAATTCTGACGGCTAAATTGCGGTTTCGTTTTGAAAATACTAAAATATTAATACAAATGAAAATGGCTAAGCCTCTTAAGCGCTGTGATGCAGAGATAAAAGCTTGATATGTATTCTTGTGGTTGCAGGAGGTTTCTTCATCAAACTTTTATTAACGTTAATGATGATCAGTTTACAATTAATCTAGTGAAAGCAGGTACTTCAACATAAGCTAATTCACTCTTCGACTAGCTATGGCATCCAAAGGGCTTCTTGTTGCAGTCTTAGGCATCTATGTTGGCGTCCTTCCTTGTTGTAAGTATACCAAACCACTAGATTTGTTCAAATATTCATTTTAATATAACAATAATATTCTTAATGTGTTGAAAGGGATAAACATGTCATTTATAAACCAATATATCGTGCTACAAGTACAGTTTATACTTAAAATGACAGTAAAATGACAGGGATAGTTTTCTTGTCCAAGTAAAAAGGAATTGTAAATTAATTTTAAATTATCGAGGGTCGATGTTTTATTTTCTTTCATCTATTGTCGGGGTCTTTTTAATGTAAGAAAATGCCAGTAAGTCATTTGTGAGGTATATTTCTGCTATTTTTACTCAGTAAAGTATCTCATTTACGTATCCCATATTGTGGTCGAGATATTCAATTTTGTGATGTCCGCCTAAAACAACAATATATCTTTCATTCAGTTCTCTTTCATCAACCACACCTACTGGTAATTTTACTATGCGCACTCTCTATGTCTCTATGTCTCTGTCTCTGCTTTCTCTCTTTCTTTCTATTGCTGTCTCTGCCTCTCTCTCACTAGTGCAACGATCATTTCTTGTCATGATGATGATCGTCCACTGACATGCTCTTCTATGTGATGTATTGATTACGAGTGTGAGGGACGAGGAAGAAATCGCTGGGGAGGGGCTGGCGGTTCTTGATCAATAAAGTGTTTAAAGCAGTGAAGATAAACGTCGTGGACTCGGCCCCAGTAAATGATCCTGTCTATGATGTCTCCCGCGAAGAAAGCTAGTTTACATGAAGATGTTGTGGTTCGCATAATTGGCTTTTCTATTGGAATACCTAATGTCAAGTTAAATAATTGATGACTTCGATAGTTATCATACATAATATATTGTAAAATTAAAATTGGAATCATGGACTCGTGGATGCTAGGATCGATGGACGTTCGATATACGGATAGGAGCTGTGGATTGATGGACGTCTCATTGACGGATCGGTGAACAGATGTCAGTGAATTAGAATAGAAGAAACCATGGATAATAATAATAATAATAATAATAATAATAATAATAATAATAATAATAATAATAATAATAATAATAATAATAATAATAATGGTGGTTTATTGACATAATATCGCGTTTATAAAACGAATTACTATATGTTTACAAATATAAAATATGAAAACTATCAACTATAATAAACTATATTGTGGATGCGCCATCTAACACTACAACATTTTTGTTGTTCCCAAGAGTAAACCGTATTTTCGTTAGTCTTTTGTCCGTATGTAAATCTCTGCTCGTTTTCGTTTTATAAGCTTGTAAAATCGTATAATTTAGTCAGTCAATGTTTATCGCCGTAGCCACAAGTTTTTCCGCAATTTGTCTTGTAAGTATTATCGTTGTCTGTAATTCAGTATTTTCTATTTTAGCTGACACGTATATTATGTAATAATTTATTATAGTTACCTCAAGCGCGAGCTTGTGAGTGAAAAGTAATTAAAGGAACTACGCATGAACTGATATATAATTTAACCGATAATTGAATCGGTTAAATAGGTTATGATTGGGCCAATGAAAGATGTGAAAACAGTTGTGAAATTGCTTCAGTATGAGGCAGTCACGTTATTGATTGTATTTATGTATGTTGTAGGTATTGCGTTACAGTGTTATTCATGGCGTGACAGTAACGATGCACTACCTGTGTCATGTGACCTTGGTTGTGCTAGTGTCACGCTGAAGGGATGGAATAGAATCACAACAAAACAGCTGTCACTCTCTATAGGGATGTGTAACGATGGTGCATGCAACACTACATGTAACCGGGCCTTGAAGCTTGTTCGTAATTTTGACCTTAAGGAATGTAACGCAAGCTGTTGTAACCATGACTTATGTAACACAAACTCTACTTCACCAAATCCCACAGAACAACGTGCGGTGCAGACACAAGCCAAGCCCCGCATGACGAGAAAGACTGAGGACAAGTCTACTGGATTAAAGTGCTACAAGTGCGAAGAGGGAAAAGATTTCCATGATTGTAACAACGAGGAAGATATTGATTATTGTGGTCCTGAACACAACTCATGCTTTAGTATTACAGGCACCTTGTCACGTGACTCTAGTGACGTCATCACCCATCGAGGGTGTGGTTTGGAGATGATAGATTGTAACATCACGCAACTGTGTATTGATACGCGTAACAAACTGTCCGTAAACCATGGACTAGAAATGAAAACATGCACTGCCTATTGTTGTAGAGGACCATTTTGTAATAAGTACATTCCAACACGACCTGCTGACGACGACATAACAACCATCGTTACGACAAGAGCTCGTCGAACCGTTAAACGTTCCCAGTCTTCCTCAATGAAATGTTACGAGTGTAAACCTGATACCTTTGAGAGTCTGTGTACAACTAACGTGACAGAAAAGGCTTGCGTGACAGGTAGTGGTGGTTACGATGGATGCTTTACAATGACAGCAACCATAACTAACGCAACAAGCGGACAGGTGAGTCCATTCCCCTCACGTCCATGTACTACCTACACACATACAGCTGGTCCATTCCCAGTTGCTTCAATGTCCTGAACACTTCCCTCCATGGATATCAGCTGGGGGTTGGGGGGGGGGGGGTTGGTGGTTGTTTGGGTCACATTTTTTTCGGAAGCTATATAGGGTTCAGATAACTAGATTTATATAAGGGACCGGTCATTATTTATGTAGAGGGGGAGGGAAAAAAAGGGGGGGGTCAAGGCTATTTCAGATTGACAAGAGGGGGGGGGGGTCAAACTTTTTTATAAATACCTTACTGGGGGGCCATTAGTTAAAGGTGGGTGAGCTAAATTGTACAAGTTTATACTACATCTTTTGTTTTCTTTTGTTCAAAACACCACCATTTTGTATGATTTTATAGTGATTTGTATTTTACAGAAATACTGTTTGCACTCTGAACACTATTCAATATTATCTCAAAATTAAGTTGAATATTAAAAGAATGTAGACCTAACTGTTTTAATATTTGCTTTGACTGAATTTTCTTTTAATGAAATGCTTGTCACTTCAATAACTCAAGAGGCAAATAGACATGATGTAACAACAAAAGGTAGTCCTTTTACAACTATAAGAACATTATTTGAAAAGAATCTTGTTAATTTTGCAATTTGAAAAAATTGTAGAAGGTAACTAAAGAGATATTCTCCTTTTTTGTTATTTAGCAAAAATGTCACTTTCATTATATTTTAATAATATAAGCATTAACAGTACACTAGTGTTAAATATACTGTTAGTACTGGGAGTTAAATTGAGTCCAAAAATTGCCCTATTGCTGGAAGAGCATCCATCGCAAAGTAATGAGTAAATAAGGGGGTCCCTTGAAATTTACATACCCTGTTTGGGGGGGGGGGGGGGGGGGGGCTTATAGAAAATTTGATCTCCCTAACATATTTTTCCCTCCCCCTCTCCCCTCTACATAAATAATGACCGGTCCCTAACTAATAGTGACTACTACCTTATTACTAGCTCGTCAGTGACGGACAATGGAAAGGTTGTGCAGTTCGTGACGACGATTGTAACGCAAACTCGTCACGCTGTGATACTCTGGATCAAATCCTTAAAGAAAGAGGTTTACATTTGAAAAAATGCCTTATTAACTGTTGCCATGGAGATCTGTGCAATGGCTTCCTACCAACTGCTGGACCAAATCTTACCATGTACGCTATATCGCAGGCTCAAGCAAGATTCTCACCTTACAAAACGATCATTCTCACGTCAATAATAGCACTCTTCTCCTATTGGCATTAAGGTTACTTATTACATAACCTGTCTCAAAACATAACATTACAATTATAGACACCTAATATTGCTCAAACACACTTCTGTACCCTCAGTGTACAGTTAGAGAAAATAGTGTTCTACTCAACAAAGAATGGGCAGCCAATAAAAAATAACAAGCAAAAACAACATGAAAAAACAAATTCAAATGTTATACAACACACTTAAATATAAAATAAAATTACCAATAAAAATATCGCTACCTTCACACTTTTTCAATACCGTTCGTTTGTTTATTTTCTATAATTTTTCATAGGAATAAAAATGGCTAAAGATGACGATCTTTCATGGACTACATCCTATGCCAAATCCGGTGAAAAATGATGATTTTCAATGGATTAGACAACGATTTTGATAAATAATCCAAAAAAGCTAGTCATCACTTTTTGGCATTTTCTTTCATTTTGCTAGAGCTCTAGTCTCCCTCGCAGCCGTTATTAGTGGGGAAGAACAGGAAGCCCGACACCAATAACGGCTGCAAGAGAGACTACATCATTTTTGCGCATTTGCATGGGCTATAATCCATCAAAAACCGTCATTTTTTGTCATTTTGCATGGGCTATAACTTATCAAAATTTGTCATTTTTGAGCATTTTGCATGGGCTATAGACCATCAAAAATCGTCATTTTCAGCCAATTTTGCGCATTTCACATGGGCTATAGACCATCAAAAATCGTCATTTTTGCGCATTTCACATGGGCTATAGACCATCAAAAATCGTCATTTTCAGCCAATTTTGCGCATTTCACATGGGCTATAGTCCATCAAAAATTGTCATTTTTGGGCATTTTGCATGGGTTATAGACCATCAAAAATCGTCATTTTCAGCCAATTTTGCGCATTTCACATGGGCTATAGACCATCAAAAATCGTCATTTTTGCGCATTTCACATGGGCTATAGACCATCAAAAATCGTCATTTTTGCGCATTTTGCATGGGATATAGACCATCAAAAATCGTCATTTTCAGCCAATTTTGCGCATTTCACATGGGCTATAGACCATCAAAAATCGTCATTTTTGGGCATTTCACATGGGCTATAGACCATCAAAAATCGTCATTTTTGCGCATTTTGCATGGGCTATAGACCATCAAAAATCGTCATTTTCAGCCAATTTTGCGCATTTCACATGGGCTATAGACCATCAAAAATCGTCATTTTCAGCCAATTTTGCGCATTTCACATGGGCTATAGACCATCAAAAATCGTCATTTTTGCGCATTTTGCATGGGATATAGACCATCAAAAATCGTCATTTTCAGCCAATTTTGCGCATTTCACATGGGCTATAGACCATCAAAAATCGTCATTTTTGCGCATTTCACATGGGCTATAGACCATCAAAAATCGTCATTTTTGCGCATTTCACATGGGCTATAGACCATCAAAAATCGTCATTTTTGCGCATTTTGCATGGGATATAGACCATCAAAAATCGTCATTTTCAGCCAATTTTGCGCATTTCACATGGGCTATAGTCCATCAAAAATTGTCATTTTTGGGCATTTTGCATGGGTTATAGTCCATCAAAATTCATCATTTCAAGTCTGTTTTGGGCATTTTGCACGGGCTATAGTCCATCAAATATCGTCAATTTTCGTCATTTTGAAAATATTGCTTGTTCTATGAACAATCGTTATTTCAGTTCATTTATTAAGGATTTTTCGATTCGCTAACGTGATCTGTTTACTAGTGATTACAAAGTTGATAGTTTTACGCTTGTGCTATAAGCTACTTGCTAAAATAAGATAAAAATAACGCCAACAAGACTGATCCAAATGAACAGGTTTATATCAATTGCTACGATGCCTACACCCCCACGGGCACCTTTGTCTGCATTGTCTTTAGGTGGATGAAGTGTAGCGTTAGGCTGTAGAGGACAAAGATCTCTTGGGCAACAAGTGATATGACAGTTCTTGTATCTAACAACTCCAATGGCAATACCAAAGTGGCGGGCACAAAGTTGTTGTTGACATTCAGCTTCTTTTGCACATCCAAGTTCATATCCAACCAATGTTTCTTTCATCATGTCAACATAGATTTGAACTGTTGTATTACTACAGCGATCGTATTCATCGTTACATTTAATTGCTGAGGCTTTACTCATACAGTCAGCCATTGAAGTATACGAGAAACATTTAAGACATCGGAGTGCAGTAGCCACTGAAAGATAAAACACTTGTTAGCATTGTGGGGCTTGCTTCAATATATAGTTGATAGTTTTTTTTAATTTTTTTTTTATTTTCTACCTTCAACATAATTTGAGTGTATTAATCGAAAATATATCAAATTGTTGTCAACTTTTTATAGGTTGTTGCTTGGCTTGAAATCATTTGTATGCTAACACAGGGAGCCTAACTAGATCGTTCGTTATAAAGAAATATATTTGAAAATAAACCCCATAATCTTATAACCCCATAAAATTGACTATTTTTTAATACAAATCTTCAACGATTGCAAGATATGTTGTTCGCCGATTTGGTTGACTTTTAACCCCTTTTTGGTGCTGTCATTTTCCTTGTTATGATAACAGATGAGGTTTATTTTCATTGTTTCTCCATGTTAAATGTTGATGTTTACTCAGGCTAATATAGCCTGCTGGCAAACTTTTTTTGCGCTCAAAAATTACTTTTTTGGCGAATTTTTGAGCGCAAAAAAAATAGTCTGCCAGCAGGCTAAGGCTAATAGTAAAAGAAGAATATAATTATAAACTAAAGTCTCTATTTATGAATGAATCACGACAAGAAATAAAACAATACAAGAAAACACGTTTAGTATAATACAAAAAGCATATTTTATGGAAATGCTTTACAGCGAGGCAGAAGGGCTTGAGTGCTATAATTAGAAGTATCAACGAGGGAGGGGAGGGACGGGAGGTTACCGCTAATATAAACAACACGAATGACTTTATCTTATTTTGATTACCCTCGCCAAGCAGACAAACCCAAGTCGATTTTACATAGATTTTTCAGGCATTATTGATCAAAACCGTTTCTGAATACAGGAATAATTGATTTAATTGAGGTTGCCATAATAACTCGGTATAAATTGATCCTCCATCATTGTCGATATAACATCGGTCGATTCAAAATACATCAATATCGTATTTCCGCCATTATGTACGAGTCAAATCCAAAGGTGCCCATACCCCCCCGGGCAAACCCCGGGCATTTGACAAGACTTGGGTTCCGTATAGTGGGGAATTTGACGCCGATTAGCTACTTGAACGGGCGGGCATTTGACGAGTGTCGGCCATCTTTAAAAATACCCAGAAAGCATTGGAGTCCTAACCACAGGTAGCCCATG
This sequence comes from Metridium senile, assembly GCA_949775045.1. Classification (NCBI taxonomy): domain Eukaryota; kingdom Metazoa; phylum Cnidaria; class Anthozoa; order Actiniaria; family Metridiidae; genus Metridium; species Metridium senile. The sequence continues at coordinate 280,864 of OX459099.1, read as the reverse complement.
ATCAGGCAAAAGTCACACGGGAACGGAAACGAAAAGCAAAGAATTGATAGTTTTTCCTTGTTATACACCTATCTCAAAAAACGTCAGAAAGAATTGGCGATTGACGAACAGCGATTGCAAAGGAGCTCTGGGTACTGTTCTTTCACAAGTAAAATTAAATTGACGAAGTATAAATGCTTGTCTTTGTGTTTTAGAGTCGAAAAGTGCAAAGAAAATCCAAGTTCTTTCAGTTTTTAAGATAGATTTGTGAATTATATCGAGATCCATCTTTCGGTCGTGCAATCACCAATCAAAAATTGCCAATAACCATTCTCTTCTTCAACGTTTTTTGAAATTTCCCTTCATATTTGATTGTACAAGTTTTGTCCACCATATTCATGAGACGTCATGTAGTAGAAGGAAGTTTAAGTATTTTCTTTTCTACTTAAAGTAAAATTTGAGTTTATCACTGACTCGAGCTCGAGGGGCGGGCATTTGACCATTCTGTTGTTTCAATAGTGGGACATTTGACTGTTCAGTTTGCCCAGATGGTGGGGAATTTGACCAATTTTTTTTCAAAAAGTCAAATGCCCGGGGGTTTGCCCGGGGGGGGGATGGGCACCTTTGGATTTGACTCGTACATTATAGTCAGTTAAAGAATAAAACAGGGTTTGATGTACAGAGATTGGCGAGATCAACTAGATATGTTGAATGTTTCACCCCCAAGAGAGACAAGTACAATACAATGTTACGAGTCCCTGCAAAACAATTAATTGTAAACATTTCTATTCAATACATATGTAAATATCACCATATCAACGGTAGGGGGCACCGAATTACCTTGATAACAGCCTTGAAAACAAACCATCCATATCAATATAGCAAGAATATTCTTCATTTCCTTCTTACTGATGGAAACACGATACGACAAGGAGAACAGTAGAGTATGCAAACACGGCCAGTACAACTACTGTCACTGTACAAAACCAAAATCAACACATGATTGCATTCCAAGGATAGTACCTTAATAGCGTTGATATATTCCCGTGCGTTCAATTACTAGTAACCAATTCAATTTAACCGATTGAACCTTGTGTAATACGAGAAGTACCAATTCTTCTGCACATAAACCTTAGCAACCACGGCTGCTATTGTATTGATCAATCACCTGTATTGACAGCTCGACATGGTTGTAACGACACGAGATATTCCGGGGGGGAGGGGTCCTCCAATAGATACGGGTAGGCGCCGCTGGATAGGGTATGCATTTTAACACCAAATTTTCTCAACAGATCGATAATTTTGAAGAAATAAAAAAAAATCGGTGGTATCTATTTTGTTTGTACAAACAATGTGTCTCACTAATACCACTAAAAGCATGGTCAATGTTTAGTTTCTCTTGATAAGGTATGATAGAATATCGAAAAAAGACGAAAAGAAAAAAAAAAAAAAAAAGACGAGATGGCACATTAAGTCAGCGAGAAGTGATATTTGTCATACCCTGCGAGCAGAGGTTCCTTTCTCTTACCTAGAACGACGAGAAAGTTACTTTCCTCGTCATTCCAGGTAAGAGAGAAAGAAATCTTTGCTCGCAGGGTATATTTGTCAATAGCGCTGCGCGCCCATACTAAAAATAGATTTAATCGGCTTAGGACCCCCCGCATGGGTCGGACAAACACAGTGAGAGATTACAAAGCAAAGTATGTGTTTAGCAACCAAATCGACAACTTTTTTCAATATTATGACTTTAAAATGGTCACAACCAAACGCTACTGTTAGGGGAACGTGCAATAGTTATTCCAGGAATCCCTAGAAGCTTCATGAGGCACTTAAAAAGCTGCAAGCAGAGGGGGGAAACGTTTTTTTGCCGCAGTGGCTATTCGTGAGACTTTTTATTTAGATTTTCACAGTGATTCTGTATTATTTCAGTAAAGAAGATACGATATACTTTTTTAGATGGAGTAATCGATTATTGTAAGCTATGTTAAACTGATTCAGAGTAATTCTATGAGTCTGTACATAGTAGGCAAACGACTCATTTCGGGACACTTAGAATTTTGTTCAACTCGATCGTACACGACTGTAAACTGGTCACGCACTTAATATTAGGACTTCGATGACATTAATTACAACTTTAATAGTATTGTATACAATAAGAAAACCTGAAAAAGAGATATTTGTTTCGGACTGAGTTTGAAGAACTAAAATTTATTTATCATTTCGACGAAGTACGGCAAAGCGATTCAAAGACTCCTGTACGCGGATTTTTGTTTGCTATTCGTACATAGTTGAATAGATTTGGAATATCATGTGAAGGGAATACTCTCTAGCCTTTCTCACTGATTGCCCCCGAAATAAACTTCCATTTACTGGTAGTTGATCTTTGTCAGTTTTAGCCTTTAGCCATTTACAGCAGGCTAAACAACCCTTGACACGTGTGAGCAATTCACCCAGTTTACCGCTCTGTTTTAGGCCTCTACACTTGAGCCACCGCTTCAGTTGATCAACAGTGTATTCGTCTGCATTATTGGTAAATTTTGAGCCAGGAACGTTGTCTTCTTCAGTTAAAATAACTATTTTACTACGACCGAAACTACTTGAAGTTTCCATATAAATTACTGTAAAAGTATACTAGTTCCGGTTTGAATGTCCGACCTCGCCATGGGGAGCAATTTATGTGACGTCATGGGCACGCAGCGCTATTACTCTAGACTAACTATTTAGGGTCGGGTCATTTATTAGAGGTGGGGGTGGGCTGCTGCATTTTCGATTCCCTTGACATAATTTTTTGTGGCCCTGTTCTTTAAAATGCACAAATTAACGTGGCCCTCTAAGAGATAGTACATAAAATAAAAATCTTGACCCACCATTTTTGCCTGCATGAAAAAGTATGACCCCTACCCCATTTGCACCATCCCACCCCCCCCCCCCCCCCCCTCTAATAAATGACCAGTCCTTTACAAGATTACAACGACAGATACTCCGACCCTTCCCTATATACCAACAGGTAACTCAAATAAATACAATAATACCAACATAATATTAAAATAAATACCAATCCCACAACACCAAGTAAATGTGTAGCAAAAAGGTTTCTTTTTTCAATATAAAAAAAACGAAACGCCATTTTATGTAGGGATCGATTATGGATGATTACGAACAAACAAATAAACAATTAATTAATTATGTTAGAACTGCGAAAAAGTGAATATTTGGTTTTTAAACTAGATAGATATAAAAAGCTGTTTACAATCATCTTGATACAGTGTAACTTATTTACAACACACAAAGTTCAATCATTGCGCATGTCTCAGTTTATGATGGTGGTGATAGATGTGTAACAAATACAGTCTTTTGTGTAGGATATCAAACTAGTACCAAAGCAAAGAGAAGCACCAAGGACCATATCATGCTTGTCAGCTGAGCACCCTCGCTTCTTTTTCCCTTGTATAGATCATTATCGGTCATGTTATTGGTTAAGATGGACGAAGATTCCTTTAGACCTGGCCAACCAGGCCTTTTATGACAAGCAGCTTCCAAGTCTTTATTACAACATTCTACACGACAGTTGCTGACTTTAGCGTCGCGTTCGAGGAACATTTGTTGGCAGATCGCATCTTTATCTACAGACAAAATAAACAGTGTCCATACTGAACTGAATGCAATATCTTACGAGAAAAGTAATAAATCGATCTTGTCGGTATTATCGTCCAGTCATCATGACACCATCATCATCATCGCCGTCGATCATCATCGTCATCATCATCGCTATTATCATCGGCATCATCACTGTCATCAGCATCGTCGTCATCATCACTGTCATCATCATCGTCGTCATATCTCCGTTACCATCATCTTCATAATCGTCATCATCATCTCCGTTACCATCATCTTCATCGTCATCATCTCCGTTACCATCATCTTCATCGTCATCATCTCCGTTACCATCAATGTCATCATCATCGTCATCATCATCGCCTGATCATCGTCATCATCATAACCACTAGCATCATCAACTGTTTATAATACACTACTGTACTTACTATTTTCACATTGTTTATAATACACTACTGTACTTACTATTTTCACATTGTTTATAATACACTACTGTACTTACTATTTTCACATTGTTTATAATACACTACTGTACTTACTATTTTCACATTGTTTATAATACACTACTGTACTTACTATTTTCACATTGTTTATAATACACTACTGTACTTACTATTTTCACATTGTGATTTCTTCGCACAATACCTAGCGAAGGCTTTCCTGGTTTTCATTATAGGCCCGTCTCCATCATCTTCAGCAATGGTCACGGTCAAATTGAACTTAACACATGTGTCGTGATCTGGTTTGCATTCGATTTCCTTCACGTTGTATCCATTCTCGCAAGCATTGTGGGAAACATAAGAAAAGCACGAGTAACACGTGAGTGACCAAACTGAAATAACACAACAATGGGTTACCTGTGGTGAGCAAGTCACGTGGACTGATAATAATATAACAGTGGTACCTCTATTCAACGGTCACCCTCTATTAGGCGGCCACAGTAAAAAGTCCCAAATCTATTCCTATACATATTCTATACCTCTATTCAGCGGTCACCCTCTATTAGGCGGCCACAATAAAAAGTCCCAAATCTATTCCTATACCTCTATTCAGCGGTCAACCTCTATTTAATAGGCGGCCACAATAAAAAGTCCCAAATCTATTCCTATACATATTCTATACCTCTATTCAGCGGTCACCCTCTATTAGGCGGCCACAATAAAAAGTCCCAAATCTATTCCTATACATATTCTATACCTCTATTCAGCGGTCACCCTCTATTAGGCGGCCACAGTAAAAAGTCCCAAATCTATTCCTATACATATTCTATACCTCTATTCAGCGGTCACCCTCTATTAGGCGGCCACAGTAAAAAGTCCCAAATCTATTCCTATACATATTCTATATACCTCTATTCAGCGGTCACCCTCTATTAGGCGGCCACAATAAAAAGTCCCAAATCTATTCCTATACATATTCTATACCTCTATTCAGCGGTCACCCTCTATTTAATAGGCGGCCACAATAAAAAGTCCCAAATCTATTCCTATACATATTCTATACCTCTATTCAGCGGTCACCCTCTATTAGGCGGCCACAATAAAAAGTCCCAAATCTATTCCTATACATATTCTATACCTCTATTCAGCGGCCAACCTCTATTAAGTGTTCATTTTGGGAAGTCCCAAGGGTGACCGCTTAATAGAGGCACCATGCACTGTAATGTTATTTGACATAGTTAATGAAAAGGCCTTTTGTGGAACGTGATCACGTGACTATTTTCATTAAACATTTAAGAGTAGCACAAAATGAATTCCAGAATTCAAAAGAGAATATCAGAACAAACATTCTCTCAAAGTTTTATCTCGATATCTTTAAAACTAAGGCTCTAAGAAATTTTTTGAAATAGTCAAAAATAGCAAAGATTTGTAAGACTGACTGGCAAGTAATAGATCAAAAACGAGTGCGAGTGTTTTATCAGGGGATCCAAACACCGAGAAACGGATGAAAGCACAAGGCTGTAGTAGTATCTTGATCAGTGCACATGAATACAAAATTGTTTATATTGCTCCCTGAGATAATGAATTATTAATGAGTTTGAAAAGGTGATAGATGAAACTGTCATATTATCGAGCGCCTGGATGGGGGCTGTTTAATAATAATATTCATTATTTATAAAGTACGTTAACCAAATGACACGTGACTAATAGAGATATACGATAAAACTTTCTTTAATAATCTTAAAACACACTGACCAAACTACCATCAACAGTGCACGCCATTCATGCACAGCTTGTCAATAGTATTACAGCGTTGATACTTTAAGCTGCTGTTCTAGAGGGCCTTCGTACAGGAACTTGACGGATCAAATATATGAACCTATTTGTTCTATGGATTTAAAGCCATGGATTTACACAGCTCACACGAAAACCGGTCGGTTTTATAAAGACGATATGCTACATTAAATACACTATGCCTGCGTTTACTGGGTGTAGCATAGAACACTTGGATTAAAAAGATATGTAAATATATGCAGTTAGTGTCTTTCGGCTGTACGCAGGCTACTGTCTATGTAAGTAGTCTTTAAGAGTGAATGGTCTTAATTCAATTAGTCTTTATTAATATTATAATTACTATCATTATGATTAAAATACTGTCAATCTCTGTTAATTACAAAACGACATTTCTTATATAGCAAAAACAAAATCAGTAATCCGTACATTGTTGAGACTTGGTTAATGAGACGGATGCTATTTGCATATATCAGAGAGATTATAAACGACTTGTGTGTACTTAACTTTGCATGGAAACTAAATGCCATCGTTTACAATCCGTATATTTGTCTGTCAATAAGGTTGTTTATTGATAATTAATATGATATCAAATCTCAATAACCACCTGGAACCAACCCACATTAAATATTCTACAACATCAAAATGGAACCAATGCCAAATGTAATTATTTATGTAAAATACCGTTAAAAGTTGGCAAGCATCATTATCGGACGTGTTTGTTTATTGTTGTAATGTGTTTTCTTTAGTTTTGTTCCAAGTATTGACACCATTTTACTGCTTGTATTGTTGTTATCTGCCCTGCAGCATTGGCTTTAATTTGTGCATCACTTATATCTGTCCGTAATAGAATATTTTCACTTTAAATCAATATATGTATTACACAGCGCAATATTTTTTTTAAAGTACTACTACTACAATCTTATCTATCATCACTACCGCAACTCATGGAATGTAAAGACTTGGCATTTGATAGTTCAGTTTAGATGAAGGATTTGATATAAGGCAACATAGGGTCAACCCAAACAAGAAAATTTGTTGATATCTGATTTTAATATGCGAAAACAAACCCTGCCCCGCTGAGCGATAGTGAAAACTTTGAATCTCAAACTGTACGATCACTTTACTTGGATATGTAACTAAAGTTAATAATAGACTATACAGCTAAACCGTTAGTGTGTTTGTACAAGTTTTTGCTCATCGATTGTAGTAAAAAACAAGCGATATATAACTGCAATATATGATGTATTGTCTTACCATTTGATAAACATCCAACAAGAATCACCAATACAATCCCTGTTAAAGCCATGGTCCTGTTCGTGTAGTCCACTGTAAACGAGTATGCTGTTGGCGGTAGGTGGCTTGATTGTGATAATTTCAGATGATTTCTAATGGTTGGTTAATCCCAATAGAATGACGTCATGCTATATTCCCACGGAGTCCGTCAAAACAACAACTAATACTTGTCTTATGATGAATGTAAACTATAGCAATAAACTGGTTAGTTAACGAAGCTGATGCTAGTATGTATTATAGGAAACTTGAACTGATAACATTATTGACAATCTTGTAATAGTTGGATAGATCGCTATTTTGTGCAAGCCAACTGCTTGTGTTAATATTGGACTAGAGGCTACTAGATCTTATTGGTAAAGTCTAGTTTGCCCTCTAATCTACAAACCAGCCAACTAGAACGAGAACCTTTGTTGTCAACACACGTACATTGAATGTGAACGATATCAAGGCTATTTTATTAATAATACTGCCAAGAAAGGCAAGAAAATATGTACAATATTGACAGGTAGCAAAGACAATCAAAGAATTGTATTAAACTCATATTGGAGTGTCTCTCAATTGCAAGAAGTCATTCAACTACGCGGTCAAGCATTGAAGTGATTTTTTTTTATTTAGTTCAACTAGTTTGTTCTGTATGGGTTGAGAAACAATAAAATGTATATTGATATGTAGGTAATTCTGCCTTAAAACGTTCCAATTTCTTTCAGAATTCATTCAATGACATGAAGTAAGCTTCATTGAAGTATTATGGGTGGTTCTGATAGTACCAAGAGCGCATAAAAGCACTCAAAAGCATAAATAAACATTACCCACAATGCACCCGATATACTTTGATGCGGTCAGAATTTTTGCAAACGACTGTATAGCTAACACCCATTCAAATTTCCCGCCTGATCATGAATACTAATTTGTAAACAACAATACTTATAAGTGATGATTATGAATATTTCTCTCATTAAAATCTCCTGACGAGTGAGACTCACATCTCACGAAACAGGCTTGTCGAGATGAATTTGTAGTTGTGTTAATTTACTCCTACCCTCACATATATATATATATATATATATATATATATATATATATATATATATATATATATATATATATATATATATATATATATATATATATATATATATATATATATATATATATATATATATATATATATATTGAAACTAGCGAGTAAACTAGTATAGGCTGTTCCTATATTTTATATTATACAATAATTTGCATGAGAATAATATTAATGATAATGGTAATAATATCAATAATAACGATGATGATAATAATAACGATGATGATAATAATAACGATGATGATGATAATAATAACGATGATGATGATAATAATAACGATGATGATAACGATAATAACGATAATAAAGATTGGGTCTGATATCTCACTTGGATATACTATAAATAAGTGTAAACACTTCTAGTTCGAATTCCCACGCCTGGTCTATCTTATAGCATCACCTCACTACTGTTAACTCACAACTTGATTTCCGAATGAGTTATATTTTTGTTTGACGTTTTTTATGTCTGATGATTTTCACGATAAATACGCACATTAGAGCGGTTTTCGTATGACTGTGAAAAAGGCACGGTCACCGCACGTCACGGATACGGCAGAAAATTCGAACGTTTTTATAGAAACCACGGCAGTGACGCAGTGACGGCACTGCACTTCCGTTTCACAGTCATACGAAAACCGCTCTACACTTGACCAACACCTACGGCCGGCTATCTATGATAAATCTCTTACGAACACTGGGTCACTGTTTGACCAACTATCTTACACGGCTATCAATGATAAATCTCTTACGAATGTTGTTAACAGGAAACGGTTGAGTACAATATGCTTCTACACGACCACGAAAACCATCCCAAACTTGCGTGTTAGAACTTCCACGAAAAATGTCGGTCACGATCGCCATGACAAACTCGACGACTAGCTAACCCTAACCCTAACGACTAGAAGTCTTGATTGCTTTTGACTATAAGTAATGCTCGCCGGCAATCCTTAGCCTTGGTTCCATCAGGAATAACGCAGGCTAGGCAATCCTCCGATTCAGATAAAATTCGCGGTCGCATGGAAACGAGGCTAATGGGCCCTAAATCCAAGATGGCGATGTCTTCCTGTAAAATTGCGTAAAAAAGATGGAAATCGGCCATAAAGTGTTGCTCAGCAGCAGAATGTAATCACAGAAGTGACAATCGATCGGATTTATCGCTTCATGAGTTCCCGAAGGATAAATAATTACGAACGAAATGGGAACTGAGTTGCCATGAAAAGAAAGGACAAGGAGTTTACAGCAACTTGAACTCTTGAAGATGTTCAAAACTGTGACCACTGATAATGTATTCGCATACTTTTGTAGCGCCATCCTCCAATTAGCGTTTAGATCAGAGATAAGATAAGACAATCCTGTAATGCTTATAGCCTATAGCCAACAAATCCAACCCCCTTGGTAACAGGACTCAATATAAAGGATAAAATTACAAGTATCATATGTACAAAACATTTTTATTTGTTCTGATAAATATTAGTTAATAAATATCTGCACTGCACGATGTCACGCCTTACTCACTTTCATATCCATTTCTCGCTTATCTAGTCATTGGTAACATCTGTCACGCCTCCATCACTTAAACGTTCTATACCCTGATTTATCCGTGCATTTCTCACTTATCTATGTTACAGTCATTAGTAACAGACATTTCTCGCTTGTCTATATTGTTGCGTTACAGCCATTAGTAACGCTATTGTTGTCCGTTATGTTATTAATCAGTCGTCGGTGTGCGTTCATTAATATGTACATTCGGTTTAGGAGGTAGAGGTGACGTATTCTTGATGTATCTGTCACGTAATCTAACTCCTCCCTGGTTTAAGGGCCCAGTCCTTCTCTGCTTTGCACTTATTGATATAGGTTTTATTGGTTCGTTGTTTCTTGCAAACGCACGCGCTTTGACTTCATCTAGCTTAGATGGCGTCATCGGCGAAGTAGTTGTTGTCTTAGTAACAGACATTGGCGAAGTAGTTGTTGTCTTAGCAACAGATATTACAGGTGTTTTGATAGGATTATTGACGGAAGGAAGATTCGTATATTGTTCTGATTCCAATGACGTCACGGACAGAGCTGGTGAACCCGCAAATCTTCGTTGTACAGATGGTGGTTTTTTCAAAGTGACATGCTCAGTACTAGGTCTATCTTTTTCTGGCCATAATGTAATGGTTTTATCGCCTCTAATGATGGCTTGCTTATTAGTGTTGACAGGTAATTCATGGGGCCCCTGTGGTTTATCACTAGGAGAGGGCCTGGGAGAGTCACTTGCACCATCAGGACCATAGCCTCCTGGGCGTGAATGTAGTTTATTAGCTGATGGTCCATTTATGATATGTGGTTCTTTGGAAGATGAACTTGGTTGATCTGAGAACGAATGACAATGTTTACTATCATTATTCTATAAACTAGACGCCATCTTGGCGATCATTCTGGCTTCAAAGGAGACATGTCATTGTATTTAAATTGTGACATGTCATCACATGTTCCTATGAACGCCTGTGACCTGACCCTCCAATTTGAGGACCAAGACGACGACGACGACGAATAAAAAGAACCGTTTGCATTTTAGGGGCTTACCTTTATTTGATGTGGGCTCAGGGCTAATAGCATGCAATACTTTACTCATTCGTTCTAATTTATCTTCAACACTAGTTGATGGTTTGTTCATTTCAGAGCAAGCCTTATCTTCTTCTAGTAACTGTTTTAAACACTGTAAGTAATACCGACGAAGCTTCTTGGCTGTTGAATGACGCTCCTTCAGGACCTCACTCCTACAATTTGTAAATACATTATTAAAAAACCTATTTTCTTAAAAGAACCCCTCTACCCATCATAGAGAAACACAGAAAAGGGCACTGCTCCCACCTATGCCACATACTAAAATCACCTTATCTTTTTGGCGGCGTTTGTTTTTGTTTGATTCACGTGATCAAGTACGTCATGACGTATCTTAGCGACGGTATCCAGGTAACTGTCACGCAGTTCGTGCATTGTTCTCATTGCGGTAAGTTGATCAATGCTTCCAATACTGCTATCACAGACGCTGTAACTGTTCTGTTTTGGTGGATTCTGTAGAATGGAAGCCAAATAAAGAAACTAGTAATGTTTAACAATGTAAATAATATAAAACAATAATAATCCATTAGAACTGAGGCCAATTCCACAGGGATACCAACTGACCTGTGTTCCATTGTCTGTTTTTCCATTCAAAGCACTGTTTAGATTCTTAATTTCATCAGCATGTTTTCTTGCAATAAGTTGTAGTTGTTCCTCGTGGTTTTGCTTTGTTTTTGTTAATTCCTCTTTCATTCTCTCTACTGTCAACTTGTGTGTGTCTTTCTCGATTTTCAGCAGATCTTTTTGTCTATTGGACGCTGCATCTGTAGCTGAATTGACAGCCTTTTCTTGGTCTTTTAAGAACTGTTGTCGAGCATTTTCCAGAACTGTTTTGATCTTTTGATTGTGCTGGTCTTCGACTTGTATTCTTAAGATAACAACAAGTTATGTTTCAATCTATCTAGTACATATATATAATGACATCAACCTTTAGAGCAGATTTCATATGACCGTGCAATGTTCAGTGCCGTGATGTGCGTGCCTTGCCGCGACCGTTATGTTTCTAGAATTTTGATGCGCCTTGTAGTGGCTTGACAAATTCGTCGAGTGGATCCACAAGAAACTATAGTGAATTCGTTTTTTACCACATTAAAAATATGTTTACTGCTTGCGTTTTGCATGTGCGCGAAGAAAGCGAGGAAATTAAAGAGAAAATAGCAACTGTGGTATGTACTCTTATTTACCACGGCTCTCGACTAATCAGAAAGCGAGAAAATTATCAAATGTGGTAAAAAGGAATATAAACCGCAAACCGCTCCCCCCCTCCCCTCCCCATCAATTATGTAATGGTCCGATACGATATCTGCTTTTTTTATCGTAATAGTGTCAATGCAGTTATTTACCTGTCTTCTTCTTGTTCTTCTTCCCATACTTGTTTGGCATCATGTAATACAGCTACAAGTTTTTGGTCAAATTCTTCTTCAACTGATTCTCGTACCATCCTCGTATGTTCATCGTGTTCTTCTCGTAAACGGTCGTAATCCTGTTGGTGTTCGACTTTTAGGTTGGATATCTGTTGTTCATATTGTCTGCGTAGGGACTGGGGAGATCCAATCATCTTTAGACGGTTAATTTCATCCTTTAATCGTCGTTCAGTTCCTTCAAACTGTTTCCTGCAGTTACGTACAGCTTCGTCGATCTCTGTTCTTATTGTTTCTTCCATTTCATTGCGAATATTCTCTCGTGCCCGGTCCACCTCGGCATTTACTCGGTCTTCCAGTTCATCTTCATACTCTGCAGCCCAGGCCTCTCGTGCTGTAGCAAGAGCACGGTCAACTTCGGTCCGCGAGGAGTTATCAAGGGACTGGAACCATTCGTCGCGAGCGATATCGATTCTTTTCTAAAATAATGCGAATAAACAATATTATTGAATGTAATAATCTATAATAGATATAGATACATACATACCCTAATGGGTAAGATAGATAGACTATAAAAATAAAGACAGTCTATGATAATATTGTCTACCTTAACAATTTCCTCTACTTCTGACTCTTGTTCTTTTTCCCATTCTGTACGGGCCTCAGCAAGAACGGACCTAAGCTCCTTATGTTTAAACTCCTCTAAGCTCTTAGCGTATTGGGACTCCATGTAAGAAATAGCTCGGTTGATTTCTTCTTGATTAAGTTCTTCGTTATGTTGCAGGATTTTGCTTCGTTCTTCTTCCATAGTTTCTTGAAGTTCTTGTCGTTTTGTGTCTTCAAATTCTGACCACAGTTTACTTCTAATGGCTTCTAGGTTGTTGTTCTGATCGTAGTGTCGTTGCCATAGCGTCTAAGAGGATGACATAAACTGAGAACACGATGACATCACATCGATGACGTAGTTACAGACAGTCATAAGTATGAGTGAAAAATATGACGTCACGTCGATGTCATACCATGACCTCACATTGATTATGTATGCTTGTGGCAATGCTCTAAAGGGATAACTACAAAAGGTACAATAGACACAATGGTTTTCTCACCTTGGCTTCTCTTAATGCCATCTCAACAGCTTCTCTCTTCTGTTCGTCAAATTTATCCACCAGCTGTGCACTGGCTTCCTCTAACGTTCGACTTAATTCCTGGTCCTGGTTAGCCTGCCATTGTTGACGGGCGTCAGACACAGCACGTGCTGGCAGAGAGAGCAATAATTATAAACAAATGGATGAGAAATACATAACCACGTGAACGACTCACCTATCTCTCGCTGTTTATCATGTGCCCACGATGATTTAGCAGCTTGTACAGCGGTATCTACAGCACGTGATATCTTGACTTGTTCTTGTTCCAGCCACTTTACTTCAGCTAATGCTACTGTCGATTCTATAGTTTGTTGGACACTATGACCCTGTACAAGCACAACATAGTAGTTTATTGTAACATTAGTAGTTATAATTAACATAACAATAAGCAGCAATATAACTTGTATCATGTGCTTTCAGCGGTGGATTATACAGTAAGATTGTCCATAAGATATATGACTTACAATGTTAGTTCTGTCCCACATCTGTTTAGCTTCAGCTACAGCATTCGTAACTGCAACTTCAACTTCGTGTTCAATCTCTCTTAGCTTCGTGTCTTCTTCTTCCTTTTTCCAGGCATCGCGGGCTTCAGAAAGAGCTTTGGTCATTTCCTGGTCATGGGACTCTTTGAGAGTTTTCTAAAACAGAAGTTATAACTTTTAGAGTTAAAGACATTCTTTTGTAATATCATCAACAACTGAACGCAGTTAATGCGGTAGTAGTTTAATATGCAACGTCTGCTTATATCTCATTAAAGACTCAAAGCGCTTTTCATTTAAACGATAGGTAATATAATGAAATTTGTAACACCGTAGCGTTAGCCCTTCGTCGGAGTAAAAGAGTGGCTTTACATTGAGTTATTGGAGAAAAACGGATCAGACTGAGAGGATGGCCAAACACAGTTTATAAAACCCCTTACAATAGACTGGGAGATGAGAGAAATTACTAGAAGAATATAGGGAGGAATACCTAAAATAGTTGGGGAGATCGTGAAAAATAATAGTAGTTATTTCACCTTAATTTCATTGACGGCTTTCTCCACTTGTTCGTTGATGTTCTTACGTTCCATTTCCCGCCATGTTTTTCTTGCTTCGTTTACAGCAAGCGATATTCTTTTTATCATGTCCTGTTCATGTTCTTGGATCCATTCTCTCTTTGCTGCAGCAAGTCGGTTGTCATTATCTGGGTGACTATTCTCTGATTCTTGTAACTTTTTCTCGAATTCTTTAGTTTTCTAAATAATCATAAAAACATCGAACTTTCAACAAACAAAAATCACAGTAAAGAAAAACCTGTTTTACTGCGACTTTCACAAACATGCGAACTCCAAGGTTCAAATACTGAACTCGTTTTTGTAGTTTTCGCTTCCGTCAATCAAACGCCCGATATTTCCCGACTGCTTTCCGAAGTATCGACATTCAATATGGCCGAGTTTATAAAAGGTTTGTTCATGATGTTGAAGAATCCTCAGAGAAATTAAAAGCCGTGAAACTCCTACATTTAGAGGAGACTTTAACATGTTTAATCGTCGATGAAGAGGGAGAGCAAGTAAGTATCACAATACTTCTAAGTGAGTGGAATGTCTAAAACAAATGTGTTCGATCATTGCTTTTGTTGTGGAATTCACACTTCACTTCAATCGAACTTCAAACGATTTGAGTCTCCTCTAAATAGGAGTCGTTTCGATTCGCAGCTATTATTTCCTCTAAAAAAGTCTTCAAAATCGTCGCAAAATCTTTCAAATTCCACCATATTGAATGTCGTTACTACGGAAAGCATCCGGGAAATGTCGGAAGTTTGATTGACGGAAGCGAAAACTCATAAAACGAGTTCGGTATTTTAGCGTTGGAGTTCGCATGTTTGTGAAAATTGCAGTAAGTAGAACTAATGAAAGTAAGGTAACAGTTAAGTAATTCGATTCCCGGCCCGGGGCAAGACACTTCACTCCTCTCAGTGCCTCGTCTTCTCGGATAAGGACGTAAAGTGGGAGGTCCCGTCTGCCTTCACTCTAATTCCTATATAAGGTGGACGTAAAAGATGTTGTGCTATTCGAAAAGAGTAGGGGATTGTCTCCCGGCACAACAGTCAGGTCTCAGATATACTACATGGCCCACTGTCAATTGGTGTTGTACGCTAATGTGGTGCCCTGCCTTCGTAAAAGCAACAAACAAACAAAGGTACCTGATGTAGTTGTTGTGTGATGTTTTCTGTTTGTTCATTCACAAGCTTTGTTACTTTCTTTTTCTGTTCATTATTCCATTGTTCACGTGATCTCTCCATTTCTTCTTTATGCTGGTTCTCAATGAAAACCTTCATTGCTTCAACAGCTTGACTTTCACCCTGACAAAAACCATCCTGTTAAACATACTCTTAAGGTTACAATAATCCCGTAATGTGAATACCTTAGTTTGTTTCATTTCGTCTCGTATTCTCTTTTCAATAGCGCGACTTTCTTCACTTAGTACCAGGTAGGATTCTTTTACACGAACCAGTTCATCATTGGCTTCTTGAAGATCATCTCTATACCAAGCAATAAACTACATTACTAACAATACCTATCTCTATATTAAAAGATAGCTAAAACATATCACACTATATATCGCAAACCGCATCCCTGTTGGCTCAATTGGTAGAGCATCGGATTTGCATGCATGAGGTCAGGGTTTGCGCCCCGGCTGGATCACCACTCAGGGTCTTAAAATAATCGAGGAGAATGTACTGACTTTGTTATTTCCATCTGCAAATTGTTAGACTTCGCTTCTTCTCGGATAAGGACGTGAAATCGGAGGTCCCGTCTCTCCACTGTACGCTCACTAAACAACATTGGTGGGACCTAATAAGAACCACTGGGAACGTAACAAACCCTGGGCGTGACTACCCTCAGTGACTGGCTCACACTAATACATACTAACTACTAATTTCCTCACGATTGTAAGCCGTCAGCGGTCCGTACGATAATTGTAAAGCGCATTGCCGGAGACGTATGTTAAATGCACCATATATGCACCACATTACATATCGCACTATTAGTTGATAATCAGTTCTTACCTCAAAGCTTTTAAAGCGAGTTCCTTTTCTTCTTCTAAATGTTGTCGCAGTTGATGTTTGGCATCTTCATGCAGCTGTAGACATGCATCTCTGCACCTGATTATTATATAATTTACTTTAGTTAATTCTAATTTTTTTTAACTCAACAGTTTTTTAATATATATATATATATATATATTCAACTTAATTTTCTTCTATTTCGTTTATCTATTTCTAATACATGTCTTTCAGTTTTCGATGAGGGCTTCGAGGTTATAGGACGCACAAAAACTATAATGATTATTATTATTATTAACTTGGTAAGTTTTATAAAACGCTAGTACAATCAATGTTTAATATCTCACTTGTCCAGGCTGATTCTTTTATCTTCATCAAACTCTGCTACCATCTGTGCCATGTAATATATCAACAATAAAGAAAGGTTTGTCAGTACTGCATAAACACTAGCAAATGAGAACGAATGGGAGAAAGAAATGAAGAAAGTGAGAAATGGTTAACAAAGAGACTTCACCTCTGCCATGTGGGTTTTCAAATTCAGGTTGTCTTCGGAAAGCTGTTGTTCACTGACTTGTAATTCTTCAAGTTTATCTTTCAATTCCTGACAATAAAATACATATCAAAGGGTTGCTTGACAACAAGATAATAGTTAGTACTGTAAGGGCACTGTGATTGGTTGTGTCGTTTGGATCTTGTCAAACTGGTTCGTACCTGGTTTTTCTCTTCTAAATCTTGAAGTTTTGTTTTTATATCACTATCTGGATCTATATAGAAAACAATTAAAACTATTTAACACCCAGTAGGATTATCACGTGAACAGTAACAGTGAACTCACCATCTTGACCTGACTTGTTGTTTAGCTGTGTTTTCAGAGTATTTACTTTGACCTAGAAATGTTTTGTATGTGTAAATGGTAGTCAGTCATTAAATGATTCTTATCTGTATACAGCTATTTCAAAAAACGTTGAATACTGAATACTTCATTGCAAGACAGAAAAGTATTCTGGGTCATGTAATATTGTTTAAAGTCAAATAAATGATAATTAGTTATTTAATTCTTTGTGCATTGCATCCAACACAATATACGAACTAGTTATAAGGAGTAAATATCGCTGTATATTATTATTTTTTATTCCAAATCAATGAGACCTACAATGCTCTTTGATCTTGGAATGCACTATTCAGTATTCAATGTTTTTGAAATAACAAATACTATACCTCTTGTTCAACTACAATCTTTTCCAATCTTTTAACTTTCTTTTTCTCTTCATTCAACTGTTCAGTTGTTTCTTCCAAGGTTTTCTCAAGGTCTTTTATAGTTTTGGTTTTGGTTTGGTTCAATGATAGGCTGTGATCAAGTTCTTTTCTTAAACCATTGACAGCATCCATCTGACTGGTATTACTATCATAGAACATTATCAATCATCAGTATCACTATCAACACTATGACCATAAATATCACCACCATCATCAATGTCATCACTACCTAATTATCAATATATCCATTATATCCATTATCATCATCATCCTCACCACCATCATCAGTAATAGCAACACCATCATCAAAATCATTGCTATCATCATCACCAACATCCTCACCACCATCATCATTAATAGCACCACCCTCACCACCACCATTACCACCATCACCATCATTACCACCATCACCATCACCATCCTCACCACCACCACCATCATTACCACCATCACCATCATTACCACCATCACCATCCTCACAACCACCACCACCATCATTACCACCATCACCATCATTACCACCATCACCATCCTCACCACCATCATTACCACCATCACCATCATTACCACCATCACCATCCTCACAACCACCACCACCATCATTACCACCATCACCATCATTACCACCATCACCATCCTCACAACCACCACCACCATCATTACCACCATCATCATCCTCATCACCACCACAACCACCACCATCCTCACCACCACCACCATTACCACCATCATCATCCTCATCACCACCATCACCATCCTCACCACCAACATCATCATCATTAATGCCACCACCACCATCATCATCCTCATCATCTATGCTGTTGTTGTCATTGTTGATGTAGATTATAATATCATGTATAATATCCTACCCATGAGTCTTTGGGGTTGCCCAGTTTTCACTATTTAGATTCCTAACAACATCTTCACCCTTGTAATTGTGTGTTGTTTGATCTCCATAACCATATTTAAGGGCATTTTGATACATGGTTAGCTCTTCTTTTAGACCATTGACTTCACTCTGTAAATAATATCATATGTCACTGAATAATAACTAAAAAGTAATATAATCTGTGAACAATTACCTTTAATGATGTACAGTTTAAATCCACTTTGGTCTTAGAACTGATGGTATCTTGCAACTGTGTACGTAGGTTTGTTATTTCTGTCACGGTACCTACAATAACAACATTCACTAATAAATTATGGTTCATTCTACATGGTAATATTCCGTAAACAAGCTTTGTGTACTAAGTTTACCTGTCTTCAAGAGTTCTTGGCATTGTCTTTGACTGTCATCTAATGTCCTGTTCAATCTGTTAATGATGTCTGCTTTTTCCATCATCTCTCCTCTCAACCTACTAGCTTCTTCTGTCTGTACAGACAACAAAAAACATTGATCAGGGTAACATAGAAATATCAAACCACGTTTGTCTTGTCATTAAACTACTAGCTTCTTCTGTCTGTACAGACAACAACAAACATTGATCAGGGTAACATGGAAATATCAAACAACATTTGTTGTGTCATTAACCTACATATCAATGTTAAAAACCCATGGTGTTTCACATGTATGATTTACAGATGATCAATCAGATGATCAATCACATTGTATACACATTTTTTGATAATAATATATATGCACCTTAAGAGCTTATGAAAGATCAACAGAACGTTGAGGGTGGTAGTGAGGGCGAGAATACAGTAGGGACTTGTGTAAAGTGGCTGAGGGTTTGTGTAAAAGTTAGAATGTTAGTTTAAAGTATGTGCATAAACAAAGTCATGTATGTGTAGAATGGTGCATGGTTAGAAATGAGTGTAAATCCATGATGAGCTCACATAGAAAATAAATGAAGATTCTCTGGCTGATAAATAGTCGTTGGAACAGTTCAATACTACTTTTCAGGGACAATTTAGAGAACTGCAGTAAATAAACTAGCGTGTTTCTTTTACCTTCCAGTTAAGGGCCACTTGACTATCATCTAGTTTCTGTTTCAGTCTTAGTATGTCATCTTCTTGCCTCTGTCTCACAGTATTTAGTATAGTTTCATGTTGTTCTCTAGCTTTAGCCAGTGAATCAGCTCTGCTAAGTTGAGCTAACTGTTCATTTAGACAGTCTATAGTAGAGTTAGCAGCAGTAAATTTATCAAGTAACTCCAGTTTTTCTTTCTTCAACAGGTCATTGTCTTTGACAGATGTATTCAGCTTATCTTGAATCATCTTGATTTCTTGTTGTTTATCACTGACTATCTGTTGGGACTGGGTCAGACTCTCACTTAAACCTTGATGATCATCTAACAATAAAAGTACAAAATCATGAATAAAAACAATACATTCTAGTAGAAATTCCTAAAGAACATATACAAACCTTTAAGCATTACCAATTGGTGGTTTAGCACTCTAATCTGACGTCCTAATTCTTCTTCTCTTTCATTCAATTTCTCACTCAGTTCTTCTATTTTTCTACCACGTGCTTGATACAAAACCTGTAACTGTGCTGTATTGGTGGTGTGTCCAATAAACTCTTCTTTGCTATCTGCACTTTGTACACTATTGGGATCTTGTGTTCTTAAATCTCTCCAGACAGTATTAGGTGAATGTTGTCCTATGGATGTACTAGGTTGTGATCTTAGATCTACATTCTGTGGACGATAACCTGGCACATACTGGACTCTGTAGTTTCCAGGAAATGATGCTTCTCTCTAATAAATATCAGGTGAGATCATGAATATACAAAATACTATACATGTACACAATAATAAAGGAATGAATTAGCTGAAAGCATAAAGTTTTAGGCTAAAATAGCAAAGAACATCTATGTCAATCATTATTCAAATATTGGTTTATACATATAACAATTTTAAAATTGATTTGTGATGCAATGCAATGTTTGTGATGTTTGTCTTTAAATCAAGTGTTGCATGTAGACTATGGCAGCTATTACAAACTTGATTTACACTGTATGTATAATGAGTACCTGGTGTGTTTCAGGGGGGTCATGGTGATTCCCATAATGCTCTTCACTAGGATATGAATCACCATAGTAACCATGGTTGTTGTTATGTTGATCGGGAATGTCCAATCCTTGATAGCCGACACTAGCATTATATACATTATTATGGTTGGTTACGTCATCATGTCCATTACTGTTTGTATCAGTACTGTTACCATGGTAACTACCAAAGTCTTCATATTCCTGATAGTCATAGTTATTGCCGTCAACATCACCCTGACTATATCTAGGTTGTTGGTTATTGCCATCAACATCACCCTGACTATATCTAGGTTGTTGGTTATTGCCATCAACTTCACCATATCTAGGTTGTTGGTTATTGCTGTTGGCATCACCATATCTAGGTTGTTGGTTATTGCCATCATCTTCGCCATATCTAGGTTGTTGGTTATTGCTGTTGGCATCACCATATCTAGGTTGTTGGTTATTGTCATCAACTTCACCATATCTAGGTTGTTGGTTATTGCTGTTGGCATCACCATATCTAGGTTGTTGGTTGAGAGGATTGTCTGTCTGGCCAATAAAGCCTGTTGCTCTTTCTGTCATTAAGGAAGGTTTTTCAAACACTCCTCGTCTTGGTGGAAAGTCTACATATTCATTACTGTTCCAGTCATTGTCTTTTGTGTGCAGGCCAGAATCATCCAGTTGTTGACTTGCACGGCTGTTTGATGTACTGCGATAGTCATGAGATGAGAATGATGCATTGTCATCATCAAGAAGATTGTCATCAAGTTCATTGATTATCAAATTACGGATCTGAAACAATAAATGACAAAAATATCACAACACGAGGCATCAGACTATGAAGCAATAGATAATACCTAAATCAATATGATATCAATACAAGTCATCATATACTGTATTGGGTAATACAGTGGAACCCCACCTTACGGCCACCCGCTTAATACGGCCACCCCATTATTGCGGCCAGTCTTTTAGGTCCCGACGAAATGCATGCCCATACATTTTCTATAAAATTTACCAGTCTGAGTAAAAGACCAAGGGTTAAAGCTTGAAACCTCAGTAAAGTTAAGTCAACATTTTTACAGTGTTACAAATTTCATTCTATTACCTATCATTTATATCAAACACCGACGCAGCCTATACTAGTTTACTCGCTAGTTTCCAGATATACTGTATTAGTCTTTGAGTGGTTATACAGTCATTTGAAAAAACATTGTCACTGACCAGCTCCGTGACTACGCGACTAGCCCAAGCGGGAGTATGGGTAAAACTCACTAAAGCAATAAATTTTAAGCACACGTTAAAGAATATGCTGAATATAGCAAGTACATGAATGAATATGTGCAAATAAATAAACCATTGTATAGAGCATGGAGATATCAACAAGTAAAAAGCTACTTCTTCAGTTTTCATGCAGAGGATTTGTGTCATCTAAATCAATTGCCAGCATAAATCTAATACAAACAAGGCACTGAGAGCTCAAGATGTTGATAATATATGCAGCAAACTGCTTCAGTGATTTCTACCCATACTCCTTTTAGGTCTAGTTGCATAGTCGTGAGGCTGGTCAGCTTCAACGTTTATTCAAATGACTGTATTCATGCCGCACAATGAATACTATGTACCTCTTGTTCTCTTTCCTTTTCTTCTTGTTGATAAACTGCCTCTTCTTCGTCTTCCAATACCTGCATCAATAACAAACTCATTCATTAAATATATACAACAAGAAAAAATAGATAAAGTACCTTTGTAAATGAAAAAGGTTATTGTGGATAAAATAAGAAAATCTATTTTTTGTTAATGACAATGACATTTGAAAGGACTATCCTGATTTATGCTACAATGTACATGTTTAAAAAAATCTTGACGGTCTGACATCTAAATTCTATACTCTATTACTTTGTATACAAAAAGTACACTTCCAATTAAAACACAAAAATGATATTTTACTACAAACCACATTGATTGGCTTTCAGACGTCAGGCCATCAACCTTTCTTGAAATATGTATCAGATTTGGTCCAAACCAACAACATAGTATATTGATTGCTAAATATGATTTATTGATTGTAAACTATATAATACAATAAAACTAATTATATTTAAGACATTGTTTTAACATTGAATAATTTATGTTTGAAACACATTTCAACACTAAAACCCAAGTATCATATTCCACTTCACAACTATTCTGCTGTGATTGTTGTATGTAAATATTTGATTTTTGGTGAATTAAATCAGTTTCATGGTATGTTATGAAAATCTGACAGTACATATTTATTTATATATTGTCAACAATGTCATACGAATTACTTGATATCATTGGAATTTCTTTTCTTATTATAGAAAGTTTCAAACTGCTAGATCATATTTACATAAACAAAACCATTTTTTATCCAATAACAACCATAAAAAGGACATCTATATGACTTGTTTACAATACTGAGTAATAGATAATTATAGTGTAGGATTATTTGAGAAAGCCATTTCAAAACACAGCATCTAAACAATCCAGTGTTCATGATATTTTCGTTTGAAGCTAATGGAGGTTTCTTCAAAGACGTCAACTTTGACAAGAGAGTAATGTCGACATAAAAGAATAAAGTACATTTATAGCTCTTGGCAAATAGGAAGTTACTTTAAAGTATTTTGCATAAATTCAAGTCAATATCTCAACATGAGAACAAAACATCTGCCTACACAAAAAATATTTAACGAAATTTACGAAATAAATAAAAATCCAAAGAAAATGGGAAAATTTGCTAAATTGACTTCACAGTAATGAGATTTATATGATATCTATGTTATTAAATAGTAACTTTATAAGGAATAAGACATTTATCACCTGGCCAAAATATATATCTCCTTGCAATATATAATCTTGATCGGGTTTGTTTGCTATCTCATGTCAACATTTGTGCTGGAATTTATTTCTTTTTAGACGTTTTAAAATGATAATTTGAAAGATTTAAAAGTTAGAATTATAACAACAGATATAAGTTATTACTGGAATAAGCTAATATTCAGAACCACGGACTAAAACCAAAACAAGTCTGTTCTCAAACGAGTTGAAATCTAAATATTTGAGGTAGCGACCTTACAATATTATAACTGGATGTTATCCTATGCAAAGAATTGTTTTAATAAATATCTAAAACAGAGATTTGAGCAATCAGAGATAATCATTCACCATAATCAAATTATCGAAAACCACAAACTTCAACTCTGAGTTCATCTAATATTGTACTAATACAACACAGCCACTAAATTAACAGTCTCCTTACCTTAGGATCAAAACCAACTTGACTAATACCTACACTCATGTCTTGGCCAGGTTCTTATACTGTAAAGATTAACATGAGTACTTCTATTGCAACACAAAAACATTTTCCATGACGATCCCGTCCAACAGACGCCATCTTGGATTCTTGTTTGGTCTCTTGAGAATTTACGCGCGAAAAGTTTGATACCCAGGCTCCTCGCGGTTCAATACAACACCTGTCATTAGTTAGCTCGTGGATGGCAGTTATTTTTAGGATTATTTTTACCAATCGCGTCTTAGCGTACCACAGCGCAAATGTGCATTATTTGCCCTATACTACTTTGCCCGGCTGCATATCCAGCGTGGTCGTCCTTTTGGTGTAGTGGATAACACATCGGTATGGTATTTTTCTCATGTATCTGTATTTCACTTATAGACCGCATTTCAATTCATAATTCATGAATACTGCTTTTTTGTAAATACTGAGCGAAGTGCTAGTGTGTGTAGATAGCCCCTACGGGGTAGTTATTCGATAAATAAAATAAACTAGAATTTTAACACATTTTCTTGATCTTTATTAAAAAAGGAGAATTCAAAGAAATATATGCTTTGCTTACAACAGTTTTACTCTCAGGGCTTCCTGTGCCATAGTTTGGTGTTAGAAACAATAAAGCTCGACTCTTTAAGCGAATGATTACTAAGATTATAAAAATGATGCTGTTAAATACTCCCAAGCAACTATAATATATATACTGTTGCGTTGACTTGTGTCAACTTAGTTGTCCCGTACACATGTTTCTGATAAACAATGGATTGCCTTATTATCCTGTTAGCCGTTACTTTACTTTACTTTACTTAGAAATCAGTCCATTTCTAGCTCCATCATCTTGAAACTTTATTAAGTGGTCGACATTTTCATTGTCAGCTATGTCTCTTTTCTTGTCTTTAAATGTATTCTTCTTTTTATCCGTTCTTTCTGAGATATGATGTAAAACTAGTTTTTTGTGTACAACGTTTTTCATTGGGTTTTGTTTAAAATATTTTAAGTTCTTTGACTTTTTTCTGAAAGAGTTCAACAATTTTTGCTTCGATAGTTTCTCGACTTGCTGACCTTTCTTGATAGTAAAAGCAACTCCATTTTTGACTACACGAAACCCTCCTTTTTTATTATCTTTCGAGTGATGTAGCTTTGAATTAGGAATAAGTGATCTGGTGAAGATGTTTTGATTGATATTTTTTGGAGAAACACCAGACGATTCTGTGTATTCTTGACTGGTTTGATTCTCGACAGATTGTTGTGTAGTATCCATATCTGGTGTAATGCTACGTTTCATTGATTCTTCTCCTTGTTTTAATAATTTCTTAAGATCCTCGTTTTTGATCAATGGCAAGTGTTCTTTTATTGTTCCATTTCCAAAATAGACATACTTGGATTTGTCATCACCAAGAAAGCCTTGTGATCCATCAGCACTTTCACCAGAATAATCATCTATTATGTTTGTATGTGTATCAATTTGAGATTGTTCAGTGATTTTCTTTAAGTCACCACTGATTTCCAGTTCTTGGTTTGAAGTATTTTGATGACGTGTGGCTGCTTTTACATATTCTGGAATTCCAGACCCTGTCTCGCCTTTACTAATATGATCTTTATTCGGTTTATTTTGCTGGAAAGACATTAGCTTGTTCTCGTCGTTTGAATCTTTACTTGGTAAACCTGATAAGCCTGAACCTAGCTCACCGTCAAACTCTACCGGGCTGGTCAATGACTCGTCAAATGAACTTATTTCATCTGGTGAATCATTTCCTAGATAAATCACACCATTATCATCAGGAGAAGACGCAGTTGACGGCTGTCGAACCAATTCTGTTTTCTTGCCTATGTTTTTATTTGGTTCTGATTCTGCTTCGTTTTTCTCTGTTTCTACAGTATGATCTTTGGCGATTTCGTTATGCGTCGACTTCATTTTACTAGTTTCATTGTCATTTTGTGTTTTATTCTGTATCTCTGTTTTGTTGCTGGTGTCCTTTTTCCTGTTGAAAGATTGATTTGTTCCACTTGCTAGGTTAACTCTGCTAGGCTTTGCGTCGATTCGTTTCATGCTTTTAGTATTATTTGCAGCTGTTTGTGTCCTGTCTGCAATACTTGACAAGACATCTTGAATTGGTTTGCTTACTTGCTGTTCTTTGCTTTCTTTCCTGTGTTTGTTCTCAACTTTGTTTAGTAAGCTTTGACGTGTAGCCGCCGATATAGTGGGTGTAGCTAGAGCGTCTTCAAACCCGGCAGTTTTCTCATTATTTGCATTAGTTTTCTTTTTTTCACTCATTTTTATATGGCTTTTATCTGTACTTAACAAATGTTTGGAATCAATCTCTGTAGTTGTTGATACATGTTTTGACCTGGCTTTACCTTTTAGATCACCTGTCATGGTAGAAATGCTCTTTGCAAGAACTTTTGAAAGAGCCTGTTTGACTTGTTTGGTAAGTGACTGTATTGGTTTGACTTTCTTTTCAGGTAACTTAACTGGCTTGACTTTTTTGTCAAAAGACTTCACTGGTTTAACTTGCTTAACCAGTGAATTTACTGGTTTGACTTTTTTGTCAAATGACTTTACTGGTTTAACTTGCTTAACCAGTGACTTGACTGGTTTGACTTTTTTGTCAAATGACTTTACTGGTTTAACTTGCTTGTCCAGTGACTTCACTGGTTTAACTTGCTTGTCCAGTGACTTTATTGGTTTGACTTGCTTGTTCAGTGACTTCACTGGTTTAACTTGCATGTCCAGTGACTTCACTGGTTTAACTTGCTTGTCCAGTGACTTTATAGGTTTGATTTCCTTGTCCAGTGACTTTACTGGTTTGACTTGCTTGTACATTGACTTTATAGGTTTGACTTGCTTGACCAGTGACTTTACTGGTTTGACTTGCTTGTCCAGTGAATTTATTGGTTTGACTTGCTTGTCAAGTGACGTCACTGGTTTGACTTGCTTGTCCAGTGACTTTACTGGTTTGACTTGCTTGTCCAGTAACTTCCTTGGTTTGACTTGCTTGTTCTGTGACTTTATAGGTTTGACTTGCTTTTCAAGTGACTTTACTGGTTTGACTTCCTTGTCACGTGACTTCACTGGTTTGACTTTCTTGTCACGTGACTTCACTGATTTGATTTGCTTGTCCAGTGACTTTATAGGTTTGACTTCCTTGTCCAGTGACTTTACTGGTTTGACTTGCTTGTCAATTGACTTCACTGGTTTGACTTGCTTGTCCAGTGACTTTACTTGTTTGACTTGCTTGTCCAGTGACTTTACTGGTTTGACTTGCTTGTCCAGTGACTTCACTGGTTTGACTTGTTTGTGAAGTGTCTTAACTGGTTTGATTTTTTTTAAAGGTTCACGAGACTCTAGCTTATTTTTTAAACCAACTGCTTTCATGTCACTTTTCTGGATTGGTTTTTGAGAATCATTTTGATTGGTTACTTTCTTGCTAGCATCTTTCTGATTGGGTGAAACGTGTTTGGCAATTATCTTTAGCAATTCTTTCTTTCTGTTTAAGCTATCGTCATTTGCATTTGTTCTCTTGAATGGATAATCAAGTGATATTTTAGCATAACTTTCAATTTCTTCATGTGCAAGATTATCGTCTCTATGTTTGATGGTTTGTTTGTTGTTTACATTTTTATTGTTTACAACACCAGTCTTGATATTGAAAGATGACTGTGGAATGTTCATGATTTTCAAAATGTCTTTCATGTTTTGAGATGTTAAGTGGTTGACTGCAACCTTGTCTAGTTTTTCCCGAATATTTTTCATTCGTTTCCTGTAATCAACAGTTTCAGGTTTCTTGTTGTCTTTACCAGTTTTAGCTATTGGTCTGTTCTCATGTTTTTGGTTCTCGAGATTATTAATCTTTTGCAGGTCTTGTTGTATACGCCTAACAATAGACGGTGACATGGTCTGTAAAGCTTTCTTTAGTTCAGAGAAATTCAGTTTCACTTTGATAGATTCAACTTGAAAGTCATCAAACTCTGGTGCATGTTTTGAAACTGGTAAGTTTGTTATTTTGTTTCTCGCTTTAATTTTCTTTGGTGCTGCCTTAGTTTGTTTCTTGTCTTTGGAGGTTGAAGCATGGTTGCCATGGTTACTCAAAGAACTTGGTTTGCTGCTTGGCAATTTGACGGCAGAATCACGTGACAGTGCGTTCTTATGCGGTTTTTCCGAGTTGTAGGATATTGCAGCAGTTTTCTTAGTTGCTGAAACAAAGAAATATTGTGTTATTGATTGAATATTTAAACAATAGAAACGAAGGTTAAAACGGCAAGATTACCAGTTGTTTTTGGCCAAGCTGAGCCGACTCCTGAAACATAACAGACATTATTTTATTAGTACTTTATTATTGGTGTAGTTATTGCCAGACACGTGACTGAATGTTTTACTAAACAAAAGGCATTTGAGTACGTAGTAGTCTTTTTAGTCACCATTCTCTCTCTGCAGCAGAAAGAGACTTGAAACAGTACCTGTGTAATACAGAGAATTTCTTAAGACTCCACCACAGGTATCCCGAGGACTGGCCGTGCACTTCATGTTGCATTGTTCTTCTCTAACACGTCCATATTTACCATACGAGTTACTACAGTAACATTGCGAGGAGCCCTGGATCCCGGCTACTGAGTATCGGTGTTCGCGGCACTTGAGTATGCACGATCTAGTAGTCAGCGGATACACAGGAAAATAATACGGAAGATCTCTTTGGTAGTCGTCAGCAAAACATCCAAAATATCGAAAGGTTTGAGGAGCTGCAATTACCAAAGATGGGAATGAGTATATGCTATGATCATCTTTTGTTAATAGGAATAAAGGAAGTTACCTGGAGGAAGAGGTCTATACGCCTCTATAAAATTACTAAGTCGACTCCATTTGACATGCGCCATCTTGTCTGCGAATAAACATCATTATTTAAATTAACCAGAGACAGACATATCATGATTGTTGGTGGTGCCCAACGTATAGACAGCTTAGTAAAGGGCTGGGGCCAGTTGTATGAAGCCTGGATAAAGTGTTCAACTGGATAAGAGTTATCCAGTGTATAGAATTTGTATAGGTTTTATCCGTTGGATAGGGATTTAGCCGGTAGGTAGCGCTATTCAGGCTACGTACAACCGGCCCCAGGGTTATATTATAAGGGGGTGGAGTGCCCAACTTATATAAATCTTAGTAAAGGGCAGGGTTATATTGTAAGGGGGTGGAGTGCCCAACTTATATAAATCTTAGTAAAGGGCAGGGTTATTGTAAGGGGATGGGTGGCAACCGTGTGGCCACGTGGTTCATCAGTCATACATGTTTTGTATTTACTTACCGGCAAGTTTTTGTAGAACAAGTTGAGGTGTGAACGTTTTAGCAAATATTGTGTCTACAATACACAAAATAATCGTTATGCTTGAAATGAACCAATTGAACTAAGAACATGAACAAGACAGCAAGAAGAATGGGAATCATTATTACTTGGAATATCTAGGCTTCATAATTGCAGCCATATTCTGGAAGTGAAATGAATGAATTTGTACTCCTAGATCAGTTTACGTTTTCTTGATAAGCATTTATATAATACAGAAAACTAGTTTTAATGGTGAGACCGATTCTGCTAATAGTGATCAGTATGAAGTAACATACTTGCATAATTTGTCATTGTCTTGTTTAGTGCTAAGGGTGTATGCCATTGTTTATACTGCCGGAAATCTACAAAAGAAATCAAAGTCATCATATCTGTCTTTCTTGTAATCCTTCAATATAAAGATTCGACAAACCTTGAGGTGCGGGATGCATGCTGGGATATTTGGTGAATCCCATGGGTGATTGTATCATTCCATTGTGCATAACATGTTGGCTTGACGGTGCACGTGCATAGGATAGCTTTGGAGCTAGTAGAAAGGAGATAATAAGACATACATGCAGGTAAAAGTTTAAGATAAATCAACAAGTTAATTACCTGCAGGCGGTGACCAGGACTTTCCCAGCAATCCCAATCCCTTGTTTATATAGGTCTGGGCTCTAATCTTCTCCAAGCCAAACAATTTGTTATTATTCCAGTGGAAGTGTTTGCCGTCAGCTCTCAACCATGATGACGTTGATGCATCCCATTTCCATGGAGACGTGTTAGCCAATGATATTGGTGTTTTTGTCCGTTGACGAGCTTCAAGACAAACAGGAATTTTATATTGACCTTGCTTACATATAACCTGGATATAACTGTACAGCTGCTTACCTAGAAAGATACTATGCCAGGGAAGTTTGCCATATCTTGGAATTGTTTCCTTGGCGATAGCTGAAACAAACAAACCCTCTGTTAGTTGGTAATTAGATACAGTGAGGGGATATGACATAATACGAATAAAGCTGATCGTATATTAACCACGCACCAGTCGTGTACGATCGTTGGAAGCCATAGGGATCCATGTGAAATGCCTTGTTAGCCAAAAGACCTGGAAACAAACAAACAAACAACTATTATTGAATAATAGTAATATATATATACATATCTAAAGGTACATTGCACCTATAAAAACTATGTAGCGTAATATAAAAATTAGGTAAGCTTTCTAAAACTTTAAGAAAAAATTCGATACAAATTCAGTTCTCATTCAAGGTAAAATGAAGCTGAGTCCGCGGCTTCTAAGGGTTTTACTGTTCTTTTTTGTGGTATTAGTTCATAAAGACAGTGGTTGTTGTTCTCAATAATTTGGTTCCAAAGTTTTTGATCGTGTGTACGAATTATTCTGCTGAAAGGTTTATAGGTGCTAACATATCCCTGTACAAAGGCGCCTTTCAAAAAACTTATCAATTTGTGATATATTTTATTTTCGTAGGCGGATCCCCAGACCTGTATGGCGTACAGGAGCATTGACATGATCAAGCTATTGAATAGCACATTTAATTCAGAGCGAGGCACGTGGATGCAAGTTAAAGTGATCTAAATATTGACGTCATCTACTCACCACCAGGAAGATGTGCTGGGCGATCTCCCACAATCCCTGTCGAGAAATCAGATATAGATTATTGTCTACGGATAGGGTATCACATTTAATACAACCCTCCCCTCCCTAATTAACGTGATTGAAATAACTACGCCCCCAGGGGGACAGGGGAGTGTAGGCAATGTACAGTGTACATGTATGTCTAAACTAGAATAGCTTTTTACCTGTCCAGTACTGCGAGAAGGTAGCAGATCCTCCACACATCTCATAAGGATTATCAAAACAGGGTGTGTCACATTTATTGTTGTCAGTCTATAAAAATGAAAAAATAGACCGTGTTGATATGAAAACAATTAGTGTAACACTGGCTGGTTTAACTCTTTGTAATATTTGATGTATATAAATAATGATCGTTATGATAAAAATATATAACACAACATTATAGATAAAAGAAATACCTGATAGCCCTTGTTATAAGAATTACCACAGAAACACAAGTCAGTGTTCCTAAGAGCCGCGATGCTGTAGCCCTGCGCGTTACACATACCCACGCATGCGCCAACAGTAGCTGGTCGTGTTGGTATAAAGACAGTTAAGTATCTTGGTATTTGATCGCGATAACAACCCAGGTACGCTGGTTCGTCTGAAACAAACAAACTAAGATGAACACCCCCGAGGGTAGAGTACATTTGTAAGATGAACACTCCCGAGGGGAGAGGTACATTTGTCCAAGTGGTAGACTCCCGAGGGGAGAGGTACGCTGCTTCGATTGAAACAAACAAAACTCATACTAAGATGAACATTCCCGAGGGGAGAGGTACATTTACGGTAAGATGAACACCCCCGAGGGGAGAGGTACATTTGTCCAAATGGTAGACCCCCGAGGGGAGAGGTACACTGGTTCGTCTGAAACAAACCAACCTAAGATGAACATCCCCGAGGGAGAGTACATTTACTCAAGTGGTAGACCCCTAAATGAACGCGCAAATCAAAAGGAGTGACAAAGCCCTGTTGATTTCAACCCCTTTAAGGTACGACTGTTGGATCTTCTTGCTCGACTCTTTCAGGAGGGAAGAGAAACACACAAGCAAAATATCCCTTCTCCTTGTTTTCCTTTCTCTGTCATATCTGACATCTATTTATACATTTCTACCTCCTCCCTATTTTCTTCCAGTGATTTCTCTCATCTAGCTCCCAGTCTATTTTGAACCCTTAACAGTACGCACAGGAAATGTTTTCACGCCTAAAATGAGCGCTGATCCCCCTGCCACTTGCACAAAGGGAGTACTCCTCCCCCCCTCTATGAACACTAAGTTCAATCAGATGTGTACTTACTGCAAACAATTGATTTATTGAATACTCTGATGTCATTCTTGGTTTGGTAAATGTACGAACCATCCTCATACCATATCATGTACCGACCACCTACAATCTCACGGATATGAGCAGGTTTATAGGCGAAGGAATGAGGGCGATTAACAACTACTGGGTCACCCCATTTGATCTGAGAATGTAAAATACAGATAGTATTTGATATGCTATAGATTGATTACAGTTGCATGTATGTCAGAGAATAAATAAATAGAAACTAGCGAGTAAACTAGTATAGGCTGCGTCGGTGTAAACGATAGGTAATATAATGAAATTTGTAATACCGTAAAAAATGTTGACTTAACTTTACTGACGTTTCGAGCTTTAGCCCTTCGTCGGTATTACAAATTTCATTATATTACCTATATATCAGAGAATGACATCATGCGTGCTGACAAACACCGAAATACGGCTTGGAGACTTACTGCAGTCGCCTGCTCAAATAGAGACGACAGATAATGATGATGAATGTGAATGATAATGAGATGATACAATTGATGATGTCGAAGATTTTGATGGCAATATGATTATATTGATGTTGATGATGATGATGAGGATAATGATGATGTTGATGATAATGAAATGATACAATCGATGATGTCGAAGATTTTGATGGCAATATGATTATATTGATCACTCTTGTTGTTGTTGATGATGACGCAGTTGTGACGGGTGTTGATAGTATTAATGTGTTTGTGTACAGTAGAAACATAGATGCTGTTGCATGACGCTGATGTGCAGACAGACAACAAGTTATTCGGCAACATTGGAGAATTAGCTAATCAGTTACCTCGTGTTCATCAGGGACTCTATCTTCTAATACATCATATCTATCATGTAAGTTAAAGCTCAGTCGATTGCCATTATCAAACAGAACACTGATCACATTGGTTAATGATTCCACAACTCCCTTGTAATAGTTTCCATTCTTCCAGCGACCAATTACTCTTGTATCGGGCTCGAAACAATCTACAAACAAATAATGGACATATCATGTACAGAGTATAAGGGCGATGCCTATAGACGATGGTTTTAGAAATAATGGACCAGTATCACAGAGTATACATATAGATGATGGACATAGAAAACAGAGGGTCGTGGGTTCGAATCCCTCAGATATTATTATATATATGGTATATGGTAAGATTGTACATCTATTTCGACGGTCATATATTGGTGTATACATACCTGGTGTGCAGTTTATAGCCTGGGATACTACTATAACACCAATTGTTAATAGTAGTTTATAACAGCTGTCCATTGTATCAAGTCTATACTATCTAACGAGAGATCACCTAATATATTGACTTGTAATAAGCGAGTAAGTGACTAGTCGATGCCAGGCTGTCATAATGACTGGCCCATCCATTGGTTGTCGTAGTTAGTATCTCGCTGAAGACCAAAACAACTTCTAACAGCGATAAAGGGCTCGTCTGTCAATATAATCACTCCTTATAAATATATCTCAGTAGATAGCGAGCGCTTGAATCAAATCCTCGTAAAAGGCACCATTTACTTGATTTTTTTTCGTAGTTGATATGTTGTACATCGACAACTCCAACATGGATATGTTGTAGTGCAATAAACACGGTAATTATCTTGTATCTAACCCTCCGTCATTCATTTAATTGCTGGTAGGCAACAAATTTTCTCAACAATATTTTAGATTATGAAGACAAAAGCAGTGATTTCGTTGAACAAAAGGGAAGGTCATAAGTTATTCATGTAGTTGCAAGGTGCTTTACTTGTTTCCAAAGGCCATAGGGCAATGTTGTTATATATCTTGAACTAGTGTTACAGGTACCCTGAACACCATATACACTGTGTTTTACCATCAATTACAAAACAATATACATGACGTAAACTCGAATAAAAACAAGACTGACATTGAACTGATGGTGATCGACTCAAAGTACAATAGCAAGTGGTCCGAGTCAGAAAACAAGGCGTTGGTCATCAACGATAGACCAAGTTCTGTGACGTCATCCCTGTTTTATATTTCGCGTTATACAATTCCGTAATTTTGTTTATAAAAAACATGTAAACATAGATAGTAGGAGGTAAACCGATGCAATTTGTACAAGTACAACTTCTAGTTAAAGATTGATTCGAAATACTTCTTTTATAATGCCCATATTACTCTTTTTGACTAAGAAAAACAGTTTCTACACAACTTTTTTTCTGTCATGCTTGCTCATTTCATGATCAGAATACCCGTCTCAAAGATCCCTACAGTTGTTCTCATTACCCGTGGAACAATGTGTATTAGTTAAAGGGTGATAGTCAAATAACAACAAAAGAACACAATGGAATTAAATTGCATTTAGAGAGAAATACACTAGAGTGTTTCACGGGTTATTAACACAGTTCTAAAGAGCACAAACATATCATTATATCGATGACAGAGACAATAACATTGCTAGTGTAATAGTTCTTATTTAGTGACTATTAAGAACTATATATTACTGCGGTTTGCGAACTCAGACTTTCCAACAGCTCGTTGTAAAATACGTATTTCGCTGCCGTCAATCAAGGATTTAAAAGGTACCGACTTATTAATTTTGATTTACTGCAGCTAAAAACGTATTTCATAGCAAGCCGTGGGAATGTCCGAGTTCATAGAAAGACGGAAACCGCAGTAAAGACACGTAAAGTTGCAATGAGGTATTTTTTCTTTCTTGGTATTTGAAGTTTCTTGTTTCTAAATCTACTATTAGTTGGTAACTAGTTTGGTTTTATTTAATGGTTAATGTGTTTTCGCTTTATCTCATTCTATTAGAGAATGAAAATTGAACAAATAAACAAATGAAGAAAAAACAAACGAACAAAAAAGAGAAAGAAAGGAAGGAAAAGATTTCGGTCCAGCTTTTTAAAACGTCAGGAAGGGGTTATTTATGTTTCTTTATTGGAGGTATTTTATCAAATAAAGCAATACCCATTAACATTTTTTATATAAACATGTATAATTAGTTTAATATCATTACACTGTTCACACTGCCTTCTTATATAGTAACTACAGTAAGCTATTTACAAATTATTCACGATTTACTGGCCACTTGACTCAGAAGATAACTCATCGAAAAGATTGACGTGACGGGATTTATAGGCTTGACGGAAATCTTGATCAAACAGGTCTAGATCACCCTTGTCTCGTAGAACACCCTGAAATAAAACAAATCATTGCTTAGTATATGTAATATCCTATATATATATATAAACCATCAGTATATTGCTTAGTATATGTAATATCCTATATATATATAAACCATCAGTATATTGCTTAGTATATGTAATATCCTATATATATATATATAAACCATCAGTATATTGCTTAGTATATGTAATATCCTATATATATATATATAAACCATCAGTATATTGCTTAGTATATGTAATATCCTATATATATATATATATATATATATATATATATATATATATATATATATATATATATATATATATATATATATATATATATATATATATATATATATATATATATATATATATATATATATATATATATATATATATATAACCATCAGTATATTGCTTAGTATATGTAATATCCTATATATATATAAACCATCAGTATATTGCTTAGTATATGTAATATCCTATATATATATAAACCATCAGTATATTGCTTAGTATATGTAATATCCTATATATATATAAACCATCAGTATATTGCTTAGTATATGTAATATCCTATATATATATATTGTCATGCATACCTTAGGAAGGTAGCCCAGTAATTTAGCAGCATGTTCGCGAAGAAGTCTTTGTCTTTCTTGTTCAATGATTTGTTTACGGAACATTTCCATTCTGTCTTCTTCTTGTCGAGCTTGAAGTTCAGCTTCCTGTTAAAGCATAAACACATCTTGTTAACAAACAAACAACACGCCATTCAACAGCAGACAAGTCTTACCCATTCAACAGCAGACAAGTCTTACCCTATCTCTTTGGTTTTGCTGTCTTCTTTCATCAATCAAGCTCTCTACTGCTCGTTTATGTTCTAATTGTCTCATGCGTCTTTTCTGGGCGTTCATTTGTTCAATACGATCATCTTCAGCAAATTTCTCCAACATCTAAATCAAACAGTCATTGGTTTATACAGGACACATATTCGATCATTAAATAATAGGTAATATAATTAAATTTGTAACACTGTAAAAAATATTGACTTGTCGGAGTAAAAGGAACATTAAATATAATTAAACACTTATGTATAGTTTACCTTTCGTCTAAATTCTTCCTCCTCCTCCTTCTCGGCTTGCACCTTTTGTTCTTTAAACTCTAACTGCTGTCGTCGTGTTTGTTGCAGGTCAAGCCTTTGACGGATTTTGTTTTCTAATTCCATCTATAATATACAGATAATGTGATATAAGTAATGAAGATGACATCCAAACATGATTAATGACCATTAATGCTAATAACCCAGCAAGCAAAGGAAGGTTTTACAAGCACGGTGATAACAATAAGTATAAATGATGATGATGATTATGGTGTCCATAAATGATGATGATGATTATGGTGTCCATAAATGATGATGATGATGATTATGGTGTCTATAAATGATGATGATGATTATGGTGTCCATAAATGATGATGATGATTATGGTGTCCATAAATGATGATGATGATTATGGTGTCCATAAATGATGATGATGATGATTATGGTGTCCATAAATGATGATGATGATGATTATGGTGTCCATAAATGATGATGATGATTATGGTGTCCATAAATGATGATGATGATTATGGTGTCCATAAATGATGATGATGATTATGGTGTCCATAAATGATGATGATGATTATGGTGTCCATAAATGATGATGATGATGATTATGGTGTCCATAAATGATGATGATGATTATGGTGTCCATAAATGATGATGATGATTATGGTGTCCATAAATGATGATGACCATCATTGTTGTTACCAATAGCATTGCCTACCATTTCTTTCTGTCTTTCCATTTCTTCCTGTTCCTCAATATGTAACTCCAGACGAATACTGAAACAAATCACAAACCAATCAAACAACATGCCTCTACTGTAACCTGGCTACTGTAGTACATACCGTTCCATTTCATCTCGTTCTTCTTGTTCTCTACTTATATTGTCAGCAAGCTAAAGAAAGAAACCAACATCAGTAACCATACTAGGCATATTTACTGTCAAGTGTAGTCTTACATTTCTCTGAACAGTTGCCATTTCTTCTTCTTGTTGTTTCTGTTTTTGCATCCTTTCCTCCTCTCTTTGTTGTTGAAGACGTGCAAACTCAAGAATACGGTGGTTTTCTTCTTCCATGAGTTCTCGTTCACAACGCTTCCACTGCAAAATAAACCATAATATATTACATTAACATAATACAAATTATATTACATAATATATTACATGTACAAAAACCGAAAAAGAGTAATATGTATGTTTGTTTACAATACAGGAGAGATACTGGTACAGAGTATTATAGTGAGACCCCTCCATACTAAACAGTACATGGTTCAAGATAAATTTTCACTTTAGTGGGGGTTCTGGTTTATTGAGGTCATATTGCTAAACAGTACATGGTTCAAGATAAATGTCCACTTTAGTGGGGGTTCTGGTTTATTGAGTTCATATTGCTAAACAGTACATGGTTCAAGATAAATGTCCACTTTAGTGGGGGTTCTGGTTTATTGAGGTCATATTGCTAAACAGTACATGGTTCAAGATAAATGTCCACTTTAGTGGGGGTTCTGGTTTATTGAGGTCATATTGCTAAACAGTACATGGTTCAAGATAAACGTCCACTTTAGTGGGGGTTCTGATTTATTGAGGTCATATTGCTAAACAGTTCATGGTTCAAGATAAATGTCCACTTTAGTGGGGGTTCTGGTTTATTGAGGTCATAATGTGCAGCTTTGGGAAAATATTAGAGAAAACTCTGGTTGTTTGAATGCCTGGCATAGGGGGATGAGAAAATCGATGCCGCCTGTGGTATAGGTATGGATATTTTCTGGAACTACCCAATGCCTGGCATAGGGGGGTTCCACTGTACAAATCAAAAACATTAATGATGTAACCTTATACAGAAAAAATGTTAAAGAAAAATTGAACCCGACATAGACACTGTAAAAATAATGCTAAAGTCCTCATAGATTCCACAAACCTCATCTCTTTTGGTATTAAATTCTTCAATATAACGCTGAGTTGCTTTCTGTTTCTCCATTCGGTTTGTAATTTCCCTGATATGATAAAGCTTGTGTTAGTCCATGGAAATATCTACATAATCTTTAGATAGTCTACCATTGAGTTATTTGTAAATGACAGGGTAAAGGTTGTGTTAGTCCATGGAAATATCTACATAATCTTTAGATAGTCTACCGTTGAGTTATTTGTAAATGACAGAGTAAAGGTTATGTTAGTACATGGAAATATCTACATAATATAGTCTACCAATGATTTCAAGAGTTATTTGTCAAAGTTCATATAGTTTCTAGTTCACCTTTGGTCTTCTTCATAAATCTTCCTGACTATCTCATCAATCATCAGTTTTTCTTTCAGGAATTCTTCATAAGCCTCTTGTTTTCTTTTTTCTTTCTCTGTTAACTGCTTTTCCAGTTCATTTTGATAGCGAACACTTTCTTCCCAGCGCTGCGTTTCTTTCTCTCTTTCCACCACTAATGCATGCCTGTATTCCTCTTCCATCTTGCGATTGATTTCAGCTTCTTTTTTCTGGTATAACAAACATTACAACAATATAAAGGAGTTATTATAACTTTCAATTTAATTCTATTTTTAGAATTATACTGAGGTAATGGTATTAATTATTTATCAATTGATAAAAACACACACACACATTCTAAGTTATTGAATGTTCATTTAATATTTTAACTATTTATGTGTAAAATTGCTATGTTATGCTATCTTAAGGATACGGTCCATGTTCAGGGAGTGTTTCACATACTCTCAGTTAAAAATTTGTTTAGCATGTCATTTACAATAATAATAGTCAAATTATTTATCATTTTAAAGCTTATATAACAGAGAATAAGACAGCATGCTTTGTTATAATAAACAACAATTTTCTGTAACCTATGCTCTACGAAATACCTCAAAATTAACCGCTTTCAATGCAGGTTGTTTAAAAAAGTATAAGTTCATAATGCTTTGCTGTCATTTCTGCGTAATGTCAATCAAGACATATATTGGTCTTCAAAACTGTGTCCTGTTGTTTTGATAAAATTCTTATAGTTTTAGAGTTATGGCCTGTTGTGTCATTTAACTCGAACTTTTAACAATGAGTCAACATTGAAACACATTTATTCAAAAACAAAGCATTTTATCAAAAAAGCAGAACACAGTTTTGAACACATGTATGTGCTGATGTAACTGAGAGTACCCTGCAAACTTGGACCGTATCCTTAACTAGTTTACTATTGGTACTATGTCTGTACAAGTGATCTAACATACCTCTTCTTCTAGTTCCATTACTTTTCTTTCAGACAATTGAGCTGCTCTTTCTCTATTCATATATCCTGCTTTGAGCTTTGCTTGCAGTTCTTGGATTTCAACGCTAGATCAAGTTAATAAATTGTTCCAATTTATTGTGTGAACAGCAAACAGTTTATGCTTTGGTCATTTATATATACAAATAGCAGTTTAGCAGTACTATTGGACTATCCATAATAAAGAATGCTGGTAGTTCATATTGATTGATTTCATTTCTTAAATCTTTCTGTTCAGATACCTGTTTTCTCTAATGTGTTGTCGAAGTTTTTCATCACGCTGTGCTTCAAGTTTGATATTTTCTAACTCTCTTGCAAGTCTTATTTCTTGCTCCTGTTGCTGTTCTTTCATCCTTTGTCTTTCCTCATTCTTTAGGCATATAAAAATGTTCAATAGATTAAGTTAAATAAACATTTACCACTGATACAAACAAAAGTAGCCCTGATGTTGATGTTGAAACAAGATAAATCATAATAAATACAAATGTACACATCTTACAATACAATATATCTACCTTAATAATAGCTTCATTGGTTTGTCTTTCTTGTTCTTCTTGCTGGAGTTTTCTTAAAAATCTACGGTTCTCAATTTTCTCTTCGCTGGCTAAGTTTGCTTCAAGAACTTTTTCTTGAGTTATTCGTCTAATTTGGTCTTCTCTATCATTTTCTTTACGTCTGTTTTCTGATAACATACGCTGCTGTTGTGCATGACCAAGATTTGCTCGTCTGTGAGATGACTACAAACACAACAACGATAAGAAATAAAATTAGGTGACTATGAGATCAACTTCTTACATTTTATAGTTAACAAGTGTCCGCTATGAATAACAATAACAGCATATTACAGCTGAAACTACTACTTGTAAGATAAAAAACATACACAACTCAGATCAGTACAATGATCTAGAGTTAAAATGGCGACTAAAACATTGCTTTACTCACCATGTTTCAACGCCAGAAATATTCAAACTGTAGTATCAATGATTCCTGTTAAAGTAGTTAGCAATTCTTGTCCTATTTAAACACAACAATAGATGATTCAGGCGATTTTCGAGCAATATTGAGGCGAATTTGTGGTGAGCTTTGATGTGTTTCTTTGCAGCGTTTTGTCAAGGCAACAAATGGCCTCGATCTCATACTGGTACCCAGGCCACAAGCTAAATTTGTTTATTGCCATAGCAACTAGTTTTTTAATTCTTTCTTTTGCATTTTTACCACAGGCAGCCCAAGGATATCTAAATATTACTGAGAAAATAAAAATATACTTAAAAAACAGCTAAAAACCATCCAGAAAATATCTAAATACACCACAACAACTACAGACATAGGCTAGTCAAATTTGATTTAAAAATTAAAATATATTCACTGCATCAGGAGCTCCTAGCCTGACTGCATAAAAGAGATTTGGTGATATTAACTGTGTCTGTCGAGAACACAGAGAAAATAATAAAGAATATTAATTGTCATGATAATTATTAATAAGATATCATTATGCAAGCTTCTTTGATTTTCCACATCGCTCTCTGACAAGAAGAAAATATAGCCTTATTTGGATTTACTTTGAAAATCAGTCCCAAAGCATTATGGGATAAGATTTCAAAATAACCTTCAGATTATTGATTGAGGGATGATAAAGTGATCAATAATAGATACAGGAGGACGCCGACGGGGACTCGAGAAAACACTCTTCGCACTTTATGAATTTATCCGCCACCTTTTTTGCATTATTAATGATTGAATAAAAATACTTTTGAGCGCTTCTGCACGGTGTAAAAAATAGTTTTACGAAAGTGGTGTAGTGATATGTTCGTGTTTGTCAAATTAGCGGTGTTTTGCTGTGCAAACACTACATAATGGTTAGTATTGTTCAAGCTATTTTAAGGTTGTTCACACGGCGTAGGCAGATGACGTGTAAAACTTTCTTCTTAATCCATTTAAGCATGACTTACAAACAACAATCTCAGCAAAATATATTAAACATAGTTGATCCATGGGTCACGTGACCATGGACTTTGATTTGACTGATATATGTAAACTTTATATGTTATATATGCTTACAATGTTATAGTATTTTTATGGCATCAGAAACATTAATATTGGGGTAAATATTTATATGTATGCACTGATATATACATTGATATTTGAAGTATTAGTTCTGATTGAATTAACAATGTCAAGTCCATACGTCATCCATAATTAACATCACAATGTACTCTTATTCTAGAAGCCTCCTTTATTTTAACCCAAATACACTATCTATAGCATTCATTACAGAGAATACCTATACCAATAAATAATATCATTGAAAAATAAACTATTATTATTTATGGTCCAAAGGTTATAAAAAATATCTACAAAATTATATTTCATTTACATATCTTTAAAGATATTGTATAATTTTTTCATTGTATTCATTTTTTTCACTATATTCATTAGTTTCATTATATTCATTTTTTTATTAAAAAATATTTTTTTGCTCATCTCAATCAAAAGTCATTTCGTGTGTATGGATAATTTCGTGCTGGTTAATGGGACATTCCTAGTCAGTTATATCCCGTCAAGTAAATTATTTGTTAGACATCAGTTACGTCAATAGTTTCAAGTCATTCAACGTTTGTTTTCGCCCACCGCCTTTTGATACTATGGCCTCGATTTGAATAGCTTTCTGTATTCGTTCCCAGACCCCCGCTGTTTATTAAGAGTGCATCCATGGTAACGTGGTAGGCCCGCTGTGAGTTTGTAGCAAAGGAATGTCACACAGAAAGAATTAGTCTATTACGTCACGCACTACCTGCTTCAGTATGAATCGCAGCTGTCCAGAATGAACTATACTATTTTGAATATTGCCGAAGTTTGGTATGAACTTTAGACAACTCCTAACAAGCACCTAACTTCACATCGCACAATTAATTCTAAACACAATAACTCACTGGAATAATCAACAAAATGCAAGAAAACGAAAATACTTCAAATGACTCCAAAGTCAACTCTACTGAAGAAGAGGTTTGTATTTAAACAATTTTGAAGATGTATTTAAACAATGTTTGACGCCCTGAAGAGGCTAATGTCTACATTAAATCTAGGTACGAACACTATTTGTCAGTGGTTTACCAATCGATGTCAAACCCAGAGAAGTTTATCTACTATTTCGTGGTTATAAGGTATGAGACGCTACTTAACCATATGCAAATTGTAAATGTTAAAGCCGGTTCGACTTCAAAAAGTCTGCTCGAGTAGCTATAAATTTTTTATGAGCGAAAAAAGAGTTCGGAGTTAAAACACCGCTTATCGTTGTAGTAATCTGTATGAGTATATGGTGCTAAATGATATGTAAGTGATATTCGATTATAGATGTCAGTTTTACAGTTCCATATCACGATAATAACAGGGTCAAACTGTTTACAAGCTAATGTCTACATAACATCCAAACCTTTTAGCTTACCAACACCGTTATCATATTATTGTCATTTGATATTTTTAATTCCCAAGAGTTCAGTTTTGTCGCTCGGTTGATTTCATCATAGTTAACTATGATTTCATGTGCAAACATTTCTACATACAGAAGAAATATTCGTATTAAAAGGTGCAAGGTTGTATTTTATTGTGCTAACTTAATGTCCTAAGCTCTTAAAGCTATTATTAATGCAAATATTAAACAAAGCTCCTCTTGACAGTATTTGCTTGTAGTTAGAAATGTTTGTACACGGCGTCCAAACATGGAAATACTAATCTTACTCTAAATTACGGGTTTCCTTATACGCATCTCAGCCTTAAAAAGTTCTCGAAGTTTGATATAAAAAAAGAAAAATATTTTGAAAATTTGAATATTCAAAAAAATTTCTCAACGACATACCGATTAAAATACTACTTGAATGGGTGTATTGAAACATGAAGTTTTGATTCCTAATAATTTTATCTGAGTTTTATCTGTTATACAATGATTGTTACAGAGCAGTTCTTGATATTATCGATTAGCTGTAAATGTTATCTTAGCAAATAATTGTCAAATCAAGGACAATGGAAAAAGCGGAAATATTCTAAACTTCGAAAACGACAACAATATAAGGGAGATTGATTCTAAGGAATTTTGTGCTTTAGGGCTTCTCTGTGAAGCGGAATTATGAATCATTCGGATTCTCAGTTATTTAGCGATAGCGCTCGATCGTTAAACAACGCATAAATGAGAGATAATTGGAGAAAAAAAATAATTGTAGCCGTTTGTTTGTAAAATATTGGTTGATTGTTGGTACCTGTTTGTCACTTTTCATCTTTGTTTAAAATAAACAGAAACAAGACAAAATGCCCACAACATTTAATGGTTCAGGTTAAGCCGCTTAAATTGTTGAATTTACAAGCCGTTG
This sequence comes from Metridium senile, assembly GCA_949775045.1. Lineage (NCBI taxonomy): Eukaryota > Metazoa > Cnidaria > Anthozoa > Actiniaria > Metridiidae > Metridium > Metridium senile. The sequence goes on along the minus strand of OX459099.1, from coordinate 236,821 downwards.
ATTACAGTCCAAATTATAGTTTAGCTTGAGTAATTTATGGTAATTCTAGGCAAGCAGTTGGCAATGGTAATTGTCGAAGAACATTTGAATGAGCTCACCCAGGCATGTCTACTGCCCAACCCACTTTAGCAAAACACTTCTACAGTGTTTGATGATTTCTTTACTAAACGTTAATTTTGTTCAAAAGCTCGTATTGTATGAGTAACAGTCACATCGGACTATTGTAACCATTGAACATAGTCAGATTGACTTGAATAAACCATCTCCCTGAATGAATGTATAGTGTTGATTAATCAAACAAAACAACTACACTTGGCTAGCAGTTTATATCGGCTTTATTCAGTAGTTTTTTTGTTTCAATATTCCAATAATGGTGATTAACTCTTAAACCCACTGTATCGATCGAATATTTCATTTTTGCTGTGGAATATCAGTATCGGAACTTATAGCGATATTGGTAACGCTAAAAAGATATTCTTCTCATTACACCAAATTGACTCAGTAAACGAAGAACATACAGCAGGGGGTCGACACACTTTCACACACCGAGAAAGATAGAGAACCTGACAGCTACAAACCATAGGTTATTCAATAGATTCAAAACACTGCCATCTCTAATAAAACGCCATTTTTGTTTTGACCATAAAAGGCAATTGTTTTATTTACAAGGACAACTTTTTGATCTGTTGTTGTAACAAACAATGTTTCGAGTACTTTGTTATTCTTGATTGGTTAACAAGGGATATATACCACCTGTTCTAGCTGCGGGTTGTTGTAATATTTTATGCTAGTTCAAGTTGATGATGAGATTTGCTTACAATATTATCATTAATATTTGGGTATATATTCAAGCATATTTTATCTTATTATTCAATGTACCATAATTATTATATGTTATATTTAAGCAATTCAGCTTTAGCTGCAATGTAATTTATTTTAATAAAGCATCTATCTGTAATTACATCGATCCGCTAATGAAACCAATTGTTAGAGTTAATTTGTAACTGGGATAAATAAGGTGCGGTTCGTTTGTAATGTAAAGGATAAAACTGACACCGAATTGTAACCAGTCAATAAACGATATATATATCACTATTTTCAGTTAGTAATAGAACATTTTGTTTTCGTCAATAGGGATATGAAGGCTCATTATTGAAACTGACAGACAAACAGGTATGTTAGCTGCACTACAGCGTAATAAACATGGTAGTGTTATTACAGCAACACGCAAAGCCCAGGGAGAGGGGGACTCGGGGAAAAACACCCCTATAAGATATTAAAAGTCGATCCTTTACAAATGGCGTGGCATAGACCATAGTTAACTATGCATAAACTATCTTTAACCCCTAACAGATACCACACAAAATCATAAAAAGGAAAAAGCGCGGACAGCTAGCGATGGGAGTTAACGATAGATAACAAGATACCAAGCAATGTGTCATTTTTAATACCCTAACGAACATACACGATACTTTACCTCCCAGAGACGCAAAGCAACAAAAACATAGAAAGAAAAACATGACAGTCCACTTAAACTATATTAACATCTCATTTGTGTAACCGTTAATATTCTCATAATCTAGTTAATGGATAACATTCTTTCTTAGACTAATTGTTAAGATAATTCATGCTTTAAATAATTCTTATCTTTTCATTTTCTTTGGACTTCTTCACAGGGGAAAACATCTGTAAGTACTTTTTAATTCAACTAATACTTTACTGTAAAATCATCTATAATACTATACTGTGAAATAATTTATGTTGTACTTTCTTATTGTACTCTCATTGGACGATCATCACGGTACATACTATAGGTAATAGAATAAAATTTTTAACACCGTAAAAATATTGACTTAACTTTACTGACGTTTCGAGCTTTAGCCCTACTCCGACGAAGGGCTAAAAAGCTCGAAACGTCAGTAAAGTTAAGTCAACATTTTTAACGGTGTTAAAAATTTCATTATATTACCTATCCGGCGTTTATATAAAACACCAACACAGCCTATACTAGTTTACTCGCTAGTTTCCATTTACAGTGCATACTAGACTGGTTGCTAATTTGTATTCATTTTATCCAGCCCGTTGCATTTGTAACATTTGAAGACAAATCTGATGCAGAAGAAGCAAAAGAAGAGCTTCAGGTATCTCCTCTCCTCTAGTTTTTTTGCTTAGGGTGGCCTGTTAGGGGTATATATATCTTTGATCTGGTCGGGTCATTAAAACGATATATCGAGCTAAAACATCCAACTACCTTAGCTTGTTAAGTTATATGAGCCCCTTCAGTGACCTGCTCTATTTATTCTTATTAGTATTTTAGTTACTATAGGGTATTCAGTTTGATAGTATACGGTAATTCTGTTACTATATATATACGGTATTTCTGTTACTATACGGTATTCTCTTACTTTAAGATATTTCTGTTACTATACGGTATTTCTGTTACTATACGGTATTTCTGTTACTATACGGTATTTCTGTTACTATACGGTATTTCTGTTACTATACGGTATTTTCCTTACTATACGGTATTTTCCTCCTTGTTTCTATAGGGAGTACGATTCGATCCGGATGTCGCACAGACTCTCCGATTAGAATTTGCTAAATCTAATACTAAAGTCAGCAAACCAACCAACAGACAGGCCGTGTGGACTACTGGGATGCCTTACAGAGAACCTATGAGTAAGTATCTATGGAAACGATTACGTCATTGTGGTGATGGTTAATAATTGTATTTTCTTTGTTCGTTGTCATAGTGACACCTGATTACATTGGAACTAGTTTTTTTCCCATACACGAGCCAAGCCTAGGGTACCAGGCGTAAGTATAACACTATAACACTACAGATATTGTATTGTACTACTAGACATAGTATATCATTAACCTGCACTGATCCTAATATACACATATAACTACGTCAGTCTTGTACAGATGTATCACAAATGGTGACACAACTCTTGAGGTCACACACAATCTAGCCGTAAACCTTGACTATGTTTCTTTCTTTACGTGGTTGTATTTATATTCATTAATTACTATTAAGGGTGACATGAATGTGAATAGATAACAATTTCTAAAGCTATATTTTACTAACTATAAACTATCATATGGCACTGTTAGCACAACATGTAACTATTTGATCTTGTAATCATTTCTAGTCCACTGTTCAACGACCTTATGACCGCTGCTGTAGCGCAGGCTCAAGTTGCGCAGCACAACTTTGCCCATCACCCCACTGCACTTCAAATTCAGGTACACACTTTATTAATCATAGCACAATCACGTGTGAATCTAATAAAGCACCTCAGTCATACTTCCTCTCCCCAGACTCTTGATTGATAGATTATTTATGTTTTATAAACAACCTTTCCTTGTTCGACTGGTGACGATATAACTCCACAAAATGTAACGATACGTTCACGATTCTACAAAATGCTACGATACGATTACAATTCTATAAAAGTTTACGATACGATTACAATTCTATAAAAGGTTACGATATGATTCTACAAAATGTTGTTACTTTTAGGATGCAGTTACAAATCTATCGTTTCCCATTACAAAAACCGTTCTGTAAAATAACCCTGGAAATTATCAACCAGACCTATATTAATGTTTGTTTCTGTTTTTTTATTTCTTTCAGCATCACCCCGGTTTCGCATCAATACCCTCCCCCCTACCCTCTCCTTTACATTCACCCATACCCCACACAGCACCAAACCCCGCCCTACAGCATATTACAGCCGCCGCAATAGCAGCTGCGAATCCTCCTTGTAGCACACTGTTTGTAGCTAACCTGGGCAAAAACTGTACAGAACTCGAACTAAGTAACCTGTTTTGCAGGTATGTAGTCTAATATATAAATCTCACCAATACAACTATTAATACCTATTAACATTGTTACATATATATATCTTTTGTATATTTACATTTTTGTTATACACGACCCCACAAGCTGTACTGCTTTAACTACCTATCGTGTTTAAATAAAGTTTACATTTATTATAGGCTCCCAGGTTTTCGTAGAATGAAAATGCACAATAAAGGCAACTCACCCGTGTGTTTCGTGGAATTTCATAATGAACTAGTGGCTTCACAAGCAATGCAATATTTCCAAGGGTAAGTCGTTTTGATACTTTGTTTTGGCCTTTCCTGAAATTTAGTGCTTTTGGTTTGATATTGAGTGAGTTACAGCCATTCAAAAATGCCCAAAATTACAAAGGAATGTATGGATTGGCCATGGAAGGACAGGCGTCCTTCCAAACCATACATTTCCTTCCATTTTTAGGCATTTTTATGAGGCTGTATCTTGGTCAGAATACATCCAAATGCAACCAAACTCAGGAATCTCACATATCTTGATGTGCTCTATTTAATTATGGGGTTCAATTCTTAATTACATTGATAATGGAAACTAGTACCCAGTCCTTTACTCGTTTTGGAAAAAGGCCTATTGCACCGCGTATCTAATTTAATGTACTTTTGTGATATCTCTCAACGTCATTAATTTGTCCTATTTCTCTTTCAAGTCATACTCTAGGAAAGTAAACTATAAACATACTAAAGCAACTCTTTTTCTAGGTATATTCCACCGTCTTCTGAGAAAGGAGGCATCAGGATTGAATTTGCCAAGACTAAAATGGGCGAGGTATCTATATATCCCGGCTATATATATTCAATATAGTAATGTAACATCTCATGTTCCTATCTTGTCTTTTCTCCACTGCGTATTTTCTTGTATATATGTTGCATTATTCGTTTTCTTATAGTTTATATCTTCATTTTTCTATTTTGTGTTTGTACTGCAGTGAAAATCGATTAAATGATATTTATTGTTGTGTATCAGTGAATCGGTTGGTTATTGTTGTGTATCAGTGAATCGGTTGGTTATTGTTGTGAATCAGTGAATCGGTTGGTTATTGTTGTGAATCAGTGAATCGGTTGGTTATTGTTGTGTATCAGTGAATCGGTTGGTTATTGTTGTGTATCAGTGAATCGGTTGGTTATCAGTTGTGTATCAGTGAATCGGTTGGTTATTGTTGTGTATCAGTGAATCGGTTGGTTATTGTTGTGTATCAGTGAATCGTTTGGTGACACGCAATGTGTTTTATATTTCAGGGGTCAGCTGGTTTGATCCCACAACGAAATGACGGAGCAATATTTTTACAGCATCCACAGCAAGGAATGGCTTACCAATAATTATCATGGTGAGTCAATATCATTGGCACAGTACTTCATTTAGGATATCTGAAGTGTCCTGAAACATTTGGACACAATAAATTGACGATTACTATATATATGCATTTAACTAATAATCATGGACCATGGAACAGTATCAATCAAGATTATAAGTCAGTATTCCGGTGAACCAGTTTAGAATAAACTCCACTAACCTTTGATGTTATTTTGTTTTAGACAAAAGATGCCCAATCATAAAATAAATGAAGACTACCAAGAAAATAGTCGTGTCAATAAATCATATCGTAATCTTATAGATGTCAAGTCTACATTCAATCTTTCTCGAAACATTTTCATAAAAAACTCACATAATCGTCACCTTTAGTTACTAGTCTCTAGCGTTTTTTTTAGACCGAGATTTTGCTGGGTTTGAAAGAGGCGTTTGTCATAAATGACACCGTGCATGTTAATCAATTTAGAATTATTGCATCAAATATGATATAAGAGGCAGGTATTTACTTGCTAAATAAGAATTGCTACAATGAATAAACTTAACCAACAACTGTACAGTGTACTTTCAATGCAAGTGCACATTAACTTAGTTACCAAAATACAGCAACCAAATTCTTAACTTATTTGAATTTTTATCGTACGCTATGAAGTGGTAAATTTGAATTTAGATAGTTTTAAGTGTCAGTCATATTTCAGATATCTCTTTTGTAAAAGTATTTATACTATCAATAAATCAAATAAATGGAATGAATTAAAAGAGGATTCAATTGTCCATTGCAGTGTTTGTTGTATCGTTTCATCAGTTTTAAACTGATACTGAATGTGAACAGGATGTAGCTATACATCCGACGGATCACTTTAATAGCAATGATAAATATACTTTCAGCAGTTTTAGAAGCACCGAGTTAAACACAGTACAGGAAACGTGTTTTTGAAATACTGCATTCCCGTGATACTTGTTGGTTACTGTGACAACAGATATCACGACACATTTCATGTGATTTACATGTCTAAAGTTTGAAGTCAGATTTATCAATGTACTTGAAGGATTGGATATCTTTTGAATGATCTATGTACATCAGCATAAAGACTATTGAAGAGTTTCTCCAAGGTTGATGTTTTTTTTTCTGTAGTTGTAACTTTCTTCAGCACTGATTTGAATATTGAGTGTTTTTTTGTGTGTATGTTCAGGCAGTATCCTTGTGTCAGCTGTAATCACAACCACAACCAAACGGGCAACAGTGGTTACAGTCAATTCACAAATGAATCGTTTACCGCCGAGTGACCATTTCGTGTTCGCGTGGCTTCAATGTACTTGTTAAAAGTATCTTACCAAAACACTTAACGAATTAAAAGATTGCTAGTTGGACACTAGGCTTTGATTGTGGCAATTACTGGAACAATAACAAGAAACAATAATGGCTGCGGTAGAAAGAGAAAGCAAGGATGAACAATCGCCATTAAAGGACGAAAGAGATGTTTCCTGTGGAAAAGTGAACAGAGATCTAGTCGTTCCTAAATTGTCGTTCTTTTTCTTTTTCATGGCAATGGGTGCTTTTCTTCCGTACCTTGGAGTCTACTACAAACAACTATGGCTGAATGCAAGAGAATCTGGTATTCTACTTGGTATTCGACCTTTTATTAAGATGCTGTGCTCACCTATCTGGGGATTCATGACTGACTATTTTCACAAACCGAAATTGATATTACTGTTGTCTCTAGTTGGTACAATGGCTGCTCATTGGTCTCAAAGTATTGTATCGCCATTTGTACTGCCATGTTATTCTGAAAACAAAACAAGTCGTCCACTAACCACAAGATCTATTCTACCACAAACCATAGACAATCTCACTGACCTATACGGACAGGACTTTCTTGATAAAAACCAAGAAATGGCAAACCCTGGAATAAAGGAACCATTCTATCAACTCTGGGTGGACTGGGTAAAAAGATCGAGTCGACAGAAAAATACCGAAAAACTTCAATTTGCCAGAACCATCATGATTAAAAATAAGCAAATCAAATCCCCCAAACCAGACAAAGATTTCAGGATTCGAGACAACGACAAGATTTATTTAACATTGTTGATACTGATTATCTTTGGTGAAATGGTGGCAGCGCCTGCACCTATGTTAACTGATAGTGGTACTTTGACTCTACTCTCTGGTCGTGAACATGAATATGGCAAACAGCGACTGTTTGGTTCGTTTGGTTGGGGATTTGGTTCTCTATTATCTGGTGTCATTGTAACTGCCTTTCATTCATGTCCATATTCTGATAATATCAACTATGTTCCAGTCTTTTATGTGTTTGCTGTAGCAATTTTGTTCGCTTTTATCGTCAGTTGTTTCTTCAAATTTAAAAGCGCTGATGCGAACCTCGCTGAAACAAGGGCAGCAAACTGTTTGCAGGGACTGATGCTCTTAAAAAACGTCAAAAATGCAGCCTTTATCTTTGTATTGTTCTTTTTTGGATTTCTTCACAGGTAAGTGTTTTAGTTATTTTAGTTATATTAGTAACTGAGGTTTTCTTTACATGGTAAAGTATTATTATTTAACTACTGGGGATTTTTATTCTGAATTATCGAGGTACCAAGTGGTTTGTGGTGACTTTCTTTGTTACCATGACATTCACAAGGTGTAATTAACTACACCACGTTGATGTATTCATGAACATCAGCTATGCTTTATAACTGTCCCAAAAGTTTTAGTCAGTGTGGCTCCCTTTACAGTACGTTACTAATCACTAGCAAATTGCCATCATTATAATCAATTACAACAGCTTGAAACAAGCTCATAATGCCGCAAATTATATTAGGTAATTCAAGATAACCTGCGTAGTTTGTACATCTAATATACATCACTAGCTATCACGGTTCGTTCACTCAGTATTCTATATGCTATTCTATTCTATTCTATTCTATTCTATTCTATTCTATTCTATTCTATTCTATTCTATTCTATTCTATTCTATTCTATTCTATTCTATTCTATTCTATTCTATTCTATTCTATTCTATTCTATTCTATTCTATTCTATGTTCTATATTCTATTCTATCATATATAGCGGCGGCTAATAGACGTGTTACTGATATATAAGTGTTTGTTGTTTGTTTTTAGCCTCAAGTTATCGTTTTTGTTTTGGTTTCTTCAAGACATCGGTGGTACACCCATACTGTTCACATTGATTGTATTAGTCAATTCTTTATCAGAAGTGGTGTTGTTCTTTGTTTCAACATACATTGTCAAGAAGCTTGGCCATGATGCTGTTCTATATATAGGACTGTGGATCTATGGTGTAAAGTATCTACTGTATTCCTTTATCAAGCAGCCTTGGTATGTCCTTCCCATTGAAAGTCTTCAGGGTTTAACCTATGGTTTAGTATGGACCGCTAGTGTATCATACATTACCGCCGGACCAGGTTAGTATGTAAAACAAGTGACTCTAGCCTGCCATATATGTTGTAAATATAGTCTTGCATTGTTTGTTCAGCTGGCAAGAGAAAGAAAAGACAAAGAATGACATTAGAGAGATCGAGGGGGAGTGGTAATGAATTAACATTGTGATTGTCGTTTCCAGGGTTCGGCGCCACTATTCTAGGTATCATACACGGTGTGTACTGGGGTCTAGGGTTTGCTGTTGGTGGAGTGCTTGGTGGATATCTTGTCCATGTTATAGGTGCTCGTGCAACCTTTAGGATAATGGCTTGTCTATCTTTAGCCATTCTCACTGCCTTCTTTTTGCTGAACACCATTTACGATAAAACCCATTCAGGTTATATGGAGGTGTCTTCATCGGACAACAACGAAACAAAAGATCCCAAAGATAAAAAGAAAAGGAATCCCAAAAATAATGAAATAAAATAATAAGTGGCCAAAAACAGTAAAGGCGAGGAAATTTCACAGCTGTAGTGGTTTGGATATGTTCAGGCAAAACCAAAATAAATGATAATGGAAAAAAGGGAAGGTTTGATTGTGGTTAGTGGGGAGGGACAGGAAGCCCGACAATCATAACGGCTGCGAGGGAGACTAGATTGTGGCTTGCTGAGCACAAACAGGAAACCATTGCATCGATTTGGTCTTAATTAACTATGGTCTTGTGGAGTGTTAATGGTTTCTTGAGATTAAACCAATATTAAACCTCGTTTAGTATTCAATATTAAACAAAATAACACTGGTGGACTAGCTCGTCCTATTGTAAGGGGCTTGTGTATACACCTAATTCAATAAAGGTTGAAGGGGCGAACGGCGATTGAACGACCGAAAGGAACTGGGGGTAATGCCAATTTCTTCAAATTTCTTGCCTCCACCGTTGAGCGATGACCTTAGATGGGTGTCTCGAAGGTTTCGCTGAACGGCTGAGGCGGCATTGTTTGGGTAATCTAGAAAGTTATAAGATAAAATTTGCAGTTCCTTTCGGTCGTGCAATCGCCATAATCTATAGACAATTTATAGATTTTTTATAGATTTTCATTATTGTATATCCTATAGTATATGAATTGTAAACATGTATTTATATTAGTATTAGTATTTTATTTTTGTAGATTTCTTGATTTATTAATTACTAGGATGGCCACTGGGTCATCAGTCCTTTTGTACTGTCATGTGATACCCTCTATAGATAAAGTATATTGTATTGTAATCGCCCAAGAGCCGGCCACGCAGGCTATATTGTTCCCTTCAACCTTGTTTGAATTAGGTGTATAACTTGCAGTTATTGGTCGCATATTCTTATAACATTCTAGTAGGACTTCAAGCCAGCTGTCAACCAATATACTTTAAATATGTTATTATTGATAAATTTCTCTTTTTGTTTTGGTCTTTTTAGTATAAAATAATAGTAACAATAATTGTATGTTGTCTGGGGATTTTTTTCGAATTAAATTGGTGAATAAATTGTCAGTAAAACGATGTGCATATATTAAAGTGTGTTTATGTGTTGAATGGAAACTAGCGAGTAAACTACTTTAGTATTTACTCTTCATTCACTGTACAAAATTCGCGCGCATGATTGGCTGAAATTCATCACGTGATATGTGTATATCTGTCGTACACTTCTTCAGTTTGATTGAGAAAGACAGATTTTTAAACTTTCAGCTTAGAAATAATTGTTCTTCAGTGAACTTTTCTTAATTCCTCCGTCGTTCTAAAATGTATAGTAGTTTTATATAGTAGTTTCGAGCTATAGGCCTTCGTCGGAGTAAAAGAGTTAGACTAAGACAAACACTGAGTTTAAATAAGAAGCGGAAAAAGTGATGAACCAATCAAAGGGCGATAGAAAATGTATGAGGAGTTAAACAACAATGGAAAAATTAATTGAAAGCGAATCGTTCATTCATGCCGAAAGGTTGCTGTGTACTTAAGGAATAAATTAATCACATTTCTTTAGATTTACGGTTATTGTTAGTTCCAGTAATACGACATAACCCAAAAGCTGTCATGTGATTAATGTTATGATTCGGCAGAATTAAAATGGCGGGAGACTGGCTTAGTGTTATCGTTCATGCCTATATCACGAACGTGATCGCGGATACGATCACCTTATCTTTATGCAGAAGTTAATGATGCATCTGTCATAGTTGACTGAGACTTTTGTTCCCCGTGACAACTTGCATATATCAAGCATGAATTAGTCCTGGTTATGGCATCATTTAGCAAAGAAAGAGATCTAAGTCATGATTGAAAGTTCTTACGAGCCTATTAATGGCAATAGTCCACCAGAAAGTCCAAGTAGTAATCAGCCCACATCTCGCCTTCTTCAGAGGATTCAGAACATCGATAGAAGCTTTATAGTGTCAAAACTTTTCTATTTCTTCTTCTACACGGCTTTGGGTGCATTGTTTCCGTTCTTCAGTTTGTATTACAAGCAATTATGGCTTTCAGCAAGTCAAATTGGTATTCTAATAGGCCTTCGACCTGCTGTGAAGGTCGTTTGTTTGCCTTTATGGAAAATGGTCACGGACAAGTACAGCAAACCAAGAGCAGTCTATTTTATTTCGATATTTGGCTGGTTGATTGGTTATTATGGCCAGACACTAGTAAGTCCTGATAATATTCCTTGCTATGATATGAGCACCTCGGCAGTAGCGAATAACAACCAGTCTGTCTTTAATTTATCTTTGCATGATATGGCGCCAAGAGAATGGAATCAACCTGTTCACTCTCCAATCAAAAATATTTTCAACAAGAACAAAGTGTACATACGTGATTCTGAGCTTTCCCTCGGTAATAAACTATCAAGTTTGTCAAGAAATGAACATAAAGATACGCTTCACCAATCCCAGAGCACGAGACTAAGAAACTGGCCACATAAACAATTACTTGATGAAAAACCAGATCACAATAAAGGTCAACTATTTATTGCTGCTGACGATAAAGAACAAAATGACAAACATCTAAAGATATCAGAGCAAAACACAGAAAGAAACTCGGTTGGCAGTCAAGACGATATGAATATGCAACAGGGGAGTGGAGATTACACAAGATCAAAAAGTCCAAAGCCAAAAGATGATTTCCGTGTTCGATACAACTATTGGATGTTTCGTACACTGGCAGTTATTATTATTCTCACTGAGATTATAACATCACCAACACCAATGCTTGCTGATAGTGCAGTTATTCAGTCACTCACAGACACTGATAATGATTATGGAAAACAAAGACTGTTCGGCTGTCTGGGTCTTGCCATATCTGCTAGTTTAGTAGCTGTGTGGGTGTCTAAATCCACACATTGTCAGTATACAGACACCATTGACTATAAACCCTGTTTCAATATATTCCTCATTGCAATTGGTGTCACCATCTTTGTCAGTCTATTCTTCAAATTCGAGGCACCAGATCGAGGCGAAGAGGACTATAAACTATTAGAAGCCATTCAAATATTTAAGACTCCACGTCATGGATTCTTTTTGTTCACAATGTTTGCGTTGGGCTTCGCCCACAGTTTACAAATCACGTTCTTATTTTGGTTTCTTCAAGACATTGGTGGTAGCCCTGTATTGTTTGCATTAATGATACTGGTATATTGTGTTTCTGAGGTCGTCATGTACTTTGTTGTGGGTTATATAATACAAGCTATAGGCGTACAGCGGACATTAGCTATTGCTATAGCATGTTATGCAGCAAGGTTTCTAATGTACAGCTCGCTTAATGATCCATGGTTAGTTATTCCTATGGAGCTGGTACAAGGAATGACCTATGGTGGTGTGTGGATGGTTGCTGGCATGTACATTAAAGCACCTCAAGGTAGCTAATACACAATATTACTATATATTCACAGTGATATACTAATGCAGTTGTCTATACAGTCGTTTGAAAAAACGTTGTCGCCGACCGGCTTCGCGACTACGCGACTCGACCTAAAAGGAGTATGGGTAGAAATCACTGAAGCAGTTTGCTGCATATATTATCAACATCTTGAGCTCTCAGTGCCTTGTTTCTATTAAATTTACGCTGGCGATTAATTTGGATGACACAAATCCTCTGCATGAAAACTGAAGAAGTAGCTATTTACTTGTCGATATCTCCATGCTCTATACAACGGTTTATTTCTTTGCACAGAACGCGAAGGCACACATTCATTCATGTGCTCGCCACATTTCAGCGAATTCCCATACTCCCGCTTGGGCTAGTCGCGTAGTCGGTCAGCAACAATGTTTTTTCAAATGACTGTATACCAATCATATCATCTACAGGTGCAACCAAGGTCATCCAAAGTATCCTACACGGAGCTTACTGGGGCGTTGGCATGGCAATAGGTTCTTTGGTCAGCGGTTTTGTCATAGAAGCCTATGGAGCCCAAGATCAGTTTCTTGTGACGTCTCTAGTAATGGTGGTGTTGTGTATCGTGCATTTGTTTATTTATCTTGTAGACCGAATTGAGGTAGGTTTGTCTGCTCATTGATTTCTTCACTTACTTACTGACATAGTTTCATACTGACATACTTTTCTTTTGATTGCATGGATATTTCCTAACTCAGTTAATTACTTAACTGTTCTTATTTACTTACTTACGAACATGTTTTCGTACTCTCTATTTAGGGTCTAGAAGAAGAAGCCTGTCAAAGACGAGAAGAGCCAGTCACTAAACAACCAATCAGCAAGAAGCATGTAGGAGACAGCCAAGAAAACTTTATAGGAGCAGCGGCAGCACCCCTTGTACCCTGTTTATTATATGGCCGCTAAACCAACCCTAACCATAAACCAGTCATATATCTATTGCCTATTATATATCAACCCTAACCATAAACCAGTCATATATCTATTGTCTATTATATATCAACCCTAACCATAAACCAGTCATATATCTATTGTCTATTATATATCAACCCTAACCATAAACCAGTCATATATCTATTGTCTATTATATATCAACCCTAACCATAAACCAGTCATATATCTATTGTCTATTATATATCAACCCTAACCATAAACCATACATATATCTATTGTCTATTATATATCAACCCTAACCATAAACCAGTCATATATCTATTGTCTATTATATATCAACCCTAACCATAAACCATTCATATACACCTAATCCAAAAAAAAATGTCTGGTCCGCCGCACAGTCCTCGCGCCAAGACCGTGAAAGATATTGGTTATATATAATCAGTAATTAATTTATTTGCATGTTCACACTCTAGTGTGGTACTTTTTTCAACGAAATAATGTTGTGCCTACTTTTATTTTCTTGTTTTATCACTCTCATCAAAATATTCACTGTGTTTTTCTTCACGGTCTTGGCGCGAGGACTGTGCGGCGGACCCGACGTTTTTTGGATTAGGTGTATCTATTGTCTATTATATATCAACCCTAACCATAAACCATTCATATATCTATTGCCTATTATATATCAACCCTAACCATAAACCAGTCATATATCTATTGTCTATTATATATCAACCCTAACCATAAACCAGTCATATATCTATTGCCTATTATATATCAACCCTAACCATAAACCAGTCATATATCTATTGTCTATTATATATCAACCCTAACCATAAACCAGTCATATATCTATTGTCTATTATATATCAACCCTAACCATAAACCATTCATATATCTATTGCCTATTATATATCAACCCTAACCATAAACCAGTCATATATCTATTGCCTATTATATATCAACCATAATTAAAAGCTGTCATAAAGAAGATCTAAGATATGATCTGAAAGGATCACTCAAAGACTAAAACAATATATAAAAATACTTTGGTTTTCTCGCCTTGCATACTTGGGTCCAAACCGATAAACAGGTTACTGTGTTAATTTCGTTAGTTTTTAAAAGAAAACACATTTATACAATAAATAAATAATGACCAGAATGCTATGCTAGAAGTCAACTACCATCAATAAAGAGTAGGTAAAATGTGGTGTTTTTTGTATAAAGCAGTGATGGTTGTTATCGGGCTTGTGGGTTTATAAGTAAAAGGCATCTGTCAAACCACAAATTATGTCTATAAGCAGCAGTGATTCATCTTGCTCCCAACCAATCGGGACATACCTCACTCCCTTGATAAAACCCAGTTCCTCTCTATTAAATAGAAACAAAATGGCGACAAGAGATTCGTACTCGGAATCTCAACAAGACATACAAGAAGCCATTCATTGTCCAATATGTTCACGGCCATATAAATCTCCTAAAGTATTACCATGTTTACATGTATTCTGTGCTGAATGTGTCCAGGAACTGGTTCGTAATCGCCATGGACAAGCTTTCCTACAATGTCCAAAATGCCCGAAAAGTATCGAGATACCAGAACCTTACACTGTTACCACGCTGCCACCATCGCTGCACCATCGAAGACTCATGGATTTAAGATTGCTAGAGAATCCTCATCATTGTCCATCGAACTGTGGCAGCTGTAGTATCAACACATCTGTTGTTTGTTACTGTTTTCAATGTGCAGAGTTCCTATGCATAGAATGCCTCAATGCTCATCACCTGGTTAAGATCTTAAAAGAACATAGGGTTGTAAAACTCAATAAATTTCAACCTAAAGATGTAAGAGATTTATTAAGAAAACCTTTGCGATGCAGCGAAAAGACACACGAAGAACAGACCTATGAATTCTTATGTAACGATTGTAATAAATGTATTTGCGATAAATGTGTACTTTCAAGCCATCAAGGTCATGGGTATGTCTCTCTTGCCATCGCCTCTGAAAACAAAAAACCTCATTTAATCGACGGAATAAAAAAGCTCAAATCTAGGATTCCTGTCTGCGAAAGACAAACGAGAAGAGCGAACGAAGCGATATTGTTACTGGAACGAAGCATAAATAACGTGAGGCGAGAGATACAGAAGAGAATAGCATCTATAATGGACATATTAAAAAGTCATGAGATGAAGATGATGGCAAAGCTAGATAACATTCACAAAGAACAATTTCGAAAGTTCTCGGCTCAGAGAAAACATTTTGAGAGCCAAAAAAGCCAACTAAACGAATGCATTGAGTTTTGTCATTCAGTTCTTGAGAGAAATCTTGATACAGAGATTGTACAAACATACCCATTTATAACAAGACGTTTTGACGAAATGGATAAAGCGACACATGAATCAACCACCAAATCACCAGAGGTGGTGACGGTCTCATACATTGTTGACAAAAACGTTGATGAAACTGTGCAACAAAGTAAAATAGGAAATATTCACGTCAGCCTTACAGACGTGGACAACTCCACAGTAGAAGGGCGAGGACTACACGAAGGATATCCCAACCTTACGTCACAGTTCACTGTAGTGACAGGTACTTCATCAGGAAGAATGTGTTATGCAAAAGGTGATAGCGTGACAGTTAAGGTTTGTGGCCCACAAAGTCAATTCATCCATGCTGGTATTGATGACCGCAAAGACGGCCGATATGTTGTTAGTTTTGTTCCTCATTATCTTGGAAGTCACGATATATCAGTATCAGTGAATGACAAAACGCTCAAAGGAAGCCCTTTTCACTTGGAAGTCAGCGACAGATACACAATATTAGATATATTTGGTGCAACTGGAGCCAGCGATCATCTCTTCCAGCAGCCACGTGCAATAGCTACTAGTAGTTGTGGCGAGCTTGCAATAGCGGACAGCGGTAACCATAGAATCCAACTGTTTGACTGTCAAAGAAAGCAGCCTAAATACCTGCGACATTTTGGTTCACCTGGAAACCAAAAAGGCGGCATTAAATGGCCTTCGGGAGTGGCATTTGATGGAGAAAACAATATCTTGGTGTCTGACACTGAAAACAACCGTATCCAAATCTTTTCCAAAGATCGTGATATCACTATTTCGTTTGGTCAAAACGAGGTAGAAAATCCACAGGGTATTTGTGTTACAGATAAAGGACAAATTGCTGTGTGCAGTGGAGGGCAAAACCCTGGAATCAAGCTGTTTTCAGAGAATGGAAAGTTACTACGTCACTTTAACAACACAGAGAATGGTCGTATGCCAGCTTACATTACCTATCAGGAAGGACGATATTTCGTCTCGTATTCCGATGGTAATGTAGTCAAGGTCTTTGATGACAATGGATCTTTTCTTTATAATATTCAACTTACTAACATTGATTCTACCGCTGAACACAGACCACGTGGGCTCACTATCGACTGTGATAATAACTTATTAGTGGGTGATTGTAAAGGTCTAGGTATTCAAATCTTTTCATTGGATGGAAAGTTTATAAGCAAGTTTGGAGAAGAACCAGAGAAGTTTGGACTTTGTCGTTATGTAGATTTAGCAGCAACAGATGATGGTAGACTTTTTGTTTTACAAGATTATGGTTTCAGTAATAGAATAAGAATCTTTCATTGATAACTGTTAGCTAAGGTAGTTTCTATTTAGTTGACAAACAATGAATTGAAATGAAAATCTTATGTCTATTCAGGCAGTATAATTATTTGATATTTAAAAGAATATATACATGGAGGCACCAAGATACAGAATTTATCCTGGAGTGTTGAGAACTATATTGCATGAGTGAGCGCAGTGAACACTTCGATATTTCTCAACATGAGAAGATAAATTCAGTATCTCGGTCATGTAATTTACTTTTTATTATATAACAATCAATACTGGGTGATGAAATGTTTTAATTGACCTAAACAGGAAGCCCATATATGTAAGCAAACATTGATTGTACTTTTGTTATCAATAATTATTTATTATATAATAATTATTATATTTATTATTATTATTATATTTATTACATAATAATTATTCAGTTATCAATTGTCAAAAGCTATCAACAACTAAAAAGCCAGTCTAGTTATTGATAAATTTTGGTGTTAATAATTTGTTTATTCAGTCTGTGAAAGAGACGACATTAGATGTTGAAAACTTGTAGATATCTTTAACCCCGGCTATACCAATCGATAAAAATCGAAATTAATCGATTGATCAGTTGATAAAAATCAATAACCCAGTTTGGTGTGACTATCGATTTCATGGGGATATTATGATCGATTTCATCGATAATGTAAATTGACATGAATTTCATGTGCAAACATCAGTCACCATGATACTTATCATTTGTTTATTTTTAAATCACAAGTAGAATTACAATAAATCAACCACAGTATTTCAAATAACAATTTAACAGACATTTGTCATTTCTGCAGAGAAATCTGGCGGAAGAAAAATCAATACGATTTAGGTGTTCCGGCTCAAACATTGTGTTCGATAAAATCAATACAATAGATGCAATCGATATAATCACATGAATTTTGATGTGATTATCAATTTTCATTGATTTCCGATACAATCAATATTAATCAACAAATGGTTATCGATTTTTATCGACTTCATCGATCAGTTTTCAATGATCAATTTTCATAGATTGTTATGGCCGGGCATTAACAAAGGGCCTAGACTGTGTGGGCCTTAAGATAGCTCTAAATGTTTGCTACAAAATTAGTTGATTTATTTTCTCTAATAAAGTAATAACTTCACCTATTGCCTAACTAGCATTATCATCAATAGCTGGTGAAATGTTTTCTTTCATTTTATTTGATACCAATTTTTCAGGTGCTGTGGCTAGCAAAACTTTTTGTAATTCTTTTGTCCCTGGTCCAAATATCCAATGAGTTGTTCTATTCTTACGAAGCAGAAATCCCTTGTAACCCAGTCGTGCTGGCATTTCATGAAGGTTACCCAACAATTTAGATGCAGCGGCCTCATTTACAAGACTCATTATTTGATTGTATTGTTGATTACTTGGAGTTAAATTCCATGTAGGGTCAGGGCGACCAGAAAAATATGCCAATGTTATATGTAAAGCCTCTATGAGGAGAATAAAAAACAAGATTATAGCCTATATTTACAGTGACATTTACAGTTACATTACAATATTCTATTATTAATACAGGCTACGTGGTGTTAGTTTAATTATATGCAGCCACAGAACAAAAATATATGTACTTTGTAGTGTGACACAAGAATTTTACAGTTATGCAATTAGTATACACTTATTATTATATTACCATTTATACAACACAGGGCAGTATTTATGTTACCCGTTTTGTAAAGTAAGTTTAAAAGTTAACTTATATTCATTTTAAAATACAGCTTGTTAAGAAGGGGTGGCGAATAGTACCTTCAAAAACGCTAAGTCTCGGAGTCTCGAATTTTCTAAATTGTTGGTCTCAAAATCTCATTTTTTAAAGTCTCGAAGTCTTGAATTACTTCCAAGGCTAATATGTTCTACGTTATGTCTACATTTCCGAAAAAATGTATAATTTAAGCATAATTAGATTAGATAGTAAGATGTTGTTGCAGTAAAATCTCGTTCTCGGAAAACGTAAAGCAAAAAAATCTCGGTCTCGAATTTTGAAAATCTCACAGTCTCGATCTCGAATTTTAAAACCTCCATCTCGCCGTCTCGGAAAATCTCAGAAGGACCATTCGCCACCCCTTTGAGAGATTTGATACGAATGCTTTTAACTGTGGGCATTACAATAGTTCTAATTCTTGTATTATAATATGATTGATACAAACATGCATGTTATAACATCTGTTGTGTGGTTTTTGGCAGCTAGCTAACATGCGATCAATGATATAGAAGTAATTTTGAAATATAGTTTACCTTCGCTGTTTTTACTGGATAAAGCCATGTTCCAACAGTCAAATCATCAATTATACACTAAACCAATCGAACAAACAAACTTTCACTCAACAATTTCTGTAAAAGAACCTTTGAATTTAGTCGATAAAGTAGAAAGAATTTTGAGCTTTCAGTATATATCACTGTTGAGTGTTCATGCCTCCTCCGCAGGCATATCTCTATAGGAGACTGGGAATGAAGATACAAAAAATAAACACGAGGGGGAGGGGCGCAGTGGAGAAAACAAATCGTGAGCATTTAATAGATGATATATGACTTCGACATAAGCAAAACAAAAACATCCAAGAAAATATTTTATTGCCGAAATTTATATTGAAATTACAGTTCTCCTAATATTGCCTCATTCCATGTCAACTTCAACGAATAGACTAGAGTTGTTTCATTTATTTAATCGATTTACTTACAGGGTCGTGACATCCCCATAGTCCAAATCAGCTGGAATCAGGGATCACAGAAGAGGGATCGAGATAGTCTAGGGGCTGCCAGGTTCTCCTCTCCCTCCCTGGTCTTTTGACTAGAGCGACGTTAGGTTTTCTGTATAGCGTGGTTAAGCCGAAATCTCCATCCTATACGTAGGTCGATTCTTCAGAATGTCTCCGAGGTATCTTCCCAAGTTTTTCATTGTTTATATTCTAGTTTCAGTTTCAGGATCCGGTGGCTACAAGAGGCTACAACCCTGTCGATGCCTCATATTCGTTTTGTTGATTTTTTGTCTTCTTCACTTTTTTTTAGTTTTTGCATAGTATTAAGTTAGCTTCAAAATTAATTTCGCGCGCAAAAATAGAGACAAAGGAACAAAGGGTTTTCCGCGTAATAGAAATAACGCAAACTCTTGTCTCGATATGACTGGTTACACTGCAGTACATTGCCTATGTACACAGCATTGATTAGCCTGAGAAAACAGACGTTCTTTCGCTCCTCTTTCCGCCGCGAAACTAGAAAACTTCCTCGGGGGGAAGAGGAGCGAAAGAACGTGTTTTCTCAGGCTAGGCATTGATTTGTGACAAAGGAAGCCCGACACTATTTAATAACGGATGCGAGGGAGACTAGTTTAGGACTGAAACGAACAATTTCCCCGTAAGAAAGCGGGGGCTATTTACAATCTGTTTGAGTTCGTTTGTCTCTACTATCTTTCATTCTATGAAAACAGAAAAAGTTTTTAAGAGATATTAATGACTTTATTAACACCAGCAAGCAAGCAAAGAAAATAGCAATCAGCTTGATTATTGCTGCAGTCATACAAAAATAGCAATCAGCTTGATTATTGCTGCAGTCATTCAAAAATTTGAACTCTACCGTTATTTTTATCCGTGACTATGATTTTATGATCACGTGACACTGCCACTGATTCGGGACCAGAAAATTGTCCAGGGCCAGACCCCGCGCTTCCAAATTTCGTGATAAACTTGCCTTGTAATGAGAACATTTTGATACAGTCATTATTATAATCACATACAAGAATGTAGTCATCTTGATATATAGCTAGACCCGACGGTGCACTAAACAGTCCTTCTGTATGGCAGGTGAGACGTCGTAAGTAATGTCCGTCTTTGTCATAGACTTTCACAGTATCATCATCAGTATCAGACACAAAGAAAAGACCTTTATGGAAGATAGCATAGGTTGGGTAGTCCAATCTTTCTTCTCCCTTTTGTCCAAATGTAAAAATAAAATCTCCATCTTTATCAAAAACTTGGATACGACTATTTGACGTGTCGGCAACAATGATACGACCTCGTTTATCAACTGATACACCATGTGGACCCCGTAACTGAGAATAAGCTTTACCCATCTTACCAAACTTATGTTTGAGATGTCCATCATATGTCATGACTGTTACACGATGTCTTCCACGTTCAGCTAACACTATATTACCGGTTTTATCAGTAGCTAAACCAGTAGGGCATAAGAATGTAGTACGACGGTCCGTGTGTGTCGAAACATAGTTCATTGTACGGATATACTGACCAGTTATACTATCAAATACCTGGATACGGTCATTAGTGTAATCAGCAACAAACACACGACTACCATCTTGATTAGTGGTCACACCTACTGGATCCTCTAACTGACCCGCTTCCAATGACATAACATAGTTAAAACTATCTGGGACAAGTTTCTTATTTAAATCCTCATCATCATCACAGATTCCCGAGTCATCATCATGATTGGCATATTCTTTACTTAGCCAGTCAACACAAGGTGTCATCACGTGTTTTGGGAGCATCTCTCGAGTGATTTCAATACTTTGGTCGACGTCTTCCATTGCAGACTGTAAATCAGTTTTCTGTGTCGTCAGGGAAACATGACTAAATTGATCGTCGAGGCAAGATGATCGCGTCTGCTCATGACCACTAATCAACATTTTCAGTTGAAGCGTGGTGGCCTCAATTGTTTCTTTGATTTCTTCAATCTGTTGGTTATTTCGATCAAGAGTTAGGCCTAAATTGTAGATCTTATTGTAGAGAGTAGTTTGTATGTTGTAAAATTCCTGCATCAGGCTAGTGATGTTATTGGCCATTATATTGTTGTTGGGATGGACTAACTTGTGATCTCCATGTTCCAGGACAGGACATACCCGACCAACTGTTAATTCACACTTGTCGCAAAACAGTTTGAAGACGTTTTTCGTGTAGCCATCTTTAGTGTTTGACATACTTTCACATGTTTTGTTCAAAGAGGTTTTTTCCAAACCCTTGTCATCAAGTGTTTCACTATTAAGTGATCCAAATTGAGTGAATTTCCCATCGGCACAGCCTTCAGACACAGGGTCGTCCAAGCACGCATTATCTCTAAGCATAAGATTATATATACAACACTTACAAACAAATAACTTGTAATTATTTGCCTGTTCAAGGCACAAGAAACATTTGCCGCCGTTGTCGTTCATGTTTTCAATGTTATTTGGCAAACTCGATAAACCAGAATAAAAGTAGTACACTTGATAACGTAAGCAGATTGGAGTTGAACCACGTACTGACTACAAGTATGGTTCGTCAATTGATTTATTGTTATCAGGTCAACAGGTTAGACTGACATAATACCCATGATCAATCGCGCGATGAAGGACAGATCACATACACGGCTTTTTAAATATGTAATAGATTTCACATGATATCTATTCAGTAATTGGTAAGTGACCATAACTAAGTCAAAAAGAGGTCAGTGAAGAGAGACCTGTACGTGTAAAACGATACGCACTTCGTCATCAGGTTAACGTGTGCAATACGTCACGACCACCTATCTACAAGTAAAATATAGTCAAATCTTCGTGTTTTCAAATTCACAATACTTTTAATGTACTTATCTACAAAAAAAACCAATACATTTTCATAAAACTTGTTCTTTGTCTATTTTACTTTGAAAACTCTAGATTGAGAAGTTGAACGCTTCTTGATAACGAATTCACAACATCAATCCTTTCATTAACAGCCACAGAGAACAGCTTTTGAAGCAGAAGACTTGAATAATCTATTGATAAAAGAATCTCACGTTATCACTGACATTTATAAGTACAATAGAAAAACGACAAAACAACAATAATCACAATTAGTATAAATACAAAGGTGATTATACAAAATCGCGCGCTCTGATTGGTTTGCTATCTCGGATTATCAGCCGATAATCACCTTTTCGGACAAAATGGCCGCCAGTAGTTGTTTTGTCACTGTTAGCGAAGATGAAATTGAAAACTTTAAAGAAAATGCTGTCCCAAAATCGACAAAAGAAGCTACTAAGTTTGGAGTCAAGCTATTTTAAGGTATCATAGTAAATTTTCACGTTGTTTTTTGTCATTATGCGAGACAAAGTTTACAATTTTTACGCGTAACGTTCCCGCTTTTAAAAAATAAAATATTTTCACTTTCAATGCTGTTTCCTTCTTTCTTTTTTGAAATAATCACCTTTGTATTTATACTAAAACGATTATTCACCTCAGGCGAAGTGATTATCGGTGAATATTTACCTCGCAGCTCGAAGACTCACCGCTCGGTAAATATTCACCGATAATCACTTCGCCTTCGGCGAATAATTGTTAAATAGCAAAGCAACAATAACGACACAAACAATCACTGGAAAACAACTACGACAACTGACAGTGACAACCCAGCAACAGACAACAACCACGACAACAAATAGCTTGCAACGAGAACAACAACAGCAAGACAACAGTAAACACCGTTAATCAACAAAGACGTGAGAGAAGACAACAACACTGTCTTACAAATTGTATCACGTTGGTGTTAAAAAACTCAGATGTAGTTCATGTTGAACTTATCTGATCGACCGGTGAATACTTACCAGGGCAAAGCACGATAAATTCTGGTGTAAACTTGGCTGCTGTTAGAGTGACATCAGGTGAGGCGCCAGACAAACAATCCATGAAACATCCAACAAACTTTTGAGCATCCCTAAATACAAAAAGTGATGTTCCTATAAACACTTATTGGTAAAATAACGAAAAATAATGGAGAGTAACCAATTACCTTGGACGTTGTCTGATATGACGTTGAATTAAGGTATGTGCCTTAATACGGACACAGCTGTCAGGGCATTTTGTTAGTTGAATCAACTCGGCCTATAATGAAATACAAACAAAAATACACTCTAAAAAAAAAAAAACAACTTACAATAACTAACAATTAACACTAACAACAACCAAAACTAACAACCAACACTAACAACCAACCTGACTAACAATCAACACTAACAGCAACCAACACTGACAACTAACAACAACCAACACTAACAACCAACACTAACAACCAACACTAACAACCAACACTAACAACAACCAACACTAACAACCAACACTATTAACAACCAACACTAACAACCAACACTAACAACCAACACTAACAACAACCAACACTAACCAACACTAACAACCAACACTAACAACAACCAACACTAACAACCAACACTAACCAACACTAACAACCAACACTAACAACCAACACTAACAACCAACACCAACAACCAACACTAACAACCAACACTAACAACCAACACTAACAACCAACACTAACAACAACTAACACTTACAACCAACACTAACAACAACCAACATGTCAGTTACCTGGAAGTAATGTAAAATATCCACTCTTCTCTTTGACGTTTCATCGAGATCAGTTAGTGATTTGATAATGTCTGACAAAATATTTAATTACATTAATCGTTTATCTCACTTTCGACGCAATTTCAAGCAAAAAAACACAAGACACAACGCAAGAATAAGGTTATGTACATGTGAAGTCTCTTGATCATTCAATCGCGGTAAAATGAGACTGATGAAATCGTCAGAAAATCGTCAAGAGAATCTTGTGATTGCGTTATTCATGTAACTGCGGTTTTGCACTTTCTACGAACATTCCCACGGCTTATTGTGAAACACGTTTTTAGCTGCCGTTAATCGAAACTAATTAGTCGGTACCTTTTAAATCCTTGATTGACGGCAGCTAAAAAGGTATTTCACAACGAGCCGTTGAAAAAAGAAAAAAGAACGGAAATCTTTGTTTCTCTCTTTTATCCCTGCTTTGCGTTAGAATTATTGCTTACCTGGTAATTGTTGTGACGGGGACAGTTGCTGTACGACCGGTGCTAATTGTGCTGTTAGAATTGCTTACCTGGTAATTGTTGTGACGGGGACAGTTGCTGTATGACTGGTGCTAATTGTGCTGGTGTCCATGGAGAGGTTTCAAGAGGCATTATAAGCGAATGGAATGAGCCTTCGTGAAGTGGACCAGCGGTTGGAAGAGATAAAGCAGTTGCCAGACATTTCAAGGTGGGCAATTCAGGAAAAATACTAAGTAGATTACTGAAATGAAAGGGGAAACTATCATTGGTACTGATTACACTAAGGGAGTTTTCACATAGGGCTAACCTCTAAACTTCCCCTTAGGGTGTTTCTTTTCTATTCTTTATTTTTGCTGCGTGTTCGTTTGTTCTTACTATTTTATCAGTTGTATGTTACTTATAGTCCTGAATAAACTACTATTCTATTCTATTGCATTTAAGGTATAATTCATCATTATACAACAAAAAGACTAATGGTAATAGTAATAAGGAGTAGCGGTGTTACACTCACTTCATTAAAACAGCATTTTCTTGCAGAATGTGATAGGATTGGTCAGGCTTTGAAGTGCAGAAATGATAGAAAAACTCGGTCATCTTTGAAACAACTCCAGCTTGTTCTTTGTTATTAAGACATGATGACTAACAACAGCAGATTAATTAGTTGAAATATGATTACATTGCAGCAGATTACATCATTATAATAATAACAATAATAACGACCCTGATGATAAGACTAGTGTACATATATCAAGGTAGACTATATATCAAGGTAGACTATATATCAAGGTAGACTAGTATATCAAGGTAGACTAGTATATCAAGGTAGACTAGTATATCAAGGTAGACTATATATCAAGGTAGACTATATATCAAGGTAGACTATATATCAAGGTAGACTATATATCAAGGTAGACTATATATCAAGGTAGACTATATATCAAGGTAGACTAGTATATCAAGGTAGACTATATATCAAGGTAGACTATATATCAAGGTAGACTATATATCAAGGTAGATTATATATCAAGGTAGACTATATATCAAGGTAGACTATATATCAAGGTAGACTATATATCAAGGTAGACTATTATATCAAGGTAGACTAGTATATCAAGGTAGACTATATATCAAGGTAGACTAGTATATCAAGGTAGACTATATATCAAGGTAGACTATATATCAAGGTAGACTATATATCAAGGTAGACTAGTATATCAAGGTAGACTAGTATATCAAGGTAGACTAGTATATCAAGGTAGACTAGTATATCAAGGTAGACTATATATCAAGGTAGACTATATATCAAGGTAGACTATATATCAAGGTAGACTAGTATATCAAGGTAGACTAGTATATCAAGGTAGACTAGTGTAGACTAGTATATCAAGGTAGACTAGTGTACATATATCAAGGTAGACTATATATCAAGATAGACTAGGGTACATATATCAAGGTAGACTATATATCAAGGTAGACTAGTGTACATATATCAAGGTAGACTAGTATATCAAGGTAGACTAGTGTACATATATCAAGGTAGACTATATATCAAGGTAGACTAGTGTACATATATCAAGGTAGACTAGTATATCAAGGTAGACTAGTTTTAGACTAGTATATCAAGGTAGACTAGTGTACATATATCAAGGTAGACTAGTATATCAAGGTGCTTGGCTTTTACCTGTATGAGATCAAAGTAAATACTTAACATCTCCTGTAGACCATCTTCAATTAACTGAAAACACAAGTACTAGTGTCAGTAAATAGACTATGGTAATATTATCGTTGTTAGCATCTATTATCAAAATGAAAACAATCATGGAAATATATACTGACCTTGTCTGAATGAAATACATGAGGACGCAATAGATCAAGGATCCCAAGAACATGCGAGAACAGTAACAGATGCTGGTTGGTGCTGAACTCTTTGGAAGTTAAATGAACTCGACCACGTAAGAGACAGTTGATCATTGGAAGATGCCTACACAGAGAATATTAAACAGAATGTTATTCATTTGTCTTGTGACGACAGCTACATCTATAACAGACAGAAAGACACCTAACAGACAAACATATCTATCTATCAGACAATAGGCATCTCTACAAAACAGTCACACAGACAGACACCTCTACAAAACAGAGATACAACCTCACTAGGGCAGACATCTATCAGACAGACAGACAGACAGACAGCTCTACAAAACAGAGATATAACCTCACTAGGAGAGACATCTATCAGACAGACAGACACCTCTACAAAACAGAGATACAACCTCACTAGGACAGACATCTATCAGACAGACAGACACCTCTACAAAACAGAGATACAACCTCACTAGGACAGACATCTATCAGACAGACATACAGACACCTCTACAAAACAGAGATACAACCTCACTAGGACAGACAGACACCTCTATCATACACACTAATCTCAAAGTGTAGAATACCTTAGGAACAACATTGGATGAATTGATGCTATTTTTCTGCATAACAGACTTGAGATATTTGCACTGTATTCATATTCACGTCCTGGTCTACAGTCAGCTAGAGCAGTTAGGGCATAGTGACACAGACCATCCATCTATACAAACAGTACATGGTAACTATTCATTATCATCCAGTCAGGATTGGAATTAAACAGCAGTCAACAAAAAAGATATTATGTTGTTTGTCAAAAAATGATGTTGACTGAGATCGTGAGAAGTATATATTAAGAACTATACGATATAAATAAAAGAATAACAACACACAATATTACCAGAGACAGACTAGCTTCAGTAAATACACTTGATACAGATGACAAATCAGATTTATCCAAACCAGAAGAAATGTGAGGATGAGCTAGATAAAGATGAACTAGGAGTGGAGACTTGAGCCAATGAGGCCACCTATGAACCAAAATAGAATAATAAAATGATGTCTCATGAAACGATAAGAAATATATAAGCAGTATGTCTGTTGAAAGGATAGAGAATATCCTTATTTATTATCCAACTAGTCATAAATGAGTAAAAATATCGCAGGAGTAGGACTGGATTGAGTTAAAATATCCAGTGATATTTTTACTTGTCTATCTAGCCCTCAAGTAAAACAATATTTTGCATAATAAAAGAACAAAAACCTTGTTAACATGCATTTTGAATCGCCCAAAGGCTCGTCAAAATACAGTGTTTCACTCGTAAAATATCCAGCCATATTACACATTAAACTGACTAATGAGATATATATACATAGTATGTCTGTTGAAATGATACGGAATATCCTTATATACGTAGTATGTCTGTTGAAAGGATACAGAATATCTCTGCCCCTTGTATGTATTGTGTATGGTTGTGCCTTTACCTTGAATCTTTATTAATGTGATTAACAATGGCTTTGAGATCTTGGCCAACACAACACTGCAGCACAAGAGGCATTCTTTTCTTGGTTACTTGTAGGATAACTCCATTCACTTGTGTACTGTAGGTACAATTATTACAATAATGGACTTTTATTTCATTAGGTTTGCTTGACTCTTTTGCTATACATTGATTACACATACACACTAACAAATGAACAAACAACAATCAAATATATATATGAATGAATACAAACAAATGAACAAACAACCAAACAAATATATATATGAATGAATACAACAAATGAACAAACAACCAAACAAATATATATATGAATGAATACAACAAATGAACAAACAAACAAACAACCAAACAAATATATATAACAGGTTACCATTTAAATCTGTACTTTCCCATTTAAATCTGTACTTATGCAAATTTTGTTGATGTGTGCTAAACACACAGATCAACCAATCAGAGAAGTTCACTTCAGAAATAATATACACTGATTGGTTGATCTGTGTGTTTAGCACACATCAACACAATTTGCATAATACAGATTTAAATGGGAAAGTACAGATTTAAATGGGAACCTGTTATATATGAATGAATACAACAAATGAACAAACAAGCAAACAAATATATATATGAATGAATACAACAAATGAACAAACAACAATCAAATATATATATGAATGAATACAACAAATGAACAAACAATCAAATATATATATGAATGAATACAACAAATGAACAAACAACAATCAAAAATATATATGAATGAATACAACACATGAACAAATAAGCAAACAAATATATATATGAATGAATACAACAAATGAACAAACAACAATCAAATATATATATGAATGAATACAACAAATAAACAAACAACCAAACAAATGTACATGAATGAATACAACAAATGAACAAACAACCAAACAAATGTACATGAATAAATACAACAAATGAACAAACAACCAAACAAATGTACATGAATAAATACAACAAATGAACAAACAACCAAACAAATGTACATGAATGAATACAAACAAATGAACAAACAAGCAAACAAATGTACATGAATGAACACAAACAAATGAACAAACAAGCAAACAAATGAACATGAATAAACACAAACAAATGAACAAACAACCAAACAAATGTACATGAATAAACACAAACAAATGAACAAACAAGCAAACAAATGTATATGAATGAACACAACAAATGAACAAACAAGCAAACAAATGTATATGAATGAACACAAACAAATGAGCAAACAAGCAAACAAATGAATATGAATAAACATTAAATGAACAAACAAACAAACAAATGTATATGAATGAACACAAACAAATGAACAAACAAATATGTGAATGAACACACAGACAATTAATAACATTATTGATAATTACCTTTTATTGGCATCGGCAATTGTTGATTGTTGACACAAATTCTCCCACACAATACCTAGCATTGGAACATTATGTCAATGATAACAAAAAAGCAGTAAATGTCATGTTATAATCCTACCTTTACTAACATTATGTCAATGATAACAAAAAAGCAGTAAATGTCATGTTATAATCCTACCTTTACTAACATTATGTCAATGATAACAAAACAGCAGTAAATGTCATGTTATAATCCTACCTTTACTAACATTATGTCAATGATAACAAAACAGCAAGTAAATGTCATGTTATAATCCTACCTTTACTAACATTATGTCAATGATAACAAAACAGCAAGTAAATGTCATGTTATAATCCTACCTTTACTATGACATAAATGTTGAACAGCATCTTCTAACTCCAACAATACAAGAACAGCAACATGACAAGTCTGTACATGTGTAAGGGACAACACACAGTCTTCAATGTCCACCTAAAAACAAAAAACACAGGTCCTTCAATATTTAGTTTTTGTTAGATTTAAACTGAGATTAAAAATAGTACATACTGAATGAGACAATGATGTGTGCTCTCGTCCTTGCCACAAACGAGGAAGATGGTAACATGTCCATAGGAAGTCTAGAGCTGCACCAGGCATAAGTCTATAACATATAATATACACCAGGCATAAGTTTATAACATGTAATATATACCTATCCTATGGTAAAACAAGTCCATAGGAAGCTGAGAGCTGCACCAGGCATAAGTCTATAACATGTAATATACACCAGGCATAAGTTTATTACATGTAATATATACCCATATATACCTATGGTAACAAGTCCATAGGAAGTCGAGAGCTGCACCAGGCATAAGTTTACAACTACATGTAATATACAGTCACCTATTATATCTCTACACATGCATTATTTCACTGTCAAAAAACTAATTCACACCTTTGACTGTGTTGCCCTAGTAACCAATCCAAACAATCCTGCAATGTCAAATATTTGGAGTTGTGAGCCAATGATGCCAGTAAATAGGAGTTTTCGCAGTTGTTAGTTTCTGTAAGTGAACGATCTTGAGTACTGTCATGTGGCCTATCACTGAAAAAAACCCCAAACCTCCAGTCATTTTAACATAGTTATCAATGAACATGTAACAGCACTATACAAGAAATAGAAAACACATGCACATGCACATGCTGTATGCAGTATGTATAAATCATACGGTCATTGGCAGAAGACTAGAGATTCAATAACTATTGTGCTTACTGAATTATAACACATAAAACACTGAAGCTACACTGAAACATAGAACTGTTATGATGTTATAACAGTTTAATCAGCTTCAGTGAGCTAGAGTTGTATGTGTTATACTTCTTAAAAATTCATGAATAATTAATGGGTCATTTTCAAAAGAAACCATGACCATGACGAGTGTTGTAAATCCGATACAACACTAGTGTTGTATATCCTGATTTGCATAAGTTTTAACTGGTAATTTTATGGCAAAATTTATTTTAATCTTGAAAATTTTGGTAAAATATGAAAGAGCTAAACCTAGACATTTTTTAAGTCGTTTACAACATTCGAGTGCAGTTGTATCTGCCGATACAACACGGCCGCTCATGTTGTAAACATTACATAAAGCATGGTATATTTTAAATCACTAATCACCCCAGCACTCCCCTGAGAACTTGTTATCTCGGGTTATAGATATTAGCATGTGGTATAGTGAAAGGCATCTGATGGCTAGACCTCTAATTGAATATTAATGAGTTTTAGATTTACATATAATATGTAGTCTTGCCTTCTGTGTCAACCACCACCAAATATTATGAGATTTATAACTGCATACATGTGTGTTATTATACCAAGATTTTCACCTGAATAACATCTGTCTTTGGATCAAAGGATGAACATCTACAATTTCAGGGTCTAGAGTTTCAAGCCAGTCAACAAATAAACCTTTACTGAGTTTAAAACTATCCTGCAACAGCACTGTAAGGATTTGTATGCATGTCTGCAGTGGAAGAGATTGTAATGAATGCCAAGGCAACTCTGTGGGCTGTACTTGACTATTCTGATAAACAATAAGGCCAAACAAGGCCTTACAGAAACCTTCTAGAAGATGAGGAGCTTTTGATTGGATGTCAATGCAGGCTGAAAAGAAACAAAAACCTCAAAATAATAATATGAATTTATTGATAACATTAAAACACTATGGAGATTCAAGTTGTCTCTTAGAGAATGACATTGCCTGCTCAAACACAGTCGCCCAATGATGGTGATCATTATAAAAAAAACAAGAGCACAACAAAAGCAATAAAAATACAGTGGTTGGTGATGCAAAAATGAAAATCATCAATACAAGAAGTACTAATAGAATACAAAAACCCACCTTTTATTGCACTTTCTTTGTCTATAGGTTCTTCTGATCTTAGTTGTGGTTCTTCCAAAATAAACCTTCTCACAATTGACTCATCAACAAACTGTTCTTGTGAAATGGTCTTTATAAGTTTGGAGGCTTGAAATATACACAAACACATAGTTAAAACACTTGAATGAGTTAATATACTAGCCTCAATGCAGGTAATTGTTTCTCAAAAATCATTTTACCATCAACTGTGTTCTTTGCTGTTCTAGTGGCATGCTGCTTGGTAAATTGATGAATTGTCTTTTTCAATGGTCCATCTAAAAACACAGTTCTAAAACTTAATATGTATATGATATGTCCTGATATGCATAATATAAGCATTGAACTGAAATTTGTCTGAGATTTACTTTGATCCAGAAAATGTAAGTAAGATATGGATGAACTGACTTTTAGGGTTAGGGTTAGGCATTTTAGAAGTTGTTCACCATATTTGTGTCCATGATGTATCAGCCACACAACTGCTTATGTTGTAAACACTTCTTACAGCAGGTCTGTTAAGGTTATATCCAAGTATAATTCAATTCCCGCCAAGGGCATTTGATATTTTTCTCATGTCTGTATCTATCCTTATATCCAAGTATGTTATTAATAGAATCTCTTTACACCTTACCTTGTACACAACTTGACAAAAGGATTTTGAGAACTTCAGGAAAACTACTCCTCAACTTGGACTGTACAGGGAGAGCATGCTGATACATAATAAGAACAATTTAAACTGCCATTCAATATAATAATATCCTTGAGTAATTACTTTTAAATCCACTAATTTAGATTTTTGTTCCCTCAACACAACATGCACCATAATACTATTACACTTAGTTATCTATTTGCACTTCTTGATTTGAACATATTCATAGTCCTGGTCAGTGATTGTCCTGGTCAGTGATTGTCCTGGTCAGTGATTGTCCTGTTCAGTGATTGTCCTGGTCAGTGATATTGTCCTGGTCAGTGTTTGTCCAGGCCAGTGATTGTCCAGGCCAGTGATTGTCCAGGTCAGTGATTGTCCAGGCCAGTGATTATCCAGGTCAGTGATTGTTCTAGTCAGTGATATTGTCCAGGTCAGTGATTGTTCTAGTCAGTGATATTGTCCAGGTCAGTGATTGTTCTAGTCAGTGATATTGTCCAGGTCAGTGATTGTCTTAGTCATATTAAATACCTGTCTTGCACCCAACAATCTAAGAACAGCACACAAGAAATGACTTTTGTTGTAACAAGCCATTGTTACAGCATTGACGTCAGTGGCACTGGTCAATACCTTGAAGACAAGCACATGATTTAGTTACTGATGATGATTATGGCGGTGACTATCATGGTAATGATGATGATGATGATGATGATGATGATGATGAGGATAGAGGAAGTGACATACTAGATATCAGATAGTATACTCACATGAATCAATGATGAGATCAAGGTTTCTGACATGCTACATTTAGAGGTTTTGTCTTTGTTCACACTGATTAAATCATTAGTCAATGTCTATAATAAAACAATAACATTAATCAAAGGACCGGAGTGTGTTAGATGAATAGTGATGGTGACATACCCTTGTAATATCTCTCTCTATATCCTTCACTTTATCAAATGAATAGTGATGGTGATATACCCTTGTAATATCTCTCTCTCTATATCCTTCACTTTATCAAATGAATAGTGATGGTGACATACCCTTGTTATATCTCTCTCTATATCCTTCACTTTATCAAATGAATAGTGATGGTGACATACCCTTGTTATATCTCTCTCTATATCCTTCACTTTATCAAATGAATAGTGATGGTGACATACCCTTGTTATATCTCTCTCTATATCCTTCACTTTATCAAATGAATAGTGATGGTGACATACCCTTGTAATATCTCTCTCTATATCCTTCACTTTATCAAATGAATAGTGATGGTGACATACCCTTGTAATATCTCTCTCTATATCCTTCACTTTATCAAATGGATAGTGATGGTGACATACCCTTGTTATATCTCTCTCTATATCCTTCACTTTATCACCAATGTCCAATTCTTTAAGTTCAAGACACTGAAAGAAACAAAATAATATTTCTTGCTGTCATCCTATGTTATATAACTGCACCAGTCAACTAACCTTCATAATCATGTCATCCATGTTATCTAAATAAGGTACATCAGATGGGTGCATTGGTTCATCACTTTGATGTCTGTCAATATGTAACGGTTCATACATGTGATCTTGTTCTGTTACAGTAGATCTTGTATGATCAGATTCATTTGTTAACAGTGAACAAAACAGGTTTCCTCCTTCAGCTCCTCTATGTTGCTGTACTTCTACTAATTGTAGCATGTATCCTTTATCAAGAACAGCTTCATTTACACTTAATGCATCTTCTTTTGCTGCTAAATCCAACTGATGGAGAAGTTTGCTGTTTAAAAAGAAACTCTAGTTAACATCATTTGGCAAATATGTACACCATAAACACATATGTAATTAATAAAGACATACCCCATACACAGTACATAATAAAGACATACCCCATACACAGTACATAATAAACACATACCCCATACACAGTACATAATAAAGACATACCCCATACACAGTACATAATAAAAACATACCCCATACACAGTACATAATAAAGACATACCCCATACACAGTACATAATAAAGACATACCCCATACACAGTACATAATAAACACATACCCCATACACAGTATATAATAAACACATACCCATACACAGTACATAATAAACACATACCCATACACATACCCATACACAGTACATAATAAAGACATACCCATACACAGTACATAATAAAGACATACCGCATACACAGTACATAATAAAGACATACCCATACACAGTACATAATAAACACATACCCCATACACAGTACATAATAAAGACATACCCCATACACAGTACATAATAAACACATACCCCATACACAGTACATAATAAAGACATACCCCATACACAGTACATAATAAACACATACCCCATACACAGTACATAATAAACACATACCCCATACACAGTACATAATAAACACATACCCCATACACAGTACATAATAAAGACATACCCATACACAGTACATAATAAAGACATACCCCATACACAGTACATAATAAACACATACCCATACACAGTACATAATAAACACATACCCCATACACAGTATATAATAAACACATACCCATACACAGTACATAATAAACACATACCCATACACAGTACATAATAAACACATACCCATACACAGTACATAATAAACACATACCCATACACAGTACATAATAAAGACATACCCCATACACAGTACATAATAAAGACATACCCATACACAGTACATAATAAACACATACCCCATACACAGTATATAATAAACACATACCCATACACAGTACATAATAAACACATACCCATACACAGTACATAATAAACACATACCCATACACAGTACATAATAAACACATACCCATACACAGTACATAATAAAGACATACCCCATACACAGTACATAATAAACACATACCCATACACAGTACATAATAAACACATACCCCATACACAGTATATAATAAACACATACCCATACACAGTACATAATAAACACATACCCCATACACAGTACATAATAAACACATACCCCATACACAGTACATAATAAACACATACCCCATACACAGTACATAATAAAGACATACCCCATACACAGTACATAATAAACACATACCCCATACTATACACAGGAATGCCAAATGACTGTGCAAATAAAACAAGCTGAGATGGGACCAATTCTGTCATTGCTGCATCCACCACACGATGTGAAACAGCTCTTATCATTCTAAGCCTTAGCCATTCAGGTAATAACACTGCTTCTTCCCCAGAATCAGTCAGGTAGACCCTTACATGACCATTGTTTGGACACCAGCAATCCAGTAATGCACAATACGTATCTGGATCATCTAAACAACATGGTGAACAGTAAATAGAAATGTTTTTTTGTTTTTTTTACATGACATCATCAAAATGCTAAAATCTAAACTATAAATTGCAGAAAGCTGGTCCTCTAGTATTTTTTTTGATAGATATTATTCCTGAAAGTTTTGTCGGTTTTTGATGTTTCGTTCTTGAGATATTTGAAGTGGCTCCATACATTTTTACCAAAAAAATCATATATTGGCGGCAAAAACTCAGTTTGACTTGAATTTTTGCAGAATTACATAACTTTACTCACTCTATCATGTGAAAATACTATTATTATGTAAAGGTCTTTGAAACAGACTGAAATATTTTTGATGAAGTCAATGAAAACCAAGAATTATGAGAATGTTATGGAATAGACAAAAATATATTCTATAATTCAAAGAGAAAGATTGTTATGAATAGCTATGCTAGTTGCTGATTGATAATAGGTTTATCTATTACCTGCAGGTTCTGTCCAAGTCAACAGTAGAATAGATGCTTGGATAATAAGAGCATGCATTGTAGCAGCCTTGCCAGAGTAGACTGTGTCTTTGGACCATTGAGCAAATAGCTGATCTTGAGTGTTACTCTAAACAAGATATTGATAATAAAGATTATTAGAAAGTAAGATAAAATAGTAAGAAAGTAAAATATGATACATATATTAATAAATATTAAAGGGAAAAACAAATGTTTTTCAATGTTGATACTCTGATTGGAACATGTGGGATGCTGAGAGAACAATCATGTGACTGGTATTCAGCTTCTTTTACCCATTAAATTAAGTTTATCTAGGATGCTATTTGTGTGTATGTTTTGTGTGTTTACTTATATGTAATCTACTTTTAGATATACATTATATGTCTAATTATTATACACCTATTTCAAAAATCGTTGTCGCAGCCGAAGCTACAGTCCACACTCTAAAGCCTGCAAAGGATGTCGGTTATATGGACTTAATTTGTGATTTATTGCACGTTTTTTAAAAGTAATATTTGTATTTATATCTACCACAGCAACATCTCGTTTTGGTCATATAACACAAACATGTACAACCAAAATATGCTATGAATATATCGATAACAAGAGAAGAAATACCAAAATCCTTTGCAAGCTTCAGAGTGTGGACTGTTGCTTTGCTTACGACAACAATATTTGAAATAGGTGTATACATGTGTACATATCTGTGTATATATGCACATGTATGTAAAAAAAATATATAATATAAATGCAGATGTTATATATTATTACATGACTATCATACCAATTAAATATTGTGTTAATATCAAACTTGTTCGTCTTCCAGCTCTATTAGCTTTTTAGCTATTCTGGGAAACAAATTACCCCTACTATTTAGTATTTCAATTCAATCTGTAAACTTCTTATTTTATTCATTTTGTTGTAATAAAGATGTCGTTGTTGTTGTAAGTCAATATGTATTATCACAATGCATTTAAAAAACTAAAAAATTACTTATTTATTTGAACAATGTTTATGAACAATGTCATAAAATCTATTTTTTCTGTTAATGATATTTATTTTTTGATTAGTGATCGTATTTGTAAAGAGCATTGAGATAGTATGGCATGCATTTAAGAAATAAATTATTGTTATTATTGTTATCACAATTATAAGAACAATAGCTCACCTCAAAGTATGTATTATCCTGTACACTTATTGCATGTTGCACCGCAGCATAGTACATACCAAGTAATGCTTGATACGTTTCCAAAGCTGAGGGGGAACCTTCTAGAACTTGATTGAAAATAGTTGGTCTTGCTATGACTAGCTGAGAAATCTCCTAAACATATAACAAATGAGAGGTCTTGAAATCAGAGGCTAATGCATATGATAACACATAACATAGTTGTTACCAGTAATGTTTCAGTAAAGTCTTCTTCTGCAGGACCACCAATGTGTTTTGATAAGAACACTAGATAAGCTTGTAATCGTTGTGGTTCAATCTCAACTTGGCAACACTATCAAGGAACACACTATAATAAGAATGTGATGTTAAGATAAATAAACTATTCTAATTATGTCATATTTACCTGTCTCAATGCAAAACAGCAGATTGGTTTAACTGTATCAAAATGAGGCAATCTTGGGAGATAAACAACAAGCCATTTCAATTCATTACTCATTGTAGTTGAAGGTTCTTGGAAGGACATCTCTTCAATTGCATTCACTAATGATACATCATCAGAAAAGCTCACCACAGACAAATCATCATCTTTGTTAGAGCTATCATATGACAGGACTAATTCAAGACCCTATAAATAACACAGACACAGGAAATAAACTAACTTATTTTACAAGAAATGTTTGTCTTTCTTGACATGAACAATGCTACATGGAAGTCATTGCTAAACTTACCACCACCACAAGTGCCACCACCACAAAGTCACAATAAGAACACTAAACCTAACACCACAAGGACTAACCACCGCCACCACCAGAAAGTCACAATAAGAACACTAGACCTAACACCACAAAGACTAACCACCGCCACCACCACAAAGTCACAATAAGAACACCAAACCTAACACCACAAGGACCAACCACCGCCACCACCACAAAGTCACAATAAGAACACTTAACCTAACACCACAAAGACTAACCACCGCCACCACCACAAAGTCACAATAAGAACACCAAACCTAACACCACAAAGACTAACCACCGCCACCACCACAAAGTCACAATAAGAACATTAAACCTAACACCAGAAGGACTAACCTTAATAGCAGCATGTCTCTCTTTAGTAATCCCTGATGAAAGACGCCTCATGAAATACTCTATCACTTCAACAGTAGCATCAGCATCAGCCAAGGAACCACTCAATAAACAACGTAGACGTAATAAAACATGTCTTTGGTTATTCTAGGTATAATAATAGTAAACTACTTTACTACTCTTTAAAAT
Source organism: Metridium senile (assembly GCA_949775045.1). Taxonomy (NCBI): domain Eukaryota; kingdom Metazoa; phylum Cnidaria; class Anthozoa; order Actiniaria; family Metridiidae; genus Metridium; species Metridium senile. The sequence continues at coordinate 197,893 of OX459099.1, read as the reverse complement.
CACTTTATCTAGCACTTTAACATACCCGTTCAATGTTAATTTAAGCTGTTAATATACTATTCTTTAATATCAATGTGCATTTAACATAATTATTATAGACATGCTTTTTAGATGATTATCTTTAGTTACCATTTTTTGTTTGACTTGTTCATCATTTGATTTATCAGATGGTTGTTCCATCAGTAGAAATTCACAGAGACATTGAACAGGTAAAACATCTAGAGACCCTTCTGATGATTGGACTAATTCAGCTAACCAAGGCATACTTTGAGATGTTCCCTATCATAGTAAACAATTCAAAGTTGAATTTCATTCAGTTTTTATACAATACAACAAACAAAATGTTTTTTATACCTGTCTTTGTATAATATCTAGCAAAAAGTCTGGTTGACGGCTACGACAAAGCTTTTGTCCAAGCTTCAAGCAGTTGTTTGTAGTTGTTAAATCTTCCATAAAGGACTGAGGAGGTCTTCTTTCAGGACCACTTTTAAACAGAAAATATAACAGTTATATTAAAATCATTTATGCTGACGTGTTTTGATTGTCCAGTAGTTAGGACAACTTGAGCGGAAGTCATCTTCAGAGTAAAGAAATGAAAAAGACAGTGTTTAGTATTTATATGCCTTGGTTCAGATGTTGTAAAAAGGTGATAGTTGGTGATACAAGCAGCAGAGTTCCAGTCAATGTTGTGTTCAGTATGTTTGTGATGTTCACCAATGTTAGTTTCTTTGTTTTTCCTAGCAAGTTTGTGATAAGTCGGTCCTACCAGTCTCAGTAATGGAAGTAGTAGTGTCACAGTCAGAACAGTGATAAGTCTACATCAGAGTACTTACACAGGGTCCATGGTGATGAGTTGACTTAACAATAAACTGTTGGTTTCTGTAATATTCACTCCTGTAGTAGCAGCAGCAAGGTGAGACTCAAACTGAAGAATCTCTTCTTTCTCAATCTGCACCAACTGTAATTATGATAGTAAAATAATCAAAGACCTTGGAAACATAGAAACTGTTGAGTGATAGCTAGCTATATGATAGTAAAACAATCAAAGACCTTGGAAACATAGAAACTGTTGAGTGATAGCTAGCTATATGATAGTAAAACAATCAAAGACCTTGGAAACATAGAAACTGTTGAGTGATAGCTAGCTATATGATAGTAAAACAATCAAAGACCTTGGAAACATAGAAACTGTTGAGTGATAGCTAGCTATATGATAGTAAAACAATCAAAGACCTTGGAAACATAGAAACTGTTGAGTGATAGCTAGCTATATGATAGTAAAACAATCAAAGACCTTGGAAACATAGAAACTGTTGAGTGATAGCTAGCTAACCTGAATGTCACTGGCAATGATTTGATCTTTTTCTTCAGCAGTTGATGCAATTGTTGGAGGAGGAAAGACACAGTTACTGAAACAAAACAAAACATTTTTACTTGCAGCAATTCTAGTTTACAGATAGAAAACATCTGTGTCATACTTAGTCATAATCATCTCCATCAGACATTTTAACATGGGGAAGTTCTCCCATCCTGACTGACCTGCAATTGAACAAAATAAAACTAAGTAAAAAAAAATACTAGTATTAACAGTGTCCATGTTATACTAATAGATTCTACACAATAAAATAACTGAATATCAAAATAATACTAGTATTAACAGTGTCCATGTTATATTAATAGATTCTATACAATAAAATAACTGAATATCAAAATAATACTAGTATTAACAGTGTCCATGTTATATTAATAGATTCTATACAATAAAATAACTGAATATCAAAATAATACTAGTATTAACAGTGTCCATGTTATATTAATAGATTCTATACAATAAAATAACTGAATATCAAAATAATACTAGTATTAACAGTGTCCATGTTATATTAATAGATTCTATACAATAAAATAACTGAATATCAAAATAATACTAGTATTAACAGTGTCCATGTTATATTAATAGATTCTATACAATAAAATAACTGAATATCAAAATAATACTAGTATTAACAGTGTCCATGTTATATTAATAGATTCTATACAATAAAACAACTGAATATCAAACTAATACTAGTATTAACAGTGTCCATGTTATATTAATAGATTCTATACAATAAAATAACTGAATATCAAAATAATACTAGTATTAACAGTGTCCATGTTATATTAATAGATTCTATACAATAAAATAACTGAATATCAAAATAATACTAGTATTAACAGTGTCCATGTTATATTAATAGATTCTATACAATAAAATAACTGAGTATCAAAATAATACTATCGTCATTATTAACTACATGTAATCATTATCATCATCATCATCATCATCATCATCATCATCATCATCATCCTCATCCTCATCATCATCATCATCATCATCATCATCATCATCATCATCATCATCATCATCATCATCATCATCATCATCATCATCATCATCATCATCATTATTATTATTATACCAATAGTTTCTGGGTTGAGTGAAGCTACTATAGTTAACAGCATCCATGCTTTCCAGTACAGGTTTGAGATAGCCAACTTTGGAGGCATGTAACCAGATGGCAACTGAATATCTTTAGGGTGATGATATGCACAAAGATTTAACATGGCATCAAGAAGCTCTTGTCTTGTAACTTGAAGTGGAGCAATACCTTATCAAAGGATAATTACAATAATATTATTAGTACATTGTGTATGAGTGAAAGATACATGAGAAAAATATCACTTGCCCTTGGCAGGACTCAAACCTACGGCACAGCTTTCTAATCTGATCTGTTAATAGCTATGGTATACCACAAGGACCAATCACACTAGAAACAGACAGTGAAGTATAGGACAAAGTCTATGGGAGTCCTAGAGCAATATTGATCTGTAAGGGTAAGTTGCCCATCATAGTACATCATGGAGAATGTACTATACAGTATTCACATTATTTCAATCTGTATGAGACATACAGTAGCACATCATCGACTCACCATGGTATATCCCATACAGATTGGCCGTTGTTAAAAGTTCTTATTTATGTATGTCTAAGATGTGGCACAAACCTGTTTTGGTAGCAGCCGCCCTTCGTACTATTCTATCTGCAATGTCCAGAGCCTCAGGAGCATTCAACTGCAACTCACTGGATAGACCTATTATTATAATTCTCATTAATGTATCCTCTTGCACTGGTACTTCACTTGAAAGGCTATAGAACAAGCTAATAATAAGAAAGAATATTAATTATATATATGTCATCATCAAGGTCATTGTCATCATCAAGGTCATTGTCATCATCACCATCAAGGTCATTGTCATCATCAAGGTCATTGACATCATCACCATCACGGTCATCATCACGTTCATTGTCATCATCAAGGTCATTGTCATCATCACCATCAAGGTCATTGTCATCATCAAGATCATTGTCATCATCAAGGTCATTGTCATCATCGCAGCCATTGTCATCATCGCGGCCATTGTCATCATTGCGGCCATTGTCATCATCAAGGCCATTGTCATCATCACAGTCATCATCATGGCCATTGTCATCATCATGGTCATCATCACGGTCATTGTCATGGCCATTGTCATCATCATGGTCATCATCACAGTCATCATCATGGCCATTGTCATCATCATGGTCATCATCACGGTCATTGTCATCATCACGGTCATCATCACGGTCATTGTCATCATCACGGTCATTGTCATCATCAGGGTCATCATCACGGTCATTGTCATCATCACGGTCATTGTCATCATCATGGTCATCATCACGGTCATTGTCATCATCACGGTCATCATCACGGTCATTGTCATCATCACGGTCATTGTCATCATCAGGGTCATCATCACGGTCATTGTCATCAACACATGAAGGTTATCATCATTGTTTGTCACTATCATCATCATAATTATCATTTCACCTAGTTTTGTTCTAGATATTTTTCTGTACTATAACTATTAAGGTGAAATAATCAATGTTCAATAATGATATTAATAAATATTTTCCTTTGTTATCATAATAATAATTATCCCCAAAAGGGGAAAATAACTAGCTTTGGTCTTTTTCTTCACATTATCCTGAATGTCACCACAGTCATCATCATCATCATTGTCATGGTTACCCTCTATCAGATTCTTGTGGCCATGCATCTTTAGTACAATAGTTATCAATTGGCTCCAAATACAGGACCTTCTGGAGACTATAAAACTTTTATTAGTTTGAAAGACTTTTTAGTAATACACCATCAAATATAAATGATAATATACCATGTAAGATAGTCCTGCCCATTGACTGTAAACATTTTCGGTACTACAGTATGCAGCCACCATACGCTATCTCTTTGGATAGTTGCCACATTTTTCTGGAATTCCTGCAAGACTGACATGCCTATAACACAAAAAGGTATGTATACATAACAATACTATTAATAATGTAAACATATAGACCGATGTCATAAATGCCTGCCATTTGTGTTTTTCGGAATTGAGTCAGATATGAATATTTTTTCACTGGCAGATATGATCAGTACGTGCCACTAACAATCGTACTCCTTTCACTCTAACTTGTACCATCCACTCAATAACAATGTCAAGCCTCCTATTAATTTTAATTTTAATTTGCTTACTTCTGACCCTGATACATCTAACATTTTCAATGAAAGTCCTCTCTTCTCCTTCAAGCATGATCGTAACATTCGTAATATTCTTGTCAAGGGCGTCTTGCCTAACGACAAAGATCCTGGCACTTTCCGTTGTTCTTGTAAGCGTTGTAATACATGTCACGTACATCTGTTAATGGCCCTAAATCTTCTCATCGTATTAGTAACCATTTTACTTGTGTTACCCCTAATGTTATTTATTGCATTCAATGTACTTTATGTAACCAGCTTTATGTCGGTGAAACTGGTAGACGTCTTGGTGATCGTATCCGCGATCACATTCTTGATATAGTCTCCCGCCATTTTAATTCTGCTAATCATAACATTAATCACATGACAGCTTTTGGTTTATGTCGTATTACTGGAACTAACAATAACCGTAAAATTGTAAAGAAATGTGATTAATTTATTCCTTAAGTACACAGCACCTTTTGGCATGAATAAACGATTTGCTTTCAATTAATTTTTCCATTGTTGTTTAACTCCTCCTACATTTTCTATCGCCTTTTGATTGGTTCATCACTTTTCCCGCTTCTTATTTAATTTCAGTGTCTGTCTTAGTCTAACTATTTTACTCCGACAAAGGGCTAAAGCTCGAAACATTAGTAAAGTTAAGTCAACATTTTTTACAAATTTCATTATCTATAAAAACATATATTACCTATCATTTATATTAAACACCGTTGCAGCCTATACTAGTTTACTCGCTAGTTTCCATTTATATTTTTCAAACTTTAATATGTTATTAAAAACTTAGGTTTCTATCATTTGATAGTTTTCCTTTTGCTAAAAACAAATTTTAAGACATATGATAATTAGTGGTGGCCATTTTTATGACATCGGTCTATAAAAACATTAATTTGTTGCTTACAAGTCTTAACTCCATAATTATGCATACATGTGTAGTGTTTATTCAAATATCTAAAGGATTCAAACTTCAGTTTTTATAGTCATATATCTCACCTTTTATATCTCCTCTTTTAGAATCAGCATAACGTTCCTTGACAGTAGGTGTTATTGACAACATGATTGACATTGCAATAAGATCAGTAAGCGACATTAACAATCTTTCCTGTCAATGGAAAAAAAATGGTGGCTATTTTTTAAACAATTTTGTATTGGATAAGTCCTGAAGAAGTCCATTAATTAATATGTACCTTCAAGGATCCATCAAGTTCTTTAAATTGTGAATCGGTTCTTTCCTGCATAAATCCTCGGCAAAGTGCCACAAAGTTTAAATGTCCATATCGCAAAAAACGTACAATCTCCCTCAACAAAGCTCTGCATGCTCTTAAATAATCATCCCTGTAACAATACAATGCTATCAGAACATATAGAACAGTTTAAAGACACTATGTAACAGTACAATGCTATCTGAACATATAGAACAGTTTAAAGACACTATATAACAGTACAATGCTATCAGAACATATATAACAGTTTAAAGACACTATGTAACAGTACAATGCTATCTGAACACATAGAACAGTTTAAAGACACTATGTACAACAGTACAATGCTATCTGAACATATAGAACAGTTTAAAGACACTATGTAACAGTACAATGCTATCTGAACATATAGAACAGTTTAAAGACACTATATAACAGTAAAATGCTATCTGAACATATAGAACAGTTTAAAGACACTATGTACAACAGTACAATGCTATCTGAACATATAGAACAGTTTAAAGACACTATATAACAGTACAATGCTATCTGAACATATATAACAGTTTAAAGACACTATATAACAGTACAATGCTATCTGAACATATATAACAGTTTAAAGACACTATATAACAGTACAATGCTATCTGAACATATAGAACAGTTTAAAGACACTATGTAACAGTACAATGCTATCTGAACATATAGAACAGTTTAAAGACACTATGTAACAGTACAATGCTATCTGAACATATAGAACAGTTTAAAGACACTATGTACAACAGCTACAATGCTATCTGAACATATAGAACAGTTTAAAGACACTATGTACAACAGTACAATGCTATCTGAACATATAGAACAGTTTAAAGACACTATGTAACAGTACAATGCTATCTGAACATATAGAACAGTTTAAAGACACTATGTAACAGTACAATGCTATCTGAACATATAGAACAGTTTAAAGACACTATGTAACAGTACAATGCTATCTGAACATATAGAACAGTTTAAAGACACTATATACAACAGTACAATGCTATCAGAACATATAGAACAGTTTAAAGACACTATGTACAACAGTACAATGCTATCAGAACATATAGAACAGTTTAAAGACACTATGTACAACAGTACAATGCTATCTGAACATATAGAACAGTTTAAAGACACTATGTAACAGTACAATGCTATCTGAACATATAGAACAGTTTAAAGACACTATGTACAACAGTACAATGCTATCTGAACATATAGAACAGTTTAAAGACACTATGTAACAGTACAATGCTATCTGAACATATAGAACAGTTTAAAGACACTATGTAACAGTACAATGCTATCTGAACATATAGAACAGTTTAAAGACACTATATACAACAGTACAATGCTATCAGAACATATAGAACAGTTTAAAGACACTATGTACAACAGTACAATGCTATCAGAACATATAGAACAGTTTAAAGACACTATATAACAGTACAATGCTATCTGAACATATAGAACAGTTTAAAGACACTGTACAACAGTACAATGCTATCTGAACATATAGAACAGTTTAAAGACACTATGTAACAGTACAATGCTATCTGAACATATAGAACAGTTTAAAGACACTATGTACAACAGTACAATGCTATCAGAACATATAGAACAGTTTAAAGACACTATATAACAGTACAATGCTATCAGAACATATATAACAGTTTAAAGACACTATGTAACAGTACAATGCTATCTGAACACATAGAACAGTTTAAAGACACTATGTACAACAGTACAATGCTATCTGAACATATAGAACAGTTTAAAGACACTATGTAACAGTACAATGCTATCTGAACATATAGAACAGTTTAAAGACACTATATAACAGTAAAATGCTATCTGAACATATAGAACAGTTTAAAGACACTATGTACAACAGTACAATGCTATCTGAACATATAGAACAGTTTAAAGACACTATATAACAGTACAATGCTATCTGAACATATATAACAGTTTAAAGACACTATATAACAGTACAATGCTATCTGAACATATATAACAGTTTAAAGACACTATATAACAGTACAATGCTATCTGAACATATAGAACAGTTTAAAGACACTATGTAACAGTACAATGCTATCTGAACATATAGAACAGTTTAAAGACACTATGTAACAGTACAATGCTATCTGAACATATAGAACAGTTTAAAGACACTATGTACAACAGCTACAATGCTATCTGAACATATAGAACAGTTTAAAGACACTATGTACAACAGTACAATGCTATCTGAACATATAGAACAGTTTAAAGACACTATGTAACAGTACAATGCTATCTGAACATATAGAACAGTTTAAAGACACTATGTAACAGTACAATGCTATCTGAACATATAGAACAGTTTAAAGACACTATGTAACAGTACAATGCTATCTGAACATATAGAACAGTTTAAAGACACTATATACAACAGTACAATGCTATCAGAACATATAGAACAGTTTAAAGACACTATGTACAACAGTACAATGCTATCAGAACATATAGAACAGTTTAAAGACACTATGTACAACAGTACAATGCTATCTGAACATATAGAACAGTTTAAAGACACTATGTAACAGTACAATGCTATCTGAACATATAGAACAGTTTAAAGACACTATGTACAACAGTACAATGCTATCTGAACATATAGAACAGTTTAAAGACACTATGTAACAGTACAATGCTATCTGAACATATAGAACAGTTTAAAGACACTATGTAACAGTACAATGCTATCTGAACATATAGAACAGTTTAAAGACACTATATACAACAGTACAATGCTATCAGAACATATAGAACAGTTTAAAGACACTATGTACAACAGTACAATGCTATCAGAACATATAGAACAGTTTAAAGACACTATATAACAGTACAATGCTATCTGAACATATAGAACAGTTTAAAGACACTGTACAACAGTACAATGCTATCTGAACATATAGAACAGTTTAAAGACACTATGTAACAGTACAATGCTATCTGAACATATAGAACAGTTTAAAGACACTATGTACAACAGTACAATGCTATCAGAACATATAGAACAGTTTAAAGACACTATATAACAGTACAATGCTATCTGAACATATAGAACAGTTTAAAGACACTATGTAACAGTACAATGCTATCTGAACATATAGAACAGTTTAAAGACACTATATACAACAGTACAATGCTATCAGAACATATAGAACAGTTTAAAGACACTATATAACAGTACAATGCTATCTGAACATATAGAACAGTTTAAAGACACTATGTACAACAGTACAATGCTATCAGAACATATAGAACAGTTTAAAGACACTATATAACAGTACAATGCTATCTGAACATATAGAACAGTTTAAAGACACTGTACAACAGTACAATGCTATGTCATTTACTTGTTCATTAATAAATCTTGAAACACCATGGCCAGAATCTGTAACAAAATATTGCAAAATGAGTCACAAGTGAGTATAATTAAAGATGTTCACAGGCAATTGAAGTTGTGATGTCATTTTTTTGAAACTTTGCATAAGAAAACTTGGTTATATAAAAGTTTAAAATATGAAATAAAAAATGGGGTTAAAGAAGGGCAAAAGAAAAACATGACAATTAAATAATTTTGAATTTGTGCATTGCCAAAAAAAAATTATATAAATTGAATATGGTAGGGTTGATTTTTAAAAGAATTTGTGCTGTCATTTTTCCCCCTGTGATGTTGATTTTTCTATTTTCACATATTTTGTAGAACTTACTGATTTCTTGATTTTAAGTAAGAAAAAAATGGGGGTCACTGTCTTCGTTTCTATATTGCACTGCAAACTTTCAATATTTGGTCGCCATTTTGATTTCATGGAAAGCCTGGATGATTTCTTTAATGAAACGAAATCCTCCAAGCGTTCCACGGCGCGCGTGTAAAGGATACACAGAAACAATGTCCTCGAAGGCCCTTAACAATCATTTATTGTTATCGCTACAAACTGCAATAGGATATGGCATTTGTATTGAATACAATCTGCTTTGCAAACAGCAGGAATATAAACGTTTTCATTTCTTAAGGAAACGGTCCATGTTCACAAGGTGCTTTCACATGCTCTCAGTTAAAAATTGGTTTACCATGTCACTATACAATAATAATAGACAAATTATGAATCATTTTAAAGATTATAATATAACAGAGAATAAGACTGTGTATGTTTTGTTATAAACAACCATTTTCTGTAACCTCTGCTCTACGAAAAACCTCAAAATTAAACGCCTCCTCTCCATTATTTTTGTGGTATGTCAATCAACACATATTGGTCTTCAAAATATGTCCTTTTTTTTTTTGATAAAATTCTTAGTTTTAGAGTTATGGCCTGTTGTGTCAAATAACTTGAAGTTTTCACAATGAGTCAAATTTTAAACACATTTATTCAAGAATGAAGAATTTTATTGAAAATGCAGGACACGGTTTGGAGCACATGTATGTGCTGATTGACATAATGCAGAAATGAATGCACTTGATTTTGATTGGTTACAGATATTCTTTTTTCATAAAAATACACAGTCTTATTCTCTGTTAGATAGCTTTAAAATGATATACAATTTGTCTATCTTTATTGTAAATTTTTGACAATTTTTAACTGAGTGCACCCCGCGAACATGGACCATATGCTTAAATTGCAAAGATTGTAGTTTCAATAATTGTATGTAAATCAAAGATCTATATGCAGACTTGGTTTATACCTTTGAAGAACCTTCTGGTTTATATTGAAACATTGTTGCTAATAAACTCATGTTGTTAGGATTCCGTGTTGCAGACAGCTCATTGTAGATAACATGCTTCATTACAGTAGAGAGGTTTTCAGAATGCTGACTCAGCAACTCCCTATGAATCATGAAAACAAGGCACAATGTGGCATACATCAATGATTATTTGAACTGTGTCATGACAAATTAATGAATAGTGAATGGTGACTTAGCAAAACATTGCACAATGTGGCATACATCAATGATTATTTGAACTGTGTCATGACAAATTAATGAATAGTGAATGGTGACTTAGCAAAACATTGCACAATGTGGCATACATCAATGATTATTTGAACTGTGTCATGACAAATTAATGAATAGTGAATGGTGACTTAGCAAAACATTGCACAATGTGGCATACATCAATGATTATTTGAACTGTGTCATGACAAATTAATGAATAGTGAATGGTGACTTAGCAAAACATTGCACAATGTGGCATACATCAATGATTATTTGAACTGTGTCATGACAAATTAATGAATAGTGAATGGTGACTTAGCAAAACATTGCACAATGTGGCATACATCAATGATTATTTAAACTGGGTGTCGGGAAAACACGGATACGGACCGTCCGTCGGCAGACCATTTGGGAAAACGCGGACCAAAAAAACATAAATAAATAAATAAATACAAAAAAATAAAGATACAAAAAAATAAAGATACAAAAAAAAATAAAAAAAATAAAAATGAAAAAGTAGATAAAACGGTAAAAAAAACTTCCAAATATTTATAAAATGTTTCTTTACCCGAAAAAAATCAATAATTCAGAAGAATTAACCTATTAGTGAGTGTCCCACTGTGTTTCTCGATGCAACTCGAGGAATCGGGATACTTGAATTATACTGAGAGACTTTTTCTGAGATTTTTTTCTCTTAAACTGCAACAATCGAAGCGACAAGCTAGTTCACAAGCTGCCTGCAAACAGAGTACGAATCATCTTGTTATGTCGAATGTGTATAATGTCAGTCATCACTTGATAAGACACGCATGTCCCTCTCTCAGTACATAAATCTAGAATTATTCTCTGATATGTTATTATAAAAGTCATTATAACATAATACAGCCCGTGAATCTGACGCTGCGATTTGGATAGAGATAAATGCGTTAAACTGAAGTAAAGGCTGTTAGTTTTAATTATCATCCCTAAATGGATTTAATAAATTGAACTCAAGTATTAATAACGACATATCTGTTTTGCATTTATCAGTTGTGTCATCAAAAGCTTTTATAAACTGACCTTGTTGACCTCCCACCATGAAATCTCAGGCCAGCTTCACTTTGGGCAATAAATGGGCTACTATAATGATCGCTTGTTAAAATCCATTGATCTCAGCATCTTGAATGTGTTATCAAATTCGTTGAGTAATCAATATTCAATCGATCAATATTCTTATTTTAAGGCTTATGTACTGAGAGAGGGACGTGCGTGTCTTATCAAGTGATGACTGACATTATACACATTCGACATCACAAGATGATTCGTACTCTGTTTGCAGGCAGCTTGTGAACTAGCTTGTCTTTTCGATTGTTGCAGTTTAAGAGAAAAAAATCTCAGAAAAAGTCTCTCAGTATAATTCAAGTATCCCGATTCCTCGAGTCGCATCGAGAAACACAGTGGGACACTCACTAATAGGTTAATTCTTCTGAATTATTGATTTTTTTCGGGTAAAGAAACATTTTATAAATATTTGGAAGTTTTTTTTACCGTTTTATCTACTTTTTCATTTTTATTTGTATCTTTATTTTTTTGTATCTTTATTTTTTTTATTTATTTTTTTTTATTATTTTTTTTTTGGTCCGCGTTTTCCCAAATGGTCCGTCGACGGACCGGTCCGTCGGTCCGCCGGTCCGTTGGTCCGCCGACGGACGGTCCGTATCCGTGTTTTCCCGACACCCATTTAAACTGTATCATGACAAATTAATGAATAGTGAATGGTGACTTAGCAAAACATTGCACAATGTGGCATACATCAATGATTATTTAAACTGTGTCATGACAAATTAATGAATAGTGAATGGTGACTTAACAAAACATTGCACAATGTGGCATACATCAATGATTATTTGAACTGTGTCATGACAAATTAATGAATAGTGAATGGTGACTTAGCAAAACATTGCACAATGTGGCATACATCAATGATTATTTGAACTGTGTCATGACAAATTAATGAATAGTGAATGGTGACTTAACAAAACATTGCACAATGTGGCATACATCAATGATTATTTGAACTGTGTCATGATAAATTAATGAATAGTGAATGGTGACTTAGCAAAACATTGCACACATTATCAACTTAATAAATGAATGGTGTAATTGATGAGCTTCATACCTAATACAAGATATATAGTGATTTGAAAGTAATTTAGTCTTGAGTCTCATCTTGATTAAATTGCTAATCACTTCAATGTCTTCAGTATTATGACCATTGCAATTCTGACATAGCGATGTCAACAGTTCTTGAGCAGGGCGTGTCAGCTATAAACAAAGACAAAGACAGTTTGCTTTAATTAATGTCCAGTTACTAAAAAAACCCCAAAGATTTCAAACAAGACAGTTTGCTTTAATTATGCTTAATGTCCAGTAAAACAATCATTACCTTTGGGTTTTGTAACCAAACTTCAATTCTTTGAGAAACGAGAAGTCTAACTTGACTGTAACCACAAGTACCCATGAGAAGTCGTAACAAATTTCTAGATATGTTGTCTACAGGTTGACGTCGAGTCAGCTGCTCTGTAATAACCTCCAATACATAAGTTGATACATTGTACTTGACTGATGGTGAAGTAAACCTGAAAAGCAAACCACTTGTTGTGTAAAATAATATGATGTCTTCTTTGTTGCTTTCATAGAACACTTACCTAGGAATAATTGTAGTTGCATCTTCTTCATTGGAGCTTAAATCAATTTCCTCTGTCATAGTTTCATCTTCTTTTGATGCTAAGAGCATAAAAACAATATGAATGTTGGTACCTTTGAGTACTTTCTGAATTACTTTGCAAACATTAGAATACCTGGTACAGAGATAGCCATTGGCTGATCGCCCTGTGTTGACTTTGAGCCTGGATCACTGCTCTGACGACTGATTGTTTTGGGATGTTGTTTGGTACCAAATGATGCTAGGATGTTGTTAACAAACAACTGACAAGCATCACTATCAACCCATATACGATCATTTAGTGAATCTTCAACAAACACCTTAAATACAAAAGATGGATTTTAAACCAAATGCTACTCATTAATACATGTCTCAATGTATTAATCCAGTGGCTAATTGTGGAGACTCACACTCACTACCTCTATGTTAAATACTTTTGTACACAACTCTGCTCACATGTTCATTTTTGAGGAGGGAGGAAAACCTGATAACCTGGAGAAAAAACCCTCGTGGCATAGGAGAAAAGAACACATCAAACAAACTCAACTCACATATAATTCATGCCCAAGCCCAGACCCCAACCTGGACCACAGTGGTGAGGGATGCGTGATAAACTACTACACCACCCATTATCTAAGGTTTTGCTATCTAGGGAGGGGAACTACTACTATTATTACCCCTGAGTAAGTTTGATATGTCCTCAATCTGTGAATCAAACCCAGAATCTATTCTTTCGCTACTTAGTACTTATTAGTAGTATTGTTCATTAGATTATAATCCTAAGGTTTCTCCCTTTGTCCAAGTGGTATGGATAATCGGAGTACCTTTTAGGATTGCAAATATTTCCTGTGTGTACCATTTAGGGTCCTTTTAGGGTTCTGGCTTAAAAGTAGTTATGTAACATGAATCCATACCTTTAAGGGTCATTTTTTTACTCTGCTTTGTTGCTAAAAGTAAGCTTGGATGGCAAGAACATCGCACATCCGTACCTTTAAGGGGTTGAAATCAGCAAGGTTTTAACAGTTATTTTAATCTGTATCTTTTAGGGGTCGTTTTCAAAACCTCCGCCGATCACCACTACCACTTGGACAAAGGGAGTACCCCTGGGTACCAATAGTACCAATGATACAGTCATAGTATAATGGTTGTACAATACCATTCTAGATGTCTATACAACTTTACCTTAACAAATGACTCTGGCCAGTCATCAGTATCTTGGTAAATGTTAAGTAAAATATTAGCAGTCATTATAGGAACTAAGGACGCCATCACTTTATTGGTCTTTACACTAACTAAACCATCCCGCTTGAGTAAAGACATCAAAGCCTGTCAAATAAAACATTTATTAACTATTTACTTGATATTCTTTGTTAGTGTGATTTAGTAATGGTATCAACTTGAATGACCCAAACATGACTTGACTGTGTAATTTTTTCACAAACGCACATTAAAGTAATAATATATTTTCTTAAAACTTATACTTGCAGATTTAATACATGTTATACCATGTAAGATGTGTTACAAATATAAAGCAACATTCATTTGTCGCATATTTTCCTCATAGAGCATGTTTGATACATGGCTCGATTTAACTTTTACAGTAAATACATTTCATAACCAACACTAGAATCTTTTGCAAATGAATGAGACACAACTACCCAATCCCTTATTACAGTCAGAGGTTGGTTCATTGAGACCCACATCAGTGGGGCACATGTTGTACATTGCAAAGAGTAACATAATCACCTCTATGACTCTGTTAGAAGTAAAACATTCTGGTTTGGTTTTTGCAAGGTATAGAAGACCAAGATAAGCTACTGGATCAGGTTTTGCTTTGTTGGTTTTTAAGGCTTTAATTGCACCAAGCAACAAGCCATCTACTCTTGTTTTGTCTCCATTTGATTCTGCTTCTGAAACAAGCTTTTCTAAATCGTTGGGGATAACTAAAATTAAAGAAACAACTTTAAATCAAAAGAGAGTAGTGGCCGGTGTATAACCTGTGGGGCAGAATGCAAGGCAATCTAGTGTTTATAGTGTCTATTAACAGAATACAAGGCAATCTAGTGTTTATAGTGTCTATTAACCCTTTGACTCCTACGGCGCCCGAAACTGCCCGTAAAAAAACAACCTTGCTTTGAAAAATTCTAACTTTTTTAAACAAGCCAAATTTTCCCAGCCCTTTGAATGTCAGTAAGCACTAGGAAGTTTTTCAAATTTTCATAGCATGTCAGTCACAAGAAACAAGCAATTTTAGCACAAAAATTCCATATGAACTTTAGGAAAGTCAAAAATGACCGTTTTTGCCTTATTTTTCAATAGTGAAAATCACACTTTTTTGACCTTGGTTTTTTTTATCGAAAAAAATCGTTTTTAGATGAAAAGGCCATTTTAACAACAAAATTCAGTCCTTGTGCTATAGCTTTGGCAAGTTTTTTTCACTTTTTTTCACTTCACGAACTGAGGTCGTTTGATTACGGCCATTTTGATACGCACGTGTTTTCAAGTATTTACGACTGCAAAGCACTGTGGGTAACCATGGCAATTTTGCACATGGAGTACCCCCCGCTGTCCTTTTATAAATTTTTTATAAGTCTAGGGTCACCTCGGTTTTCTGCCAAAATTTTGCGCTAGTTGTGTTCCTCTAACATCACAACTTCGATAAATAGCCGCGGCAGGTCCGAGAATTTGCCTTTAGTGGAACTCCAAACCTAACTTTGTTCTAAGCCCGCCAAAACCGAATGAACCAAACATCGATCGTTTTTTGCTGACAAAGTGAGATTCCTAGCTGCTTTCTTCCAGAAAGTGAGCTCTTTGCTACCTTGAAGCTAAATGATGCTCTTCCAGTAGTGACTAAAGGCAAAATATGACCCTAAAATTAACGAAATTCCCATTTAAGCCAACTTTGAGCCAGTGTAAATATCCAACGATGCTTCGAAACCATCTAAACGTCATGTGGCCTGAGAACTTGAGCCCCTGAGATTACAAAACAGCAGCACTTTCCATGGTAACTCCAAATATGGAGTCAAGAAGTCCTACGGATCGTTTATATCCAGAAAATCGCTCAAAAATGTCAAAAAAGCCCAGTGGTCAAAGGGTTAACAGAACGCAAGGCAATCTAGTGTTTATAGTGTCTATTAACAGAATACAAGGCAATCTAGTGTTTATAGTGTCTATTAACAGAATACAAGGCAATCTAGTGTTTATAGTGTCTATTAACAGAATACAAGGCAATCTAGTGTTTATAGTGTCTATTAACAGAATACAAGGCAATCTAGTGTTTATAGTGTCTATTAACAGAATACAAGGCAATCTAGTGTTAATAGTGTCTATTAACAGAATACAAGGCAATCTAGTGTTTATAGTGTCTATTAACAGAATACAAGGCAATCTAGTGTTTATAGTGTCTATTAACAGAATACAAGGCAATCTAGTGTTTATAGTGTCTATAAATTATTGACGTACTGAATATTGACTGGCTATTACCTTCAATGGGTGATATGAAGTATTGTACATTGCTGCTAGTACTAGTTCTTCTTGGGCTTTCACTTTCCTTTGTTAGATGAGGAGAGTATTGAGGTGAGCTAATAACTTTTGTTCGTTTTGGGGCCTGCCCAAGAGATGCAAGTGAACTGGAAGGTTCTCGTTTTCTTTCGCTTGAGACAAGGCTGACAGATTTCTTTGGTATCGGTACAGTTACTGTGGGCTTAGGGGGTTGTATTGGCTTAAGCTCAGAATCTGGATTTCTTTGTCCTTGTGCTTTTGGGCCTGTTTAAAATGGAGAAATTCTTGCTATCAATGGGTGTGATCTGTTTCCAAAAATGGTATGACTTGGTCATTGCACTAAGACCTATGGTGCCCACTCCTTTGCTATGGGGCCCAGGGGCCGGTTGTACGAAGGGTGGATAAAGTTATCCGCGGATAAAAGTTATCCACTGCATAGGTTTTTTATAGATTTTATCCGCTGGATAAGGATTTATCCGCTGGATAGCGCTATTCACCATTCGTACAACCGGCCCCAGGTTGTTAAGATTTTAATTGTTAAGATCTTGTAAGATCCTCAAAGGTCTTACATGTACTAAATTAAAACCTTGGCAAGTTAATTTCTTGGAATGATATTGGGAATGTCTTAATCAAATCTTGGCAGAAACTTAAAAGGTTATGCAAGTTCTTGCAGATTGAGGGTTACATACAAAGATCTTGTAAGATCATGCCTGAATCTTGCTGTGTGACTCGCTGTACCGTAGTCACTTACAAAAACTTTTGATGAATTTTTGACATTATTTTGACATTTTTTCATCTCAATCGGACCAATCACAGACATAAAAAGTTTCTAAAGTCTCCGCCTCTGATCGATATTAACTCCACCTCTTGATATAAACTCCGCCTCTCGATATAAATGTGTATCTGATTGGTCCGATTGAGAAGAAAAAATGTCAAAATAATGTCAAAAATTCATTAAAAGATTTTGAAAGTAACTACGGTACGGGGAATCAAACAGTAAACTAAGTTTTTACAAGCTTTTGAGTCTGTCACAAAGCTTCAAGTTCATTTATCACATCGCTATTTTTAAATTTCAATTATACAACACACATTTGTTTCATTTACAAACATTGCCTGTTAAATATCGATTAAATATTGATTTATATTATTATACAATATATTGAAATACAACAATGCCACACTCGACTTTGTCTTGTGCATATTTCTTTGTTCTCACTGACATTATATTGTTGATATCAGCTGTGTATCTACAGATGCATGGCAAAATGATTTGTTACTTATTTATTTAACAATATTTATACAGTACATTGTTAATAAGTAGACTGTGTCTGTTAGTGATTCTAAACTACAAACTGTAAAACAATTGAGCACCAAAGTGCCGTCAATGGTATAAAGCTTACTCACCACCAAGAGCAATAAGGTCTCCAGTAGGAAGATGACCTAAACAAAAGATATCAAAACCATGAATAACCAATTTATATTATGTATAAGATTAACTTTAAGTACCTCTAACGCCTGGTTTTGGTCTTCTTGGAGCTGGTTGTTTACTCATTTCGAACTACAACTTTGCCACCACCACCGCCATTTTGAATGAGTTGGTGCTCAGACCCCTGTCGTTACACAGGTAACCCAAACTGATATTCGGCTTATCAAACGCATTGACACGGACGACATAATGAGTGATCAGCATTATAGGTTTGAAACTATTGCTGCGGCTCATAAGTGGTGTCATGCACAGCCACCTCAGCCTGTTAGTGTACCTATCTATGCTTCATCTACTTTTGTACTTCAAAACGCTGATCATGGTGCCAAGTTGTGTGCAGGAGAGGTACAAATGACGTAATCAATTCTAACTAATTCACCAGCTAGAGTGAGCACACTAAATCCGTGAAACAATTAATACTATTTAGTACTAAATATTCCTAATCAAACAAAAGAAAACAAAGGATTTAGCTTAGGTCAGTACTATTTACTATTAAATCATGTTCACGGATTAAGTGCGTCTACTCTATATAGCTAGTAGACCATGCAGTAAATTAATTTGTCCATCTACTTTACGTTGAATTAAACAGGAACAAGGTTATTTGTACACTCGATGGTGTAATCCAACTGTAGAGGCGGCTGCACAAGCATTAAATCACCTTGAGGGTGGTCAGGGTACTCTGTTATTTTCATCTGGAATGGCTGCGATATCAGCATCACTAATGGCACTTCTCAAAGCTGGAGATCACGTGGTATGTCTATATATAAATTGAATATATTTGATCGATTAGTCTGTTGAAGGAATAGAAAACGAGGCAGCGTGCTCTATCGAGTCATAGAGCACGCGGGAATTTTAAGAAGACGAGAGAAGCGTTAGGAGAAGCACGACGCGTAGCGGAGTGCTTCTCAGCGCTTCTCAAGTCTTCTTAAAATTCCCAAGTGCTCTATGACTCAATAGAGCACTGCTGTCGAGTTTTCTATTTCTTTTATAAAATATTCAGTAGTTAAAATCAAACGAATCGACGCTCCGTGCACTGTTGAGTTATAGAGAACGCTTCTCAGCCAATCAGAGCGCGCGATTTATATCAAATATTTTATAATGTTTCATATAAAACTAAGTCTGTATCAAATTGTAGGTTGCGTCAAGAGCACTATACAGTGGTACTCATTTTCTACTAAAAAATATATTGCCGCGTTACGGTATAGAAATTACTTTAGTGGATGGCCATGATGTTAATTCCTACAAAAATGCTGTCAAATCAAACACAAAGGTAAAGAGAGTATTGTATAGAGACTATAGACTGTGAAGTCAGGGGTGGAGCAAGGAGGCAGGGGGAGGTCAGGGGGTGCTCACTCTAGCCTAGGCCTCCTGTGACAAGCCTGGCCATTTGATATTAATTTTCCAATACCAGCTAGGACAGCAGAGGGGAGTTTTGTATGAGCATGTGCTAGCCCGCTGAACTATTAAAAATTTGCATGACCGCAATTGCTAATCGCTAGAGTGTTTACTGTGACTTTCTTAATTTGATTGGTCAAAAAGTGTTAGGTAATTTATACAATTTCAAAAAGACATTTCCCTTCTCATTGATAATTAGGCAGCCATTGTTTAAGGTGCAAAAGGCATTGTTTACAATACCAACTAATTACAGTGTCACGGCGTACTCATCACAGATGTCACGTAATAGTACGAAAGCGGCGCTGTAATACAACAACAAAATTGTTATTTTGACTCATTTCCCCATTTTTGCCACTAAAATCAATAGTATAGCATGAAAGGACAGTCAACTGACTTTAGTACATATATATTTGTTTATACCAAGGCAGAAAAAACTTATAGTTGGCACAAATTTTCTAAACAAACTCTAGATAATTCCTTACCAAAAGATGATTGTTGTATTTATCTATATATCATGAAAATGGAGTGCATTATGACAGTTGTTGTTAATGTAAAACCAAATACTATTCCTAAGCAATATGTCCTAAAAAAGATGAGCCACAAAGTACAATTCATGTAGACCAAATCAATACTAAATCATTGCCAGTTTTATCCGGTGTGTATAAAACGTGGGTAACGGGTAGTGGGTAAAGGGTAGCTGGTAGCGGGTAATAAAAATATTACAACTGACTTAATGGTTTTTTTTTGCAAACGCTGAGAAGTTTAGATGTCGAGAAAACAAAATGCTTTATTTAACTTAAAAAAAACCCTGTAAAATATAACTTTCTATGTTCTCTTTTGTTGTCAATGTTAAAATAAATAATACTTAAACTCATGTTTTAAGATCATGTTTTATTACCACTCAATTTTAATGTTTTATGTGTTAAAAAAATTACTGCACAAACATTAAAATTGTGCAACATAGAGTATGTGCATTTATTACCGTGAACCAAAGTGTACTAACTAAAATGAACAAGATTGTACTAAATACACTAAAATCCACTCGAAACACCACTATAAATTTATAATATACTATTTCTGTGTTTCAATATTGTTAAACAAATTAGCACCATTTAGTAATAAATAGTACAACATGTTAAAAAACTTTTAGTGTTTGTACTCTATGTTTATTATCGCTTCTTACCCAGCAACTATTACAGCATAGCTTTACCCTTTACGTACCGCCATCCGCATTTTAGACCCGGTGCAGTACGTTTTATCTCTAATTGACTTTGGTCCTCTTCTCTGCTCACAAGCCATGTTCCCTGTTTATATTTACTTACAATCCAAATGTAAAATGTAACCATTTCCTACCAGTAGGTAGACTAGAAACTAGATATATTTTCTTATTTAATCTTATTTACTTTGAAGGTTTTATATGGGGAAACACCTTGTAATCCATTGTTAACCATTCTGGACTTGGAAGAGTTTGGTCATTTAGGAAAGAGTTTGCAAATACCTACAGTAGTTGACAGCACATTTGCAACACCTTATGTTCAAAATCCTATTGCTCATGGGGTAGATGTTGTTGTTCATAGTTGGTAAGTGTCATTACGATTATGTAACTGTATAAGTAAGTATATATACGTAATATGGTTGTTCATTTTGACAGTTCTAAATATCTGGGAGGCCATAGTGACATTATAGCTGGGTCTATAACAGCCTCAACAAAGCAACTTGTTTCACAGTTTTATGAGCATCAAAAGATATTTGGGTCATGTTTGGTAAGTTAATTTATTGGCCATAATAAACATATTTAATTTTATTATATAAACAAAAGTGTTTTACATGGCTCATATTTTCCTCTGCATACACTCTTTAAAAACCTTTGGAAAAAAATCATGTGATAAAAAAGCTATCTGGTCCCGCTCATGCACACTAAAGAAAACCTTTGCAAGAAATGGTGTCACCAGGCCATACAGTTTTCCATGCAAACTTATTTGTGTTACGGGAACATTTTTATTACTTTTTTAACTGAGTTATATGATAAAATATTTATTGACTGAGTTAGGTCGTTGTGCTAGCTCCATATGACTAATTATCCTTGAACCAAATATTTGCCCATCTGGCCCTCCCACTCAGTCAATAAGTATCTTTCTATTTATTGTTAAAAAATAGTGCACTCATTTACTATGCTCACTGAAACACTCCAAGATAAATTTCATATCTTTTTGCATCGCCATCTGTCCCTGGTTTACTCAAAGTTTTTGCATCTCATTTTTTACTATTTAGTCACCATTTGATGGATTTCTGTTACTCCGAGGGATTAAAACTCTTCATGTTCGCATGGAAAGGCATTCTGCTAATGCAATGGAAATAGCATTGTTTCTTGAAAATCATCCAAAGGTGATTATATCATTTCAAACATAATTATATTGATTTTGATACAATAGTATTGCCTTAGTATTTCCATAAGTTTTTTGTAGTTGTGTCATTGTTATTGAGTAGGTCGAAAGAGTTTACTATCCTGGACTTGCTAACCATCAAAGCCATACAGTTGCCAAAAAACAGATGACAGGATTTGGTGGTATGTTGGCTTTTAGTCCAAAAGGTACACTGGAGGATGCCAAGAAGTTTAGTGAAGTAAGTTTAACAAGTGTCCTGAGTTTTATTCAAATTGTGTGTGTGGGGGGTGGGGGGGGGGGGGGGGGGGGGGACAACAAGTGCTCATGGTTGCGAGCAAGTCTGTTATGTTACATTTAGAATCAGTAAAGCCTGGGAACTAGGCAGTGAATAAACATTTTCCCAAGTAAATATTCACAGAACTGGTTTTCTTTTGTAGAGTTTGAAGCTGATCAAGTTAGCAGTTTCTCTCGGTGGCACTGATAGTTTAGTTGAAGTTGTAAGCTTGATGACTCACACTGACAAATTCATGACATCAGAAGAAAAACAAGCTGCTGGGATTTCTGAAAACCTTATCAGATTTAGGTAGGTATGTTGCCCTTTCAGAGGGATATATGAACATTTAGATTTTAGTATTATTAGTAACAGGTTTACCCTCCCTTTTTCATGGCCCAGACGAGTTTCCCTACTGTCATTTTTATTTAAAAAAACTGTTTTTGTTTTGTAGCATTGGACTTGAGCATATTGAAGATATCAAGAAGGACATTGGTCAAGCTCTTGCTATTTTACCATGATAGATAATGATTGTTTGAAGTGCTTGTAAGCTATAATGATTAAACAGAAATCAAAGCTACAAGATAATAAATTATTATTTGTTGTTATCACAACATCTTGAGTACAATTCAGCTAGGAACCATTTTGGCATGCTAAAAAATTGCCAAGGAATGTTATATTGAAGAAATAGGAGGCTGGAGGAAAATTAAAGAAAAACAGAAAAAAATCACTACCCCCTCTCTCTCTTCAATTATTTTGCAATATAGGACCCCACACAAAAAGTGAGACTTTTGAAATGAGGGTAGTGCATGAGGTGTCGTTTTTCTGAATCTCTGCATGTACCTTTTATTGAATGCTTGAGATGAGATCTAGAGCCAGTTGTATGAAGCCTGGGTAAAGTTATCCACTGGATAAGAGCCATCCAGTGTATAGAATTTGTTTACAGGTTTTATCCGTTGGATAGGGAATAAATCAGGTGGATAGCGCTATTCAGGCTTCGTACAACCGGCCCCTGGTACTTTGTACTGAATTGTATATCTAAAGTTCTATTCCTTATGTAGTTCTGTTCTCAACAGTATCAGGTGTTAAATGTGCGTGTTGTGTAGTGAAATTATCAGATGATTCACATTGTTAATCAAATCTGTTTATTATTATCTCACAGCAAAAATATCTACAAATGTACACACACTACTAAATTATTGGTCAAAAGTTGACAATCTATCCTGATAGAAAGAATAATAATTTATTTTTAAAACATTGGATAAACATTCTTATTTTGTCTGAAGGCTTCATATCAAAGAAAAAATGAAATATTTACATTTATATTGTCTTAACCTGTTTGCCTCAATACCCATACATCTTGCATTTATTTACATCTTTATCTGCACATTCCCTGGTTTTGTTAAAGTATATATAACATCCATCTTTTCTTTGAAGTTTTTTTACATAGTTGTTATGAGGCCAGCGATCCTGTGGATAGAATAAACCAGTAAATATCTACTGGATGATTAAAATCTTGATTGAAATCTCATGCAGCAGCAATTGGTTTGCCTTCTTAAAAATAATTTTGTCTTCCCCACCCCTATTAGTCTCATGCACAAACGTTTTTGGTATTGGATATTTTTCCTCCTGACAAACGTCTGCTCAATGGAGCACTAAATTCCTTTCCCATTATATTTTCTGACCAATCACAGTTAATCACTATTGTCTCATAGCTCGACCCTGATTGGCTAAAAAAATTCAACGGTGGTTGGTAACAAAATGGTGTCAAAAGCGAGATCGAAGATGTCCAAATAGTTTGAAGGAAACGTAGTTAGAGTGAATTTGGCTCTAATCAATGTGAAGCCTTGGTCCAATTTGAGCTAAACCGAAGGGGTGTTTTTATTCATCTACCAACTGGAAGTATCTATGATACATTTCATCTTGAAATTTCAAAAATGTCAAATAAATAAAGTTTAATAGTTAGTGAACTGTGGTTATTTAACATTTTGAGACCGCTTTTGTGTTTGGCAAGCTTTTGATTTTAAAAGTTTCAGGGGAGGGAAAAATAACCGAACTAAGAGCGACTTCGCAGGAGGCTACACCCCTATTAGTAAAAAATATATATATACTAAATACAACAGGTGTAACCCCCAGTCCATCCTCTTCCATGATATACATGCAGTTCAACTAACTATTGTTAGTATAAATATACAGGTGATTATGAAAGAGGCTGTTTAGTTTTAGATAATAACTGGTGTATTGATACTAAATTGATTATTCTCCTTAGGCTCGTTGGATACCAGTGAATAATGATCTCAACTTTGGTTAATTAAGACAACCGATTCTTCAATATTCACATCGCCTTTGGCAAATAATTGTTACATGTTGTTAAAGTGTGTCCTTCTCCTTTAAATTAAAACACTGCAAACGCTTATTTTGCCTCGTATATTGTCAATTTGTGTTTGTATATAGCGTCAAGGCGCGCGCGGCCAGCACTTTCCTACGTCCTTTCGTAACTTCCCAGTCTACGACTTTATATCATATGGCTTACCGCTTCTTTCTTGTTGATATCTCCATATTCTATCGCATCTCTATATCCAGCAATTTGAAATCTATAAGCTGCAATAAACGACAACTAGTTAGGTTTTAGCTTGTAATCGAAATGTAGTTAGAATGATTGTATACCTTCTTCTACTTCTTCGCTCCAGTGTTTTGGACGTGACATTGACTTTGGCTTTGCTTGTGCTACAAGTGTTGTTGCCATCTAAAAGCAAAATCACAAGTATTAATGAAATAACAAACAGAACTAAGGAAACCGATCTAAAACACTTCTAAAACTGAGCTTCGCATCTTTGCCATTAATTGTTGTCCATTGCCTGTTTTGCAGTGAAATTGGCAATGAAACAAATTCTAACAAAACTTTCTATCTACAACTTGAATACTTACTTTGAAATGTATTAAAACTGAACGATATTTCTTCGAGAAAGACTCTTTATAACGACAAGCGTCTACTTTCAATGAAGTTCAGATTCAAACTGTTTTCATTCGAACGCTACGCGACCTGAAATACACATTCTTAATTATGATTGGACGAAACCGTACTGTTGTTATGGAAACATAACAATTATTTGTTACTTGACACAGGTTTCCCACCTGCGCTGCAGTACGTAGGACAGGCAGAAAACCACAGGTATCCCAATATATGAATATTTGAGATTTTCTTTAGATATTTCAAAATTGGATAAAATTGGTTTAGAACTAGGCAAATTTTATTCATTTTTTGATTTAGGCCCCTTCCTTTTCTAAAAAAAAATAATAGAACATTCAATACAATTTAATAAAATTGAGACTAAAAAAGATACAAAATTCACCCCCCTCCTTTCGGAAAAAAAATAAATAGGTATGAAAATTAAATAAAATTAAGACAAAAAAAGATACAAAATTTGATTTTTTTTTTTTTGATTTTTAATTTTCAAACCCCTTCACAAAATCCTGGATCCACACCTGTAATGGCCTCTAGAGCCCAGGCCCAGAGAGTAAACATTTTTCATTTCTTTTATCATATTCCTCAGCCAGTGAAAACTACAACTTAACTATAAATATTAAGTAACAAACCACACCTTAACACACAGTTGTTCATGGAGACGTGAATCTTTATTGATACAGTTGAATGTTTATTGAAAGAGTAGTAATTATTAGAAAATATGCTTTGTTTTTGTTTGTGACAAGGGCACACTTTGTCTGTAATAAATAACATAATGTTTGCAGATCAGTCTATAGTTATTAACTAATCTCTTGGTAATGTTCACTTGATATAAATGACATAATGAGTATACTGAGTATATATACTGGTATAACACACAGCAAATATATATATACCGGTACTATTAACAGTAAAAAGTATTCTATGAGAAAGTAAATGAAAAAGCTTTGTAGCCAAAGTTGATGTACACATCAATATTTGCTGAACTCCCTCCCACAAGTAAAACCTGCAAAGATAATGTCAAAAAATTCACATTAATTGACAAAATAATCAGTTGAATAGCTGTTATTACAGTTATATGCAAATGATTTCAAACAATGGATTCAAATCAAGGCTTTCGGGCAAACCTATTGTTTTCGCCCAAAAGCCTCGACTTCAACCCATTGTTCAAAATCATTTGCATATAGCTATTGGTAGAACATCAGATCAAGGGGAAGGCCAGGATACCCAGTTCATACCGACATTAGGCTGTACTTCACAATTATAACATTTCTATCAGTACATTGTTAAGCTCCATATCTTCTTACATGGTAAGGGTGTTAAATAAGAATTAATACTGAACCAATCAGTCCTGCTGATGAAACACTACACTCACTTTACTGCATTGGGGCCATAAGTGCCCTAAGTGACTGGCTTATACTAATTATATTCTAAAGGCTAAATATTGCTGATAATTGTAAGCCAACATGGCTGCAAAATGTTCCCTAAAAATTGGTCTGTACATATAACTAATGACATTGTAAAATGTATTGGAATATTTTACAGTAAAGACGGCATAATATCAACCATATATGATACCTGTTTACGTGCTGGATTAACTCTCATGGCATACACAGACGATGCAGTACAAGGAACTTTTGATCTCAGTTCACCATTCACTTGCCAGTGAAAAACTGATGATTCTGAGCCAGATGTCAAAATCTGTGAGAACACAAAAGTAATAACATAAAAAGAGTTAGATTGAAAATTATAATCAATCCATCAACCAATCAAGAATCACTGCTAAAGAACATAGACACTCAAATAAAGTTTATTCATTCATTCGACCCCATTGCTTACAAATGCTTTTATCATATAACCCATATTTTCCCTTGGTGTGCTCTTAACATTTGCAAAACGTTGTGACAGCGGGGGCACCTGTCCAAGCATGCTGGGAAAAACCTGCCTGGCCCTGTTGGCTCACTATGAAGAAAACACTTCAGCAGGGCTGGATACCAGTTTCTTTCAAATGTTATGTGTTAATGGAATGTTTCCATTTTTTACCAAAATGTTTGCTTTTTTTGACTGGTTCATTCTATGAAATGCTTATTGACTTAAGCTAGGTTGTACCAGATGGGACATCATTTGCCTAAGTCAATAAGTCAATAAGTCAATATTATTGGACATTCCATTAACTGGGATTCTGGTGAATGTATTTCTTTTAGTGGGAACAGAAAGCAAAGACTAGTCCTTGAAAGTTGGTTTACCAAGTTAGAACATCAACCAATTAATAGATCTATTACAATTCCAACAAAATACAACCGGCTTGTAAACAAACTTAGCAAACAAAACGCCGCCGAAACGGTTCAGCCACACAACAAGACCGATGCTGCTAATGACGCTACATCCATTAATTAGCGTGGGAGTATAAATATCACTCTATCTGACTTTTTATTCACTTGACTCTGAAGATGACTTCCGCACAGGATGTCGAAACGTCAGTCACATCAAACAGCCCTTCTGAGGGCTACATCCACCCGGATGATCCTATTACAAATATTGTTACTTCGACAAATATTGTTACTTCGATAAACATTCAATATTATTTGTCTAGTGTTAGAGTAAAGGTTCTATATGTACTAGATCAAAAACGAGTGCAAGCATTTGATCAGGGGCTCCAAACACCTCGAAATGGATGAAAGCACAAGGCCGTAGGCCGAGTGCTTTCATCCATTTCGAGGTGTTTGGAGCCCCTGATCAAACACGAAGCACAAGGCTTCTCAATCAAATCACTAAATCATAAAACATTTTGAACTTTTTCACAAATAATTAGTATTAACCTATGAGCAAAACATCAATAAAGTATGACATCAACCCAAAACTATCAACAAATTTGTTATTAACTTAGTTGGTAATACACTAGAAAATTTATTTTGCACGCCAGAGGTTCCTGGTTCGAGTCACAGGACGTCCAAAATAAAATAAAAAAATTAAAATAAAATGTTAGGCAAATAGTTAGGTAGGTAGGTAAAAAAAACAGGAAAGACAGGTAAAAAAGAGAAAGCGGTGGAGAAAAAAGAAAAAAAAGAGAGTGAATTATAATGGAATGAATGAGAAATTACTTTTAAGCTAATTTATACAGTGTCTTGATCAGTGCCTTGATCAGTGTTTGATTGGTGTATCAGAACTAGGCACGTGACGGAAATACAAAGTTGTAATTGGTCCCTGAGATAATGAATTATTAATGAGTTTGAGAATGCGATATCTTACACTGTCATCATGAAACAAAGCATTTTGTTGACATGAATGTGGTGTTTCCAGTATACTTGTACATGTTGATGAACGTAGGTGCCATACTGATAGTTTAGGTCCTCCTCCACATACCTGCAATACAATTAGGTTAATACAGATCTTACAATTATTATGAATATGTTGTACCATGGTACAAGAGAAAATACTCTTACCATCCATTCTTCATTAGGATCTAAAGCAACACATCCAATCCATTTACCAAACTTGGATCTGTTGAGGTTCTAAGGGGAAAATGTCACATTTGTTCCATAAAGAAAACCAACAATAACAAGTAGACTACAAAGACACTTAATTATAGAATCATTGGCCCATTGGGTACAATAACAAGTTGACTGCAAAGACACTTAATTATAGAATCATTGGCCCATTGGGTACAATAACAAGTTGACTGCAAAGACACTTAATTATAGAAGCATTGGCACATTGGGTACAATAACAAGTAGACTGCAAAGACACTTAATTATAGAATCATTGGCACATTGGGTACAATAACAAGTTGACTGCAAAGACACTTAATTATAGAATCATTGGCACATTGGGTACAATAACAAGTTGACTGCAAAGACACTTAATTATAGAATCATTGGCCCATTGGGTACAATAACAAGTTGACTGCAAAGACACTTAATTATAGAAGCATTGGCACATTGGGTACAATAACAAGTAGACTGCAAAGACACTTAATTATAGAAGCATTGGCACATTGGGTACAATAACAAGTAGACTGTAAAGACACTTAATTATAGAAGCATTGGCACATTGGGTACAATAACAAGTAGACTGCAATCATTGACACATTGGGTACAATAACAAGTTGACTGCAAAGACACTTAATTATAGAAGCATTGGCACATTGGGTACAATAACAAGTAGACTGCAAAGACACTTAATTATAGAATCATTGGCACATTGGGTACAATAACAAGTTGACTGCAAAGACACTTAATTATAGAAGCATTGGCACATTGGGTACAATAACAAGTTGACTGCAAAGACACTTAATTATAGAATCATTGGCACATTGGGTACAATAACAAGTAGACTGCAAAGACACTTAATTATAGAATCATTGGCACATTGGGTACAATAACAAGTAGACTGCAAAGACACTTAATTATAGAATCATTGGCACATTGGGTACAATAACAAGTTGACTGCAAACTAAGACACTTAATTATAGAAGCATTGGCACATTGGGTACAATAACAAGTTGACTGCAAAGACACTTAATTATAGAAGCATTGGCACATTGGGTACAATAACAAGTAGACTGCAAAGACACTTAATTATAGAATCATTGGCACATTGGGTACAATAACAAGTAGACTGCAAACTAAGACACTTAATTATAAAATCATTGGCACATTGGTTACCATAACAATTTCTCAGGTTAATGTTGCTGTTTTATCTTTTATAGAAGCTGAACCTGACAATGATTTTTCAATTGAGTTTCTTGTAAAAACAGTTTTATTACTGCTGCAATGCAAAATCTTTAACATCATTATCTGGCTTGCATCAATAACAATCATGACTTACCTTCTCTTTGTAAGGTTCTATAATATTTCTCATTGTACTTGACCTGCAATCTAGAAAACCAATTTGACAATATTTGACTGTCCATACACTGTAACATGACACTGAATATCATTAAATATATATCACACCCTAGCCTGCATTGCAGACTCAATTTTAGATTATTTTACAATAGTTTAATTTCTCACAATAGTTTAATAATAATAATTATTAATAATAATTTTAATACTTATAATGCCCAAGATACATATATATGTATGTGATCTATCGAACATGTTTAATATTTAGAGTCTATAAAGCAGGCTATAATCAGTCATACCCCAAAATCTTACAGATCCATCCTCTGAGCCACTAATACATTCATTACTTGAACTATTAAAAGCAAGTGAGTGAATATAATCTGTGTGTCCTTTAAAAGTGTTCTAAAAATAAACAAACAGACAATCATTCAGATGAGGTTTTAGTCTAAAATTAGTCTAATGTTAAGAGTATTTTATTCAGTGTGTTGTACAAGGTTACCTTGTAGTTGCCCATCTCAAGGTCCCATCCATATACATTGTTATCTCCACAGCCAGAAAAAAGAATATTATTCTAAAAAGTGAAAATTATTAGATGATTGTAGAGTTATGAACTGAAACATGCATTTAGCACTTTACCTCCTTATCATAAACAAGGGCATTGGTTTCAGTAACTTCTGCTGAACTAAAGGCAAACAATACAACAGGTTAGGTTGGTAAATTAATAAAAATCTTTTTACCAGATACTGTCATATCTTTACTTCTTTGAGTATGGTCTTCTACTAATATTATAAGCCTAAAGAAAGAATAACTTGCCAGAATAGAAGTTTATCCAACCACCTTCAACTAGAGACATTTTATAAAGATATAGCTTTTTCTAAATAATACTATTATTGAGTCCAGATCTTATGACAGCTTTAATGGAGCTATGAATAATCTAGTTAGTTAACTTCCAATTGCTTTCTGTGTTTTTTTCTCAAATTTTACATAATCATTTACATATTTCATTCATCATTGTAATTAAAGCTGTGAGTAAACCTGTATAGATTAACGTCTCAGGTGTAGCTAGTGAGGATGTACAAACCAAACAACCGGCTTTGACATCAACTCATTTAGTTATATTGCCGATCACATGTTGCTACTGTACCTATATGGGGTAGTTGTATTTATTTGTTATTCTTATCTTTATTTAAATACCTTGATGGTGGTTTCAGTATCCAGGAAGGGCCAGTTGACTATTTGGTAAAAATATAAACTTGTTAAGATAATGTCATTTTTGGGGTAAAAATAAAATTGTTTTATATTTAAAGTTTTACAAATTTACAACATATTACCATTTCTAAAATATCATCCCATTTCCATGCAGTTATCTCTGAGGAACCACCACTGCAAATGAGCAATACTGGATGTGAGTATAAAAAAATAAACCAAAAAAATAAAACTACCCATTTATACCTGATAAGAAATGTGTCAGTTGATAACAGTGAGTAGATTGGTCCTTGATGGGCTGAAATAATACAGCACGACATTTATTAGGTTTTTACATTTAAACTTATTAGAGTAACTATGCATGTTATATATGCATTAAGCAGTCATAATTGTTTTAATTAATTTTGAAGCAGTTTTTTAGAAGATATATATATTTTTTTACGAAGAGCACGATAAATATTATAGGATGTGCGCGATAATAGGTACGACTACCTTACCTTGAAATGTTTGAAGAGATTTTCTACTTTGATTGTCTGCATCTGATGCTAGTGCTGAAGATAAACTATCAGATCAATGCGTCAGTTAACTTTTTATACACTTTTACATGTACTGTGCATATGCTGGGGAGATATGAGTATGTCTTTACCTAAATACAGCAATCTCACCAAAGTTGTTGCAAGCTGCAAAGAAGTTCCCACATGGAGAGAACGCCACATCGAATACATAAGTATGAATTCTCCTTCTCTCCGTCAATACGCGTTCCTAAAAAGTCGATATATCAATTATTATAACTTAAAACACAACAATAAATAGCCATTGAAATAATATTATTACTTGATAGCTCGCCGCCATTTTGACCATTCCACCACAAGCCCAACCACAGGGAACCCAGCGGAAAAAAAAACACAGGAAGCCCATTCGGCTAATGAAAAAAAAAAAAAATGATGTGAATTCATGAATGAAAATATTTAATTATGGAAATAAAAAACAGTTGAGAAAAAATATTTTTGGGGTGATGTTCACTCTATTTTAGTTAAATGGGAGTAGCTCCAGAATACCTGGCCACTATATAAATTCATGTAACAAAACTCTTTGAAAACGATATAATAAAACAATGCTATTTGATATTATATAAAATATATATTCAATATTATTTAAATAAGTGGCCTGTTATTAAGCTGTTTTATGAAGTGCCAGTAATCAACACAATTAACAACACTAGACCTTTGACACTAGTATATATCATTTATTTTCACACGGTTTTCATGGTTCTTAGGGACTGTTCATTAATTTATGGTGAAAAAAAGTCTTTGAGTGCTTATGCCAGGATTCGAACCGAGAACCTCTGCATTGCTGCATCCGCACTTTAAGCCATTATACTAGCGAGGCAACCGATGGAAAGTTAACAACAAAAACTTGTTTAATGCCATCAAGTTTGTTAGCATTCAAGTTCATTAGCATTCAAGTTCATTAGCATTCAAGTTCATTAGCATTCAAGTTCATTAGCATTCCTCTAAATAGAATTGAAAAGCGATTGTTTATTATTTGCTTGTGGGAATTCATTGACAAAGAACATTTCAATGGGTACGGAGAACTGAGAACCACAAAAACTGATTTGAGTGATGGATATTTCATCTAGGTCCGACATCTTTGCCGGTCTTTCCTGAAACAGCTCTGACAACTGCTGTGAAATCTTTGGACTGAATATTAAAGAGCTTAGAAAATAGAAATAACTGTACATTGTTTTGCTACAAAACAAATAACATTCATCAGTTCAAATACCGCTCCTTTTGAATAACAATCAAAAAATAAATAAATAAATAAATAATAATAATAATAATAATAAATCACTCAATTAAATATTTGTTTATTCCTTTCAACAACTTGTGAAAATTAAAAGTTAGGAAGAAAGGAACTTATTCTTATGTCTTTTTGATTAGTTAAAAGAACAATTCTGAAAACCTCCCCAATGTAAAAATAAGCCAGTTATCGGCTTGAAGTGAGGAATTATGTGCCCCTCGCTTCAGGCTGATAACCCTTACTGATTTGTTTTTGTACATAGGTATTTCAACATCTAACAAGCTATTTATTGTGATTGTCCCATCAGCTATTAGAAGTAGGCCTTTGACACTAGTATATATCATTTATTTGTTTTTGTACATAGGTATTTCAACATCTAACAAGCTATTTATTGTGATTGTCCCATCAGCTATTAATCCAAATTTCAATGGTACTGGTTTACATTGTTGTGTCAAGTAATTAAGAACAGCCAGTGAAGGGGGATCATCTGAAAATCTATGAAATATCAAACATTTATTTACAATTATTATTATTCCAATAATTGTCAATGAATGAAGTGTTTGCTTACCTACACACTGAGATACAGAATGCTGGTAATCCTGGGTCAGACTTTTTGAAATGACTCCCAGGTAAGAATACATCAAAGTCTATTGTGTATAATACACTAAAAAAAGAAGATATGCTGTCAGTTAGAAATGTCAAGTTGCAGCAACAGAAAATGGAGACCTGCTGGATCTTTCTCGATTCATTTGAATAACCTTCAAATGAAGTTTGCACACTTATTTGTTTGCTTTTGCCGTTTCCCTGGCCACTTTTATGCACATCATTACTTAAAAATAATATTATTACCCATTGATTGAATGAATATCTGTTTCCATTTTGTGTGATTTGATGACTTGAAGCTTTGACAATACTGAAGCTGAAGAAAATCCAATTATTATATGAATATTGTTCATCCAATGTTATTCTTGTTCTTGTTTTATTTATTTAGCTATAGTTATTAAAGTTAACATTATTATCTTATAATCATTAACTACATGACTACATCAGAATGTGGAATTGATTCAAACATAGTGAATAAATGCACGCTATTATTATAATTTTCATAATTCATGAGAGATAAAAATATTAATAAAAAATAAATAAATCACTTTCTTTAACGTCTCAATCTTCTAGCTGGACATATATCCTATTAGCCCTACTAATCATGGAGACTCACTCACAAACATTAATAATATAATAATAATAATAATGTTTAATAGAAAACAAATCTCGCAGCCCAAGGGCTGAATTACATTTGTATGTTTAATATTTTGCACACAACTTGGCTCACATTTTGATACTTATAGATTTCTGTTTCCAGCTAATACTTACACGTTGATTTAGCATCTCTTGGCTGTACCAATGGTGTAGTGCATAATTTACAGTGACCATCACAGCAACTTTTAACTGATCTACTTTCTCTTTTGTCTAGTATTTGTTCTGTTTTATACTGGTTATTCGTTCTGTAGTAAGCAAAAATAAGTTAGTGCAAGCAAGATGATGGTACATTGATAGTGATCATGAGGATCTTCTCATTATTTTGATTGGTTCTTATAAAGACAACAAACAACATTGAGACGTCATGGTCCAATCAACAACATTTTCAAGCACATCAATGCATATAATGCAATTAATAATGCATACAAAATTGTTTTACACTGGGGTGGGGAGGGGTGGGGGTTCTCCCTTTGTCCAAGTGGTAGGAGTGATCGGCATACCTTTTAGGGTTGAAAATATTTCCTTTGCGTACCTTTTAGGGTCCTTTTAGGGTTCTGGCTTAAAAGCAGTTATGTAACATGAATCCGTACCTGTAAGGGTCATTTTTACTCTACTTTGTTCCTAAACGTAAGCTTGGCTGGCAAGAACATCGCACATCCGTACCTTTTAGGGGTCAAAATCAGCAAGGTTTTGACAGTTGTTTTAATCTGTGCGTACCTTTTAGGGGTAGTTTTAAAATCTCCGCTGATCACCCCTACCACTTGGACAAAGGGAGTACCCCAATGGGTGTTTTACCCACAAACCTTTTATGATGTCTGATAACCATGTAACCAAGCCTAAGCAAGTATGCATAAATCTATGGACAAAGCAATTTGTTGATCATTTTGAGTTCAGTATTGGTCACCTTCATACTTGATTATAGATAACTAATAGTTGGAGTAGGGAAAAGACCTGTGGTAGCATACTTAATTATAGTTTAAAACTCATTAATAATTCATGACATTTTGTCCAATCCGATACTCCTCTCTGGTCACGAGGAAAGCATTGTATACCGCATAATCTACGTTTGAAACGCAGAGGGATTATGGTGTAGAATAGAAGAACAATGGAATGCAAATAAACATGAAGCATTATATAATGGCACATGTGTCATTATATAATGCTTCATGTCCATAATTCAGATATTACCCTTTCCCCCATCCCTACTGATGAGTGAACATCAGACTTAGAAATAATTTACTTTTAGATTTTTGGCGAAAAAAAAGTCTTTGATCATGAGTGCCAATGCCAGGATTCGAACCAAGATCTTCTGCTTGGTTGTATTCAAGCTTTAAGCCATTATGCCACTGAGGCAATCGATGAAAAGTTTGCAATGAAATGTCATCAAGTTCATTAGCATTCAAGTTGGTTAGCATTCCTCTATTATTAGTGTAGATCAATTCCCAAATGCAAACAACCTTCCGTTTTCTTTTGTTTCATTGATATTGGATAAAATGGTCATGAATTACTAATGAGTTTTTTAAGCCGTTCAATAAACTTGCAGAACGTGTTTTATCAGGTTTAAAATCCCTTGGGATTCGCCCTCGGGATTTTAAACCTGATAAAACACTCCTGCTCGTTTATTAAACTATACATAACTAATAGTTGGAGTAGGGAAAAGACCTGTGGTAGTTTTTTGTACAAGATCACATTCCTTTTCTTACCAAAGGATGTACAAAATACAGAAGAACATGTTAAGGCTGAGCAATAGCAAACCTAGAACTGGTCTATTGAATTACATAGTACATGATGGTTAATTGAAAACCCACATGAAAGTCATTCTCACATATGCCTCTAATGATCAATCACATACTCTCATATAATCTTCATAATTACATTGAATTATTATCAAGAATAAAACCTGTTCTTACCAAATAATGACAAAGTGAGAATGCATTTGGAAGAAGGATGGAAAATGCCTATAAAATAAGAATCACAAGAAACATGTTGATCTTTTAACCAACCCAATAAATACTTTTATAGAAAAGCAACAACTTGTTTATCATCATTTATTTATTTGATTTCTATTTGATGATTTCATCACCAAAAATGAACAATACAAGCAATACATATATAGTACACACGTAACACAATAATTCAAATAAAATGGGATGTGATGGGGGAAAGGAACAGAACTTGCATTCAATTTCAAGTTAAATGGTAACAAGATCCACATCATCCTATTTTCATTATTTTAATTATAGAACATCATCAGATATTATACACCTAATTAAAATAGGTTGAAGAGGCGGCTGGCAATTGGTGATTGCACACCAGTAAGGCAATGTGGGTAATACAAATTTCTTCTTATTCCTTTCTAAATTACCCAAACAATGCCTCCACCTTTTGCAGATGACCTTAGATCATGTTTCGCTGAATGGTATAGGCATTGTTTGGGTAATTTAGAAAGGAATAAGAAGAAATTCAAATTACCCACCGTTCCTTTTGGTCATGCAATTGCCAATCACCAATTGCCCCTTGAACCTTTTTTGAATTAAGTGTATGTATATATGTATGCATATACGTACTGTACCTGTTGCAACGATAGTGATGTTCCCCCATAATACAATTCCAAGTTACCCTGTCAAACAGAATTAGGCTGTATGTATCATTTGGTATCATATATGATGAAGGTGAATGCTAAATTTTGCCTCATGAACAAACACGTTTTAAAATTAAAATCCAGAAGATATCATTTTTGTGTAAATGCAAGGTGTCTTTATGGCTAGTAAACCTCTTTGGGTTTTTGGTAGTTTTAACAACTATCTGCAGTGCCATGGTATCATGTAAAACTGTATAGTCATTGTGTCATATTTTCAAACCTGTTCCACAAGAAATAAAGCCTCTTCACCACATAAAATCATCTTCTCTTGAATTTTTCGACCAAAATTATTCCAGTAACTTCCCTAAAATTAATATACACTATTTGTTGGTTAATAGTGAATGGGATATTATAAGTGTGTATGTCAGTCAGTTAATATTGCTACAAAAATGGTCAGATCTAAATGAGACAACTGCATATAAAGCTATCTTAGATGAGGGTCCACAATAGGTTTGGCGGGATGCGGGATAAGCCTTTTTTTAAGGGCGGGATGTGGGATTTTAACGAAAATCAGAGCGGGATGCGTGATTCTGTATTTCGAGCGGGATCAGGATTTCACCTTTTTAGGTGTCTGGATTCGGGAAATTAATAGCATTGGCAGCCGGATTTTGGATCACTGAGTTCGTTTTGAATCCAGAACATGTCTGACGTATCTATAAACACGCGTTTGACTTTTATTTGCACGTTGTATTGATTTCTATCTAATATAACCATCGTTATGAGTAAGGAATAGTAAGTCATAGAAAGGATTTATCGAGATCGGGATTGTGCCATAAAAAATGACGGATGGCGGGATTTCACGCAAAAATGAGCGGGATTGCGGGATATGAGAACCCTATTGTGGACCCTCTTAGATGTGACTATTAAAGTTACTCAGCCGTCAATCAACATATTAGTCAGTACCTTTAATATGTTGATTAATGGCAGTTAAAAACGCCTTTTACATGTTGTTGTTTGATCTTATGAAAGGAACTGTAAAACAGTTTTGAATCATGGAGTTTTTTATGGGGAGTATTATGGCACACAAGTATTGTTATTAATAGCAAAATAGTTATTATAATGTCCTCAACCTTTTGTACCATAACTTCAGCACAAGCATGTTGGCTATTCCATATGGCTGTTGAAATATTCCCTCTAAAAATAGATAGATAGAACAAAATCAATAAGCTTTTAAAAATGATTGCAAACATGCATGTCCTCCATATATACCTTCTGATAATTCTCTCTTCTTTTAAAACACCAATGTGATCGTAAATCATTTCATTTATTTCTGTTTTTTGCTTTTGAATATCTCTGATCTCGAGGACATTTTCTTTAGGGCCCCTGACTTGTGGAAGGTTTGAAGGTTGTTTTCGACACTTCTGGAGTTCTTTTGGACTAAAATCGGTTAAAAACGTCAATGAACCATTATGCTTTACTGTTTAATCCCAATACCAACCTTAATAAGCCTTTGAAGGATTCCATAATAATATTGGAATGTAAAAACCCAAGTAAAGATATTGAAGTATAATTGTGCTGTCTAACTAGAGGCATCTTACGACTGTGATGTCGTCCATTTTTGAATGGAATAATTGCAAGAGACTGGTAACTAATGTAGGGCCACGCGAGGTTCCTTTTGGCGCTCTGGCTCAAAAGCCTGGTTTCCATATGATCGCTACGATCGCCGAAAATCATGTTTGACTATCAGAATATAGCTCAGAGTTCTTTTTGATTAAACAAAATCGACACTGACTTGTTATGTCAGGTTTATTTCGTCAAATTTAAGCTTCAACCATTAGTCAGCAGTGATATTTTTATTATTTCACAAAACCAAAGCGCCATCACAGCGATCCTGGTGATCGTAGCGATTATATGGGAACCAGGCTTTTCCCGTCCTTTTATATTAAGTATACCTTTTAGGGGTCATTTTCAAAACCGACCGGCGATCACCCCAGCCACTTTGGCAAAAGGCCCCTTGGGTTAGGTTTTAGCCCGCTGGCATGCGCACGGAATTTATTTTATAGAAAAGCAAAGATTTCAGTGGCGATTTTGGCTTGCAGGAAATTTATTTTCAAAATCACCTACCCACCCCCCCCGCAAAAGTTAAATGGTCGGCCCCTTTGGAGGCTAGAGTTACATTAGACTGTCGGAGATCGTTCATATAATGATCTCAAACCGTCTTATCACAAGACAAACCGTATAGGCAGCTGCTATAGAGCGAAAACAGCTTTATCCATGAAATTACATAACTACTGTGTAATGGTTCTTGTCTAGTGACTTAGTCACTATCAAAGACAAGTAAAGTTGCAAGGTATTTTTACCTTTGATGTTTCTGGTCGAGTAATTCTGACTATAGTCACTAAATATGTACTATTAGGTTGTATCTATTTTGCTTTTGTTTCATGGATTTAGCGTCTTTGCTCTACGTACGTAGTAGAAAGGTCTATCAGTAAATAACTATCAAACATGTGAATAACGTGAAAGGCTTTATTAACGACAACCATTACATCCATCGTGGTTTAATTTAGCTCGTTTGTTTCTATCCAAAAGTTTGTTTATCAAACAAAAATTCCTTACAAAGGCGCGAATTCTATTTTATAGTTGAGTATGTAAGCACAAAAACGTTCAGCATAAGTCTTAAAGTGTTCTCTTGTTATTTAATACATAGGATATGTGAAAACCAGTATATGTAGTATACTAAAGGCGCTATCACACTGTCTAACAAACGTTGCTGGAATGGTCATACAACGTGCAATGGTGTTGCAAGTTGCTGAATTCCGTTGTGAAAAGGAGAACTGAACTCTACTCTGTACAATGCTGTCTGCGAAACTGCGGTACAGCCTCTGTTACACTGCGAAACAGGCAACCTGTACCTTCTCTTTAATATATTTTGAAAAAAAAAAAAAAAAAAAATTGTATACAAAAAATGTAAGGAGAGAATGGTACAAATAAAGTTGTTGTTGTTGTTGAAACATTGCGGTACAGCCTCTGTTAGACTGGAAACATTGCGGTACAGCCTGTTACACAGCGAAACATTGCGGTACAGCCTCTGTTACACTGCGAAACATTGCGGGACAGCCTCTGTTACACTGCGAAACATTGCGGGACAGCCTCTGTTACACTGCAAATGTTTCAGCAACTTCTGTAGCAACAGCATTGGGAGACAAGTAGCTGAAAACATCGCAGTGTAACAGCGCCACCAATATGACCGACACTGATTTGGATAAAACTTTGGATACACTATAATACTATATTGTTCTCTTCTCGATTACTTCTATATCTTAGTTAATAAATATGACAACAAGGTCAATAACATTAATAATCATCGTGGCCGTTAAAAATCTCTTCTTCGACTTCTTCGTCGACTTCTTCTCCTATATCTTCGTCCATAGCACCCTTGATATCCTGTTCAGCACCCATGCCACGCCCTAGCGGTATTCCTAACGATTTATGCACTGTTTCAATAGTTTTCATGTTCACATAATATGCCATATTTACAGTCGGTACACGTTGACGCATGTCTTCCATAAAGGAGTACGCCTAAATGAAAACAAATATGTCAATATCATTGCTATCAACAGGGGCGGATCCAGAAATTTGTCAGGGGTTGTCCCAATTGCAAATGAAGGGCTCTTAAGGTGTTAGGGGATGTCCAGTCCCTAAATGTCTTAAATAAAATAGGGGTAATTGCAGCGCTAGGGGGTGTCCAGTGCCTGAAGTGACATCCCGTAGTTCCGCCCCTGATCAAGAGGCCAGCCGCCATGAATGCAACACAACAGCTCGATATATAAATTTCACAATTTACATCAACTTTTGATGATAATGAAATTACTGCATAACCTGCAAATGTCAATCTTTATGTAATCGATCGATACGTTGTGATTGTTTTCATCAAAATTGACTCCGACTAAAAACGTCGGGTAGTTCTCTATATGGTATCACACGCTAAAACATCCGTACCTTGGAATAATTTTGTTGACGTGCGTAATATTCTATAATCAAACCATAAACATCCCCTATTCGCACAGCGGTCTCTAAGTCATGTTCTTCAAGTAGAAGTTGGCAGTTTTTGATGGCTTCTTCTGGATCTTCCTCGTAAGCTCTGTATAATGAAAAAAAACCGTAATTGGTAATATATGTTTTATATCATAAAAGTGCATACATGCAGCGATACAAAATATTTCACATACAGCAGCATGCATTTCTACTGATTGCTAATGAAACTATACCTCCTGGCTGTTACAAACTTCTTCACTAAGGCGGTCCTCTGTTTTAGGAATGTGAGTTTCTCTTCTTGTTCCATGGTATTCTTCATTTTTGCTTTAGCCAAACATTTGTGTGCCTCCATAAGAGCACCTAATGCCTTATCGTAGTTTTGATATTCATCAATTTCAACCTGGTAAGATAATCGTATTATAAAAGCCTAGAAAATAACTTTTCCTTTCTCTCTCACGGGGAAGGCAAAGGAGACTCTGCTCGCAGGGTAATATAGAACATATGAATTCTAGATAACAGCAAGTACACTCACCTGTGCACATGCGTCATAAAAGCCCGATAACAATTCCGTCGCCTTTCCTTTAGTGTAGAAACCAATAATGTTTTTCATGACTTCTGGATCTTGACGCCAATCCAGGGATTGAAGATAGTTTGCTGCCATGACATATATGTCACGTTGTCGGGAAACACCAGCAAAGAACATTATCTTCTCGGTGTCTCCTGATTTTAAAAGTGATTTCATCGCCTGGCAATAATGAAATACCAATTTTAATGATAATTTTCATCAAATACATTTACACTCACTACGAATTCCTGTAAGCAATTCTAGAGTTTCGTGTTGATAATGTAGTGGTGGTAATGATAATGATGGTAATGATAATGATGGTAATGATAATGATGGTAATGATAATGATGGTAATGATAATGATGGTAATGATAATGATGGTAATGATAATGATGGTAATGATAATGATGGTAATGATAATGATGGTAATGATAATGATGGTAATGATAATGATGGTAATGATAATGATGGTAATGATAATGATGGTAATGATAATGATGGTAATGATAATGATGGTAATGATAATGATGGTAATGATAATGATGGTAATGATAATGATGGTAATGATAATGATGGTAATGATAATGATAGCAATGATAATGATGGTAATGATAATGATGATAATGATGGTAATGATAATGATGGTAATGATAGTGTTGGTAATGATAATGATGGTAATGATAATGATAATGATGGTAATGATAATGATGGTAATGATAATGATGGTAATGATAGTGATGGTAATGATAATGATGGTAATGATAGTGATGGTAATGATAGTGATGGTAATGATAGTAGTGGTGGTGAGGAATCCGTTAACTCGCCCGAAATTAGTCAAGTCACGTGCGAGTTGAGCATGATTTATGATAATACGTACTTTCATTTTGTTACCAGCTTGTGTAAACTTCTTGGTTGCTAAGTGATAGGAACCTTGTTGCATTGCACATTCTGCTATCCGTTCTAGCATGGTAGCTCTGTTTTCTTCTCCCTTTGGTAAGGTCATTTTTTCAGCTAGTTCTTCGGTAATAGTGACATTATGTGCTAGGCATAGCTCAAGCGCTTCTGGGAACTAAAGAAACAAACGGTTTTTATGTTTATAAGTTAAATTTCTTCAAATACAAGAATATATTCCTGACCTTTTTTCCGACAACAAGAAGATCAACAGCCTTGTCGTATTGGCCATGTTCCAGGAAAAACTCTGCACATTTATCAATCATAATAGGGTCAGTATTTTCATCCAGGTCGTCAGCAATGACTTGAAGAGCAGCAAATTGTTGTGTATTGAAACAAAGATCCAAGGCTTTAGTGATATTACCACCCTGTACATAATGAAAAGGGGTTAAGTAAAGGTTATACGTGGATATGAGATATATCAACCCAAGACGAAGCCAAGGGTTGATATAGCTCATATCTATGGCGCGGTACATAGGTCAAATCGATGTCTGTTAATGAAGTGAGGTCATGGTCGATTGAAGCGAGGGGATCCACTTTTTTACTGCCGTGCTCCCTTGAGGTAAGTGATAAAACCCGAATAGTGACCGAATAGTGCGAATAGTCGCGAATAGTGACGAATTGTTCAAATCAAAGCTGCATACTTTCCTCGCTTCATAAGTGTAACTGCATCACTTCAAAAGTGGATCACCTCGCTTCAATCGACCATGACCTCACTTCATTAACAGACATCGATTTGACCTATGTACCGCGCCATACATATCCAATGATGGCAGCTTTATCATCATGTCGCACGGGATTGATAACTTAATATAAACCTTATCGGGAGGTTAATAACTAGATATGCACCTGGATCAGTTCTTTGTTAATTAGTGGATATGAAGTATAAAGATCGCTAGTGAACAAAAGAAACTGACTCAATGATGATATAACCTTTACGTGCAGCATATATTTACTATACATGCCTTATGGTAGAGCATTACAGCCTTATCTTGCATGTTGGGCATTCCTTCGTAATACCTAGTAAATACATTCAATATGTTTAGATATTTTTGTGTCGATAATGATAGAATGTATCCATATATGGATAGTAGCTGCTAAGAGGTCCTACCTAGCCACATCAAGCATATCCTTAGTGGAGCTCAGTAGAGCTAGATTCATCAACTCGTTATCCAAACCATGGTCCTACAAGACAATTGGAGGATAACAGGATAAATAGACGATCAATGCAGTGGGGTTACAAGCATGAATTATCCAAGCAACGACTAAGCTAGGGTTATACACAATAATTTCAGCTTTACTAGACCGATACTTGAATATGGTTGCCCGGTATGGCACACCGGATTACCTTCCTACCTCAGCGAGACTATCGAAAGAATCCAGAAAAGAGCACTCTTCATTGCCTACCCTGATTTGAACTACACAGAAGCACTTAGTAAAGCTGGACTTGAACTCCTTTCAGTAAGAAGATATAATATTTGTAGGAACTTTTTTCAACGCATATCCGACAAAAGCAAACTTTCACACCTACTTCCGGAAACAGCAACGAAAAACTATAACCTACGTAAAAAAAGAAAGTATCAAATAAACTATCGTACAGAACGGTACAAGAACAGTTTTATTCCGTTTGCCGTGAGACATTTTAATTGATAAATATACAGACTTTTTATACTATACTATACCATATTATATATTATATTTAAAAGTAGTCATCGAGTCATGTAAAAATGACATAATTCAATTGTTTTTACCCTTATAATAATAATTGCAAAGTCATTTAATAAAGTCATTATTATAAATTTCATTATTATAAATTTCTTTTACAGTGCGACAGCTTCAACCTGAGGCCACCCATACACATGTCAAAATCAAGAATATTTGTGAGACACAACGTTTGGATGTTTTTTAGAGATTCTGGTGTTCGTGATTGGCTAACTTTGTTAAGGTGGACTCGGTTGACGTCATTGCACTGGTTAAACTATAGAGTTAACATTGGGAAGGTTCTAATCAGGCTCCGTTTTGTTTATAATATTGCATTATAATATTCAACCACTCACTTTAGCAAGTCGTATTGCATTGCTATAACACTGCGCTCTTGTGTAGAAATGAATAGCGTCTTTTATATTATCCTGAAAACAGACAATAATAATGATTATGATAGTCAC
The DNA here is from genome assembly GCA_949775045.1 of Metridium senile. Taxonomy (NCBI): domain Eukaryota; kingdom Metazoa; phylum Cnidaria; class Anthozoa; order Actiniaria; family Metridiidae; genus Metridium; species Metridium senile. Next base: position 152,937 of record OX459099.1, on the reverse strand, counting down.
AATAACAATAGTTTTAATACTGACAATGCAGATGATCTTATAATGATGATAATAATGACAAGGCTAAGAATATCGTAACGAGGTCATAATGATAATAATAATGATACTTATAATGATACTTATAACAATTAATAAAAGGACCTTAAAGTATAACATAAACCAGTCAATAAATATAACTAGACTTTTTGCTATATAAACGTTGTGCAATAATAATTAGTTTGTTTACCTGGTTTTCAAACTGGCGAGCTAAATGGTAACAAGCAGCACGATCACCAGTTTCATTGCAGATTTCTGCGGCCTAAAGAAAAAAACTGCATTAACCACTTTATTACTTGAAACAGTCCATTTAATATGCAAATACAATGATGGAAAATCTTACCTTTTCTAGGTTTCCACAGTAACAATAAACACGAACAAGCGATAAATTATCACGTGCAGCTTCATAGAACTGTAGAGCAGTCTCCATCTCACTAGTGCTTTCCATGTACTGTGCCCACCATTTACGTAACTCCCTGTATTCATATAACACACCATTATTTACGTATAAGGGGCTGTATTCAACCAACATATCATATAGCCTAATTTTAATAGGCATTTTTGCACAACAATTAAAAGCAACAAGAAAGCCTTACTTGTCTTTATGTTTGTGGATATAAGCTTCAAGTTGCTGTGGATCGTCTAAAAGCATTCGAGGTACTTCAAAACGTTGTGTTTCAGACTTCTCAAAGCTGCAAGATAGTACACACAGATCACACTTAGTACACATCTGTTTCATTGTGTTCACTGTACAGTACAACTTACTTGTTTATAGCTCCTGGTATATTGCCAGTTGTCTCAAGATGTTTAGCATAGTTATAATATGTAGTTCTCAGATGGATGCGGTCTTGTAGTTCCGCTACTTCAATGGCCTAAATATAACCATATATCATCATAGTAAGAATAGCCTGTTCAGTGGTGCTTTAGGGGGAGGGGGGAGGCAGAGAAACAAGGAGAAGGGGGCTATTGACATCAATATTCACCTTGGTCCATTGGTTATTAGCTTGGTAAAATCTGTTCAACAGATCAAATCTTTCACAGCCAATGTACAATTTTTCTGCTTCTTCCTGCAAATCAATGTCAATAATGTCAATATCTTCCTGCAAATCAATGTCATTAATGTCAATATCTTCCTGCAAATTAATGTCATTAATGTCAATATCTTCCTGCAAATCAATGTAATTAATGTCAATATCTTTCTGCAAATCAATGTCAATATCTTTCTGCAAATCAATGTCAATATCTTCCTGCAAATCAATGTCAATAATGTCAATATCTTTCTGCAAATCAATGTCAATATCTTTCTGCAAATCAATGTCAATATCTTCCTGCAAATCAGTGTCAATATCTTCCTGCAAATCAATGTCAATAATGTCAATATCTTCCAGCAAATCAATATCAATATCTTCCTGCAAATCAATGTCAATATTTTATGAGAAGGAAGTGTTTTATGATGTACATACCATCATCCCTAATTGTATAGCCAACATTGCAACTCGAGCATCAACTTCAGGTTCATACATGCTTTCTCTTAATGCCTTGGCTGAGCGTGCATTAGCCATGTTTCCAAGACAGACTGTTGCAACATCTAAACGTTTAGTCTTGACGCACATTCTTGCCATGTTTTCCCATACAGATTCACTAGAAAACAGAATGATAGTTAGTGTCTGTTTTTCTAGTATGGTCTTTCTATGACAAACATACATACATTGATTGATTCAAAACTGACCAAGGTTACATTAGATAAACACATCTTGACAATTTGTTACTCAAAGTAATGCTAGGCATTTGACTCATTTTCTCACTTTCTATTCATTTTTCTACTTCCGGTACTTCTACTTTTAGACTTGTTACCTCTTAATAAGTTTAATTGCTTTAAAAGCTTCATCCATGTTGCCTATAGCAGACAAATAGCTAAAATTCATCATGGCTTTCTTGGCTTCATCATTTGCATTTTCTAGTCCTATAAAGTCTTTTATAGTGTGTTTTATGACCATCTTATGTCGATAGGATGGAGGCGTGGTTGGAAATGGTGATAATGTGGTCTCCTGGTTGTCCACAGTACTCTACCAGAGAAAAAAACATATACAGTTTCTCCACTAGTACAAACTATACACACTTGGCTGCGTTAGATACAATGTGAGAGGCTGAGGTAATTATTGAGGGAAAAATAAGAGAAATGAAAAAATGTTGTGAAAGGGAAGAGTAATGTTAGAAGATTTAGTGAAGGTGATTAATTGTTTGAAATATTTTAGCATGAGGAAAAACTATGGTAAACACATACCTTCTGCATCAGAAACATGAATGGTATTTCAACACCTATTAATTCTGTAAAAAAAAAACCCCACACACATGGAAAAGCTTAGTAGAGAGGACATTTTGTTACTATATAATAGATTATACAATGCAGCAACTTACTTCTTTTTGAAGAATCAATGGAGAAGAAATCTTGCAATAAGGTCCCACTTTCTGGTATACTGAATAAAGAAACTACCAGGATATCATTCTATAAAAAAAATGGAGTGTTATATTGCAATAGTCTTTGAAATAGGCTGGGTATTACATTGCAATAGTCTTTGAAATAGGCTGGGTATTACATTGCAATAGTCTTTGAAATAGGCTGGGTATTACATTGCAATAGTCTTTGAAATAGGCTGGGTATTACATTGCAATAGTCTGGGTATTATATAGAGTATGGCAAACAGTAACAAACCTCTTGTTGACCATTTTTCTTCTCCTTTGATACAACACTAAATGTTTTTTTTGTCATCTTCTCTTTTACAGTAGTTGTTGAGCGTACAGCCTCACACACAATAAGCTTGGGGTCAGATGAATCCCAATATTGAGAGATAGGTATGTGTCCTGCGATTTCTGCAACATGCTGTGCCCTACCAACAATATCAGTACCATCAGCATCAGTGTCCTGGCCTGTGGCAAAGTCAAACGCATGTACTGTATCTGTATCTATATCCCAAATGTGAACCTTAGTGTCTGGGCTGTTGTTTGCCTGTAAATATACACATTACAATGACAGTATTATATAACATGTAATCTTCCTTTGTGTTTTTGGGCTAAGCTAATAAAATAGAATAGAATAAAATAAAATAAAGCATGTTGTCTAAAGTTTATTGTTATACTAACCTTGTCACAAAGAATGCTGACTTTACTGCCATTACAGTTACATTTTACACATTTTAATTTCCCAAGTTCAGAAATTGCTTCCACAAGATGTTTTGGATTGACATGTTGTTTTGCTTCTCTAAAACCCAAACAATAAACCCCTTGTTAAGAGAAGTTGAAATGATTATGATGATCATAATGACAAACATGATGACCATGATGACAATAATGATGACCATGATGACAATAATGATAATGATGACCATAATGACAATAATGATAATGATGACCATGATGACAATAATGATAATGATGACCATAATGACACTAATGATAATGATGACCATAATGACAATAATGATAATGATGACCATAATGACACTAATGATAATGATGACCATAATGACAATAATGACCATAATGACACTAATGATAATGATGACCATAATGACAATAATGATAATGATGACCATAATGACACTAATGATAATAATGACCATAATGACAATAATGATAATGATGACAATAATGATAATGATGACCATAATGACACTAATGATAATGATGACCATAATGACAATAATGATAATGATGACCATGATGACAATAATGATAATGATGACCATAATGACAATAATGATAATGATGACCATAATGACACTAATGATAATAATGACCATAATGACAATAATGATGATGATGACCATAATGACAATAATGATAATGATGACCATAATGACACTAATGATAATGATGACCATAATGACAATAATGATAATGATGACCATGATGACAATAATGATAATGATGACCATAATGACCATAATGACAATAATGACCATAATGACAATAATGATAATGATGACCATAATGACACTAATGATAATGATGACCATAATGACAATAATGATAATGATGACCATAAGGACACTAATGATAATGATGACCATAATGACAATAATGATAATGATGACCATAATGACAACCATAATGACAATAATGATAATGATGACCATGATGACAATGCTCATTTGATAATGATAATCTGATAGTTGGGAAATTGGGGCTATCTTAGGATTATTTGAACAAGGTTCAACAAATACTTTGGTCAATTTGAGTCTTTCAAATGGAATCACATGATATGATAGACGCATACCTTCTAGATAAATCCCACATCTTAATGTATCCAAGAGATGTTCCAGCTACCAGGAAGTTACCACACAAGTCTAGAGTGATAGGATCTCCTTCTGTCTCAGTAAAAGGTAAGACCTGCTTGACAGTACCCTGTATCAATTAATCAATTGATGATGATATTGTAAAACTTCCCATTAGAAATATACGCTTCAATAATACATGTTACCTGAAATGTTCTGACTTGGACCTTGCCAGGCTCAGCTGTATAAAGACTTTGTTCATGTACTACAACAACTGGTGAGTCAGACGCAAAAGAACCTGACAAATATTGAACAACTATTAACTACGTATATACGTCATGTAACATGACAAATATTGAACAAGATAACTATTAACTACATATATACGTCATGTAACCTGACAAATATTGAACAAGACCATGCTCTTTTATTGACTAGACTCACTAGTCGTTTTGGAATTAAAGGAGAGGTTCTAGAATGGTTCAAGTCATATATTTCTTCACATATCCAATTTGTCCAAGTTGATGATTGTTGCTCTTCCAAATGACTGCTAAATTGTGGTGTCCCTCAGGGATCGGTGCTTGGGCCATTATTGTACATAATGTATACCTCACCAATTGCAAAAATTATTAGGCGTCACAATTTACAATACCATCTATATGCAGACGATACACAAATGTACATTTCCTTCAAGACTGGTTGTGCTACAGACATGGATCATGCAAGAGCACTTGTTGAACGTTGTGTTTCTGAATTAAACACATGGATGGTTAAAAACTATCTTAAGTTAAACCAGGACAAAAATGATCTTGTCGTTATAAGTTCTAAGTATCGTCCCAGGCCTAGTATTGATCATGTTCTTGTTGGTAGTGAGAGGATTATACCTCAGAAAATTGTACGGAACCTAGGGGTGACATTTGATGTATGTCTTTGAACCAGCATATTAGTAAAATATGCAAGACTTCCCAGTATCACCTTCGAAACATTGGAAAAATACGAAAATTATTAGATCAGAACTCTACTGAGACATTGGTCCACTCTTTTGTTATTTCTAAACTAGACTGTTGCAATGCCCTACTCTATGGTCTCCCAAAACATCAAATTAATAGACTACAGCTTGTCCTTAATACTGCTGCTCACCCTTTCTCGCAAGTACGACCACATCACCCCTGTGTTAAAGAGACTGCACTGGCTACTAATCTCTCATCGTATTGTATTCAAAATTTGTCTACTAATCTATAATAATTTGGTGCCATCTTACATCTCACAGACCTTCTGGCTCATTGCTTGTATGTTGTTCCCTCATAGATCATTATCTAAAGAACTATTAACCATCCATATATATGTAGCATAAAAACAAAACAATATTTTGAATGTCGCATGATGTAATATATTAATAGCATCTTCCAACAATTAACTTTTCATGAGATTTGTTATATACATTTCAAACACATTGTCAGAGTGAACTTAGAAAAGAAAGTTGATGACTTCACTGCATAATTCTATTCCCTTAGAGCCTTATCAAGCTGCATTTATCAATCATGCTATGTATGAGTTTGCAGTTTAAAATGACAGCCTTTTTTGAAATACAAATAGATGACATTATAGAAAGATTCTTTTTTACCTTCTGCTCTAACCATTGCTTTATCTGAAGACACCTCATATACTACCACTCTCTTGCCATTCCAAATTGTTGTATGTGTCTGTTAAAAAAACATGTCAATGTGTTATACTTATTTCAAACAAGTAAAGTGAAATGCAAATAGGGAACAGCACTACCAAAAGGAATTGCAAGTATGCATACAACATATCCTAGTGTTTTCTGGATTGCTAAGCACAGTTTCATCAATTTTAAACTCTTCTTCACTAAACTGGGCTGCTTGTACAGAAACTTTGTTCACCAAAGATACATAAATAATCAAAGGCCAATAATTCCTTTTGGTCATGCAATAGCCGTTCACCATTCCCCAATTTCTGTCATCCTTTCTTGAAATAAGTGTATACATTCACTGTTACCTTGGTTACATATACTCCTTTGATATGGATATCAGTCTTTAAGTCTTGAAGAACTGAAGTTGAAAAATTCTCTACTGATAATTGACTTGAAGAGACTTGAACTGCAGCCACCTTGGGAATATAGTTTAAATCATGAATATAGGTTGTTAATTGAATCATGAATATAGATTGTTAATTGAATCATGAATATTATAGGTTGTTAATTGAATCATGAATATAGATTGTTAATTGAATCATGAATATTATAGGTTGTTAATTGAATCATGAATATAGGTTGTTAATTGAATCATGAATATTATAGGTTGTTAATTGAATCATGAATATAGGTTGTTAATTGAATCATGAATATTATAGGTTGTTAATTGAATCATGAATATTATAGATTGTTAATTGAATCATGAATATTATAGGTTGTTAATTGAATCATGAATATAGATTGTTAATTGAATCATGAATATTATAGGTTGTTAATTGAATCATGAATATAGATTGTTAATTGAATCATGAATATTATAGGTTGTTAATTGAATCATGAATATAGGTTGTTAATTGAATCATGAATATTATAGGTTGTTAATTGAATCATGAATATAGGTTGTTAATTGAATCATGAATATTATAGGTTGTTAATTGAATCATGAATATTATGGATTGTTAATTGAATCATGAATATTATAGGTTGTTAATTGAATCATGAATATAGATTGTTAATTGAATCATGAATATTATAGGTTGTTAATTGAATCATGAATATAGATTGTTAATTGAATCATGAATATAGATTGTTAATTGAATCGTGAATATTATAGGTTGTTAATTGAATCATGAATATAGGTTGTTAATTGAATCATGAATATTATAGATTGTTAATTGAATCATGAATATAGGTTGTTAATTGAATCATGAATATAGGTTGTTAATTGAATCATGAATATAGGTTGTTAATTGAATCATGAATATTATAGGTTGTTAATTGAATCATGAATATTATAGGTTGTTAATTGAATCATGAATATAGATTGTTAATTGAATCATGAATATTATAGGTTGTTAATTGAACCATGAATATAGGTTGTTAATTGAATCATGAATATTATAGGTTGTAATTGAATCATGAATATAGATTGTTTATTACATAAGTAAAATGTATATTCATTTGGTACAACTTACATGCTGGTTGTGGTGTGCTTTCATGACTTGTTCATTGAGTATGATCACAGTTGCTATACTATTGACAGCTAGAACATTCTTTGTTCCTGCAAACTATCAACAATGTTATATTGTAAAAAAACATATCTCATAAAACGTGTTCAACAATTATTCTGTATGTCTGATATTGAATTACTTGTATTTGAGTAAGCTCTGTTTCTCCTTCCAAGATAACTGGTGGTTGAAGGTTCCATTGCTGTTCTTCATGGTTTGACACAATGTGTTTCCATACTGCAACTTTGCCTTTATTGGTACAGCCTGCTAGTATACCTAATATAAACAATACAAATACTGAACCTATACTACATGAACATGTTTAGGGGGTGCTTCAATAATTGGAATCGCTTCAATTGTACATTGTCATTATGCTACGTATGTTGTACATTGTCACTATACTAGGTTAGTTATGGTGAAGATAGCTAGTTTGCTTAAATATATATAAGCTAACTAATGTTACCTTTAGACTTGTTGAATGTGATGTTACAGACAAACTCTCCAGTTTCAAAGCCTCCACCATCAAGAGATAAGGCAAAGTTGTCATCCTGGTCTAAATTCCACATTCTATAGAAATTCAGCAGTTACAATAAGGCACTGATTACTACAACTGTAACTATGCACGGCAGAATGACCTCAATACATCAATACGATGTATGTAACAAGTATATAATTGCTTTTTTTATTTGTTAATTGTACAGTTAATTTGTAATTATTTATTTGTAAATCAAAAGATGTGAAAAGATTATTTATGTTTATTGTCATTTTAAATTATTTATTACAGGTAATAAATACACATGGAAAATGGTACAACTGTAGTAAAATACCATGAAATCTTGCATTACCTTACAACATTTTCTCCAGAAGCAGTAGCTAGTACATGTTTCCCTGCCCATATAATTTGGCTTTTTGCAGGATGTCCACTAACTTTCACCTTAAAAAAAACATTAAGAGATTATTAATGAACCAGAGGGTTCCCAATTTAGTAAATGTATTTATTGTTTGTATTTTTCCCACTGATAAGAGATCCTCTTGTCAAACGAGTTTAGTGTTTTGAATTCACTGAGCTAATCTCCAGCGGAAGGTCAGTATTTAACCCTGGCCTACCAATTGGTTTAAGTCTTTTTAAATACTTAAAAACAGTTTAAAAACAGTTTTGATAGGATGTTATTTGACAACTTGACAAGATTAGGTCCAAGCTATCATTGAGTGTTAATCAAATTAACACAGACCTGAGGCTTTATAAGCACATCAATTTGGTCAGAGGATTATTTCTTGATGCCCCACAAACTGTCAGATTTACAACCACAAAAGCAAGTAGAAAATAACCTCTGGTACCCAGTGTATTGAGTATAAGGTCTGTCAGGGAATGGTTAGGGTTACTCTCGACAGATGGTAGCTTATTGTATATTTTATCAGAGAGTGCGAAAATGTAGAAATCAATATTTTTAGCAGTTCCAGGTTACCCTGATACCTTAACCCCAGTTTATTGGGAAACACCAAAAATTTGTTTTCTTCTTTAACATACTTTGCTGGTCTTCATCACAATCATCAGGGTATATTTTTAACAATTCTTAGTTTTGTTACAGGATATATGTACCTTCATAAACTCAGTAGTTGATCCATCTTTATTAACATTATGCTGTGTTAAAATGAGTCCATCTGTCACAGCTACCAACACGTCTTTGCCTTCACAATATAATAAGGTTTTAATTGGTCCATCAGCAATAAAAGCTTGAGAGCATCTCCCTTTGTCATCTATATAATGTACAGTACCTATTGAAAGAATAGTAAACTGATAGTACCATGACACAAGTCTATTTAATGATAAATTAAACAACTAACCATTGTTTGTTCCTACAAAAAATGAGCTCTCTGTGCTACTCTGTGATAAAGCAGCTAATTTACTTTTCCTCCATGATGGCTCATCAGACCTTGACAAGTAATTGTAACAATATTAATACACAGTCAGTTAGTATATTGGTTTTGTTTTGTCAAAGTAGCTTACCCATCGTTGGACGAATTCTTCAAAACACATTTGTTGATAGGAAATTGAAGATTATGCTGAAATAAAGGGGTTTGTTGAAGTCTGCCTCTTTGATCAGCTTTCCATACTGCAATTACTCCACCCTTAAACAAAAACACAAAAAAACATTGGTATTCAAATTAGCTTTTCTAAACTAGATACCCTTTCTATGGAAAATAAAAATATATAGTTTAAAATCTAGGTAGAATTTGGTACACATGCTCTAGATATCAATATAGCTATTCATTGAAAATGTTGATTTAGCCATGTTAGTTGGTACTGATACCTGATCAGCTGTAATTAATCTACTACCATTAGTACTCCATTCAATGACTTGTACTCCTGTACTATGAAGTGCTGTTACTTCGTGTAACTCATGATCATGCTCATTCCATATTAAAACATCACCACTTTCCCATCCAACAGCAAGTATCTTTCTTGTAGGATGCCATGACATACCAGTTACAATACTTGAACGCTGGATTGATGACTCTTCAATGAATTCTCCCTAAAATGGTTAATGAATAAATGAGTGGATGTATTACTAATGGCAATAAACAAACATTGATATAGTAATAACCTTAATAATTCATATGTTGTATTCAAGTACAAATGTGATATGTCACATATCTGTCATCATACTAAATACAAGCTTTGCTAATGGGCAACTGGCACTAAGAGGTCACTTGACCATATCTCCCTTAAATCTATCAGCTTTGTAAAAAATGTATTTCTCTGTAAGGGAAATAATTTCCTAAATGGACGAAAGGCCCTGGGCCTAATATGCAAATTGCAGTTTATGCTAATTAGGAGTTTGTTATGTAATACGTGCTTAAGTTCTTAAGTTTTTTCTAGTACTAGTTGCAATTTCATTATGTCACATATACCATGTATATTCAAGCAATTTGTCAATAAAGTGAGATACGTTGGCTTGGACCGACCACCGCACTCAGTGTGCTGTCTTGTTGGGACTTGAGGGAATGTTAGGAACATTTCAGCTCTAAATATGGATGACAGGAGAAATGGCGGTAGTAGTACAATTAGGCATTTTCTTAAGAATTGTTGGGAAAAATGATTTGAATGGCACAAGCTTGTTAGCAAACTAATTTTCCAAACAAATATTAAAGAAATTATTTGAGTTCATATTTACTGCAATTTCTCCACTTTTACTAATATCAAGGTCCATTTCTGACACGTCCTATTTAACAAAGCTATTTGATTTAAGGGGGATCGGGCCACATGACTTTGCAAGTTGCCTATTGTGTTGCTAAAAAAAGGAGTGAGTTTTACTTCTCAACAAACCTTAAAGCCTACAAAATGTTGTATTAACGTTGCAGTAGCAGTTTTGATTTGAAATAAGTGTATATTTATGTATATATATATACAATACAATACAATATAATTCTATAGGTAAATTCATTGGAGGACGAGGGAATTCCACATTGAATTTCACGAGAGAAATCAATATTGCATGAATCGCGGAGTCTGCGGATGAGAGGGTATTCCACACTAAATACCCTTGCATCTGGTTTCGTTCTCAACCAATCAGCACGCGAGTCTAAATTGAAGTATAAGATTCTAATACATATATACAACATCAGAGGATAGAGTCTCCAACGTACGAGGTAAACGTCACTTCTGTGCACAGATCTAGTCTTCATTTGATATCCGTCACAACTGAAACACCCTTCTACACCTGGAGCCGGTTGTACGAAAGCCGATTAGCGCTAATCCAGGATTAAATCGAGAGATTAACCCAGGATTAGTTTTGCGTTGCTCAAAGGTCGATTAACTTTAACCTAGGGTTAAAAATAGCTAATCTAGGGTTAAAATTTAACCCTGCTAGCGACCAAGATTAACTTTTTAATCCACGATTAAAGCTGACGAATACAAAATGGCTTCGCTATTTGAACTGGAAGTGCTTAGTGACCACTCAAACAGGAAACCCAAAGCGATCGAAATGCATTGTTTGGGTTTCCTGTTTGAGTGGTCACTAAGCACTTCCAGTTCAAATAGTGAAGAAAATCGAGCGAAAAACGTCAAAAAAGACTGTAAATTCATTATTACTACTCAAAGGATTATATATTTGGGATTAAAAGATACATGTGAGTAGTTTTTGTCTTATTTATTGTGATAAAACAAGATGATGACGTGTACAAAACTGGTAAAAAAACGGTTTTCGCAAGATTAATCCAGGATTAGTAAATCCAAGGTTAGTTTCCCGTTCGAGCAACGCATTTTTAACCTAGAATTTACTAATCCTGTGTCAGGGATTTTAACCATAGATTAACACTAATCCTAGGTTAATTTTAATCGGCTTTCGTACAACCGGCTCCTGCTGTTTATCAGTTTGAAAAAAATGACCATTTCAGTGGTGTTGGATATTAAATGAACTGGACAATCTTTCATCACTGTCCAAAGCAGTACGTGCCATTTACCTAGTAAATGTTTAGGCAGATTGTTAACAAATATAGGATTGAGGCTAGCTTCATTACCTGGTCCTGTTTATCGTTAACAATTAATTCCAAGTGGCATTTGACCACTTCTTAATAGTAGGTAGACTAAAATCAAACTTTATATAGGTGACCATTGGTAAATATAAATAAAAAGAAATAATCACAAACAAATACAATCAAGACTCTGGCGCTTGTGATAACATATAATATTTATGTAATAATTATAAACAATTTACCTCATCTAAGTAAAGATTGACTGCTCCACCAACACCAGGCTCATTTTTAGATGCAACAGCTAATAAGGAATAACTACTGTGCCATGCAATGTCAGTTTGAACACCTACATTTGGTGCTTGAATTTTATGATCAAAATATACTGCCATCTTTGAATACGGTGTTGAACACGCTGACTTTTACTAAAACTCAGAAGCTTTAGCTTTAACTGAAGCGTCGTATCGTTAATTTTACAATGCAGGATAGAACTGCCGGTATATCACCTCAGTTAAATGCATAGTCAAGTTTTCACAATAGACAGAGTAAAGTTGTCTGGGAACTGGGATAAAGTCTTTACCTTTGGAACATAAGCAGTGGAATTCTCAAGACTTTTGAATGATGGAAATCAATCACTTTTGAAGCAATAAAAAAACGTCGATGTTTTGCGATTTTTTCTTGCTTAATTTCTTTAATACTCGTTCGGAGTTGCTCTCATGTAAACAGAAAACTCGGTTGCCACGCAAACCTTAACAAATAACGTCCACTCTTGTCTGATAGGTCTTCCAATAAACAAGTTACACAACTGTCTTTGCCAGGTTGAAAAGTATCAAAAATGATTATTTCTCTCGGTGTACTTCAAGCCAAAGTCTTTCAATTCAAAGTTTTACATCAAAATGTACTCTAGAAAGTTGACTTTCAACTTGAAAATACAGAAATGTCAACTTAAGATACCCCGGATGTAACGAGCCTGCGATCAGAAAGCGGTTTCAAAGTAAACGAAAATATGTCGGGAGATTCGCTTATTGGTGCTTCTCTAGATATTTGGAAAGGAACTTTTGATCTTTACGAGGATGTATTTAAGAAACGAACTCAGCAAATGAAGAACGACAAAGCCAAGGAATTATTGGAGTTAGAGAAATGGTAATCTCTCGACCGTAATGTATACATAACTGTAAGGCTATATTTATTCAAGATTCTTGTCTGTTAAGGTATCAAAAGGAGCTACCAGGTCTTCTAAAAGAAAGACAAGATAAATCACTCACAATTGATGAGTTAACAAAAATTATGCAGTGGAAGCTATTGGTATGATATTAATTGCATGGATATATTAAAAAACCATGGCCACTTACCAGCATGCACCTCGCGAAAGACTGAATTTCGTGAACCACGAAAATCACTCATTCAGACATTTGATAAATTTTACGATGTGAGTGAATATTTAAGCTCTTACTAAACTTTTAGTAAGTTAACTCAAATCAAAATAAACAATGTAAAGCATGCCGGTAAGCGACCATCGGTCTTTAAATATTTGTGGAATTATTTAGTATATAATAAAAGAAATGATATACAGTTAATTGCAGCTATTGATCTATAAAGAATCTATTTTGAAACTGAGAAGTGAACTGAGAAGTCTCATACAGACTATAGGCACGGCATGGACAAAACTGATCAAAGACTTCAACCATTCTTAAACTAATCACCATGACAACAGAGACCAATAAACAATAGACTTGCACCAGCTTTAAACACATCAAGCTTCTGAACTCTTAATTTTGATGAAGACTGTCAAAGCTGGGGCCGGTTGTACGTAGCCTGGATAGCGCTATCCACCGGATAAATCCCTATCCAGCGGATAAAATCTATAAAACACCTATGAAGTGGATAACTTTTATCCGCGGATAGCGCTATCCAGGCTACGTACAACCGGCCCCTGCAGTTGAATCGTCATGCTTAAAAAAGATTTGTGAACAATCATTGCAATCATTGTGAAATTATTTCTCTTGTTATGAAGTTTACTATTAGTTAGTTTAGAGGAGGGGGTGAATAGGTTCGGCGGATTGCAGATTTGACCCTAAAACAGGGTTCGGATTGCGGATTTTGATAAAAATTTGGACGGATTCACGGATTTGCTAACAACGGTGGATTGCAGATTTGTTGAAAATTTGGTCCCGGATCCTGGATTTATGAGGGTTTATATTACGGATCACTGATTCAAACTCCTGAAATTAACAGTGCATCACAGATATATGAGATCGAGGGATCAACGGATTTGTTCGAAAAATATCACGGATCGGCGGATCGGGATACCCCTATACACCCCCCCCCCTTAGAGGGTGTCAATGGGGTATGTCTCTAGTCAGTAAACAGTTATAGTCAGTAAACACAAAAAAAGCTTAGTCAGTAAACATACTTCTCTCGCATCGTTTCCATGGTAACCAAGTCCGCTTGAACATCACAAGCTCATAAAGTGTCATGCTTGTCACACCAGAAGAAAAACATTGAAAAAAGACAATACAAGCTGTAGAATTGTGTTTACATTTAGGAGAGTGGTATATGTAAGAATAAATGAAAAATATCTAAAAACAGATCACATACTGACCATTCTTCCCAGACATTTGTATTTTAAAGTCAAATACGTTGAAAATCGGATAATCTTATATATGATAAACAGTTAGTTTACCGCTATTTATACGTTTAAGATAACGAAAAAATGGTCTTATACGCTAGTCAGTTCACCCCATTGAGACCCTCAGTTTAGTTTAGCTTTCTTTAATTGTCACATTTTAGCTAAAAATACAATGTAATTACATAAAAGTGCAAATGTGACAGGAGAAAGGAACAGGAACTGTTTCCCAATCCCCATCTGATGCAAATTTTCATTCAAGCTCATCAGCCTCACTAACTTAATAGGAAGCCAGTTTAGTCACTGTAACCCAACTATGCAGCAGATTGATTACATGAAGAAGACCCTAGTTTGACTCAATCAACTATGTACAAGCTCAATGTACTAAGCCTTAATTTATCTTATTATACCTTTCAGAGAGGAAAGTTTAGACCTCGTTTAATGAATCTTATCAAGTCTAACACTGCAGAAACAGTTACTGAAGTTACAACCTTGGGGTTCGAGTATCTGCCTGACATAGAAAAGGCCATAAAAAAGCTTTCAGAACTGAAAGGAGTTGGGCCTGCCACTGCATCTGGTTTGTTACAATAATGAGTCTAATAAATTTTATAAACTATATAATCCCTACTAGTAAGAAAAATGTGTTTTTGTACAAGGCAGCTCAATCTTTCATGGGTAACACAGGTGAATAGCAGCATAACATTTACCAAGAGGAGTGGTGAGGTTAGGGTATAATACCAACAATGCAAGCAATGTAATATAAACATGAATATAAACAATGATATCAAGCAGAAAACAAGAAGAAACTAAACTTTTTACAGTGCTGCTAATTCAACTAGGGCCACCTCAAGTTTATTAGCCAATCACGTTCGAGCTTAAGAACAAAAGATATCTACTTTGTCTCCTTATCAGCCAATCAAATTATAGGCGCGAATTGACTTGACGGACCGGTTGAATTAGCAGCACTGTAAAATGAGCTTGACAACATGCATGCTCACATTGGACTGTTTATGTCTAATTTGCATAAACCAATGCATGTTATTTATGTATTATTTATTATTATTATGGCATCTTTATTTGTTCCTATAAGGTGTATATCTGTACAACGAGGCGGGTTATCTTAACCTAGGCTTTGTTATTATTTACAATGGACACACTGCAATTGGCTTGATGTTCTTAGTGTGTGTACGCATAGAATGATTTTACAATTTCATTGTTCTGTGACACAAGCCATTTTTGGCATTTCTTGATGAGGTAGTCAGTTTGCTTGTTATTTCCTATTATATGATCAAGTTCTTTCTCTAGTTTTATTATTATTATTATTATTATTATTATTATTATTATTATTATTATTATTATTATTATTATTATTATTAATATTATTATTATTATTATTATTATTATTATTATTATTATGATTATGATTATTATTATTATTATTGTTATTATTATTATTATAAATGATAAAAAAATTTTGAGCAAAAATATGAATATATGAATATAAAATATTTATTTTGTATTCAAGCTATTTTATGTGCTGGTTGTCCACAAGTCCCCTTTATGTCAGATGAAGCAATGATGGCCCTACCAGTTGGTAAAACGAAACTTGAATATACAATAAAGGCATATAAACTATATCTAGAACAGATAAGGACCATGTGTGTAACAAAGCTGCAAAGTATAGGTGAGAAGCAATTTGTTTTATTATACCAAAAGATAATTCAAATACTCAGAATCTATCTTTTTAATTATACAATAAATCCTCAGTAAAAAACCCTTAAACTCAATCAGAAAGATTACTGAGGACGTCCAGCTTATAATAAAGTTTATGCTTTATGTTCATCATTACCTGTATTTTAGATCCAAAAGGACAGTGGAACGAGCATAAAGTGGAACTCACCTTATGGACATTTCAAACAGCTTCAAAGTCATTTCCTGATATTTTACCCCAAGACAAGAAACAAAAAAGACAGGAGATCATTGATTCTGTTGATGAAAACCCTCATAAGAAAATGAAAACGTTTTAACTACTTTCTCTTAAATAATTTTGCAAAACAATATTTAACATTGAATACAATTTTGTAATTTTCAAAAACACTTGTTAGTGTCTATAATCTTAGTGGTGAAGTGGGTGGGGAAGAGGGGGTACCTATCACGAATCATGCGCCGTTTTTTCATGATTTCACGGATCACAGAGTTACGTAAAGCGTTTTTGATGTGCACGAATCACAGTTTTAGAACTGGCAATGTTAAGGTAGTTCCGGACACTTGCTACTGCATCTTGCATCTCCCCTGCTAGCAAAGTCTTCCACAGTTCGATTCTCTTGTCAGAATACATGGCCTTGCGGGCAGGCCCTCCTTTCCTTCTCTTCAACTCCCCTCCCATCCTCAATCCCTCCGCCTCTCTCCCCAATCCCCCAGGGCCAGCTATGCAGGCTAGTGAATAGAGTTTGTTTGACGTGTTGTTCTTTCTTATGCCACAAAGGTTTTTATCCGGTTTTCCTCCCTCTGTAAAAATCAACATCTGAGTTTAGTGTAGTATGATTAGAATATTAAATGTAGTATGTGTGTGAGTGTGCACTTGGGGGCGGGGGGACACCTCGTATGGGACTTGGTTTCCCTTCGTGTCCTGCTGGGCCATGCCGGAAAAAGTTACATTAGGGACCTTTGTTCACCTATGAACAAAGGTTACATAAGGGAACGTTTTTCCCTTTTGCACCCATGGTAAGGTTACAAAAAGGATCACTTGGTTAAATTAGGGACCTTTGTTTCCTTAAGTAACCATCACTTGGTTACAAAAAGGAACACTTGGTCTCTTTTGTAACCTTCAAAGGTTTCATAAGGGAACGTGTTTCCCTTTTGCACCCATGGTAAGGTTACAAAAAGGATTACAAAGTTACATTAGGGACCTTTGTTCACCTATGAACAAAGGTTACATAAGGGAACATTTTTCCCTTTTGCACCCATGGTAAAGTTACAAAAGGGATCATAAAGTTACTTTAGGGACATTTATTCACCTATGAACAAAGGTTACATAAGGGAACGTTTTTCCTTTTGCACCCATGGTAAGGTTACAAAAGGGATCACAAAAGTTACATTAGGGACCTTTGTTCACCTATGAACAAAGGTTACATAAGGGAACGTTTTTCCCTTTTGCACCCATGGTAAGGTTACAAAAAGGATCACAAAGTTACATTAGGGACCTTTGTTTCCTTAAGTAACCTACCCTGCGAGCAGAGTCTCCTTTGCCTTCACCGTGAGAGAGAAAGGAAAGAGAGACTCTGCCGAAAGCCTGTCGTTTTTCATTTGAGCATGCCCGCCGGTTGCTTAGAAACTGAATAATTTCCACGCCCACTTGCTATAAAATAACATTTCCGTTTCCGGTAACCTTCGAACTCGTACAACTTGTGGGCTATCGGAATAGCGAACTGATAAATGAGCGATTTGCCGTGCCCGGTCAGTAAAGAAACAAAGGTATCTTGTCCCAAGATAAATTCTGTTATTCCTCTCTCTTGATAAGTCGATAATTGAAATTTCTTCAAGGAACATAGACTTTCAAACACGTCAGTTATAGGCTTACGAACGGTCGCCGCCATATTGATGCTTGTGGGCGCAGTTTTGGTCATCGGAATAAATCATTAATTCAACCGTGCGCACAAAAACAAGTTTGACCGGAAGCAAAACCAGTTTGACTAGCTCCGAGTCTTGGGCTAGCGGTACATGAAAGAAACGACAGGCTTTCGGCAGAGTCTCTCTTTCCTTTCTCTCTCACGGGGAAGGCAAAGGAGACTCTGCTCGCAGGGTATAAGTAACCATCACTTGGTTACAAAAAGGAACACTTGGTCTCTTTTGTAACCTTCAAAGGTTTCATAAGGAAACGTGTTTCCCTTTTGCACCCATGGTAAGATTAGAAAAGGGATCACAAAGTTACATCAGGGACCTTTGTTCACCTATGAACAAAGGTTACATAAGGTTACGTTTTTCCCTTTTGCACCAATGATAAGGTTAGAAAAGGGATCACAAAGTTACATTAGGGACCTTTGTTTAACTATGAACAAAGGTTACATAAGGGAACGTTTTTTTCTTTTGCACCCATGGTAAGGTTACAAAAGGGATCACAAAATTACATTAGGGACCTTTGTTTACCTATGAACAAAGGTTACATCAGGGAACGTTTTTCGCTTTTGCACCCATGGTAAGATTACAAAAGGGATCATAAAATTACATTAGGGACCTTTGTTTAACTATGAACAAAGGTTACATAAGGGAACGTTTTTTTCTTTTGCACCCATGGTAAGGTTACACAAGGGATCACAAATTTACATTAGGGACCTTTGTTTACCTATGAACAAAGGTTACATAAGGGATCGTTTTTCCCTTTTGCACACATGGTAACGTTACAAAAGGGATCACAAAGTTACATTAGGGATTTTTGTTCACCTATGAACAAAGGTTACATAAGGGATCGTTTTTCCCTTTTGCACACATGGTAAGGTTACAAAAGGGATCACAAGGTTACATTAGGGACCTTTGTTCACCTATGAACAAAGGTTACATAAGGGATCGTTTTTCCCTTTTGCACACATGGTAAGGTTACAAAAGGGATCACAAGGTTACATTAGGGACCTTTGTTCACCTATGAACAAAGGTTACATAAGGGATCGTTTTTCCCTTTTGCACACATGGTAAGGTTACAAAAGGGATCACAAGGTTACATTAGGGACCTTTGTTCACCTATGAACAAAGGTTACATAAGGGATCGTTTTTCCCTTTTGCACACATGGTAAGGTTACAAAAGGGATCACAAGGTTACATTAGGGACCTTTGTTCACCTATGAACAAAGGTTACATAAGGGATCGTTTTTCCCTTTTGCACACATGGTAAGGTTACAAAAGGGATCACAAGGTTACATTAGGGACCTTTGTTCACCTATGAACAAAGGTTACATAAGGGATCGTTTTTCCCTTTTGCACACATGGTAAGGTTACAATAGGGATCACAAGGTTACATTAGGGACCTTTGTTCACCTATGAACAAAGGTTACATAAGGGATCGTTTTTCCCTTTTGCACACATGGTAAGGTTACAAAAGGGATCCCAAACTTACATTAGGGACCTTTGTTCACCTATGAACAAAGGTTACATAAGGGATCGTTTTTCCCTTTTGCACACATGGTAAGGTTACAAAAGGGATCACAAGGTTACATTAGGGACCTTTGTTCACCTATGAACAAAGGTTACATAAGGGATCGTTTTTCCCTTTTGCACACATGGTAAGGTTACAAAAGGGATCACAAGGTTACATTAGGGACCTTTGTTCACCTATGAACAAAGGTTACATAAGGGATCGTTTTTCCCTTTTGCACACATGGTAAGGTTACAAAAGGGATCACAAGGTTACATTAGGGACCTTTGTTCACCTATGAACAAAGGTTACATAAGGGATCGTTTTTCCCTTTTGCACACATGGTAAGGTTACAAAAGGGATCACAAGGTTACATTAGGGACCTTTGTTCACCTATGAACAAAGGTTACATAAGGGATCGTTTTTCCCTTTTGCACACATGGTAAGGTTACAATAGGGATCACAAGGTTACATTAGGGACCTTTGTTCACCTATGAACAAAGGTTACATAAGGGATCGTTTTTCCCTTTTGCACACATGGTAAGGTTACAAAAGGGATCCCAAACTTACATTAGGGACCTTTGTTCACCTATGAACAAAGGTTACATAAGGGATCGTTTTTCCCTTTTGCACACATGGTAAGGTTACAAAAGGGATCACAAGGTTACATTAGGGACCTTTGTTCACCTATGAACAAAGGCTACATAAGGGATCGTTTTTCCCTTTTGCACACATGGTAAGGATACAAAAGGGATCACAAGGTTACATTAGGGACATTTGTTCACCTATGAACAAAGGTTACATAAGGGATCGTTTTTCCCTTTTGCACACATGGTAAGGTTACAAAAGGGATCACAAGGTTACATTAGGGACCTTTGTTCACCTATGAACAAAGGTTACATAAGGGATCGTTTTCCCTTTTGCACACATGGTAAGGTTACAATAGGGATCACAAAGTTACATTAGGGACCTTTGTTCACCTATGAACAAAGGTTACATAAGGGAACGTTTTTTTCTTTTGCACCCATGGTAAGGTTACACAAGGGATCACAAATTTACATTAGGGACCTTTGTTTACCTATGAACAAAGGTTACATAAGGGATCGTTTTTCCCTTTTGCACACATGGTAAGGTTACAAAAGGGATCACAAAGTTACATTAGGGATTTTTGTTCACCTATGAACAAAGGTTACATAAGGGATCGTTTTTCCCTTTTGCACACATGGTAAGGTTACAATAGGGATCACAAGGTTACATTAGGGACCTTTGTTCACCTATGAACAAAGGTTACATAAGGGATCGTTTTTCCCTTTTGCACACATGGTAAGGTTACAATAGGGATCACAAGGTTACATTAGGGACCTTTGTTCACCTATGAACAAAGGTTACATAAGGGATCGTTTTTCCCTTTTGCACACATGGTAAGGTTACAATAGGGATCACAAGGTTACATTAGGGACCTTTGTTCACCTATGAACAAAGGTTACATAAGGGATCGTTTTTCCCTTTTGCACACATGGTAAGGTTACAAAAGGGATCCCAAACTTACATTAGGGACCTTTGTTCACCTATGAACAAAGGTTACATAAGGGATCGTTTTTCCCTTTTGCACACATGGTAAGGTTACAAAAGGGATCACAAGGTTACATTAGGGACCTTTGTTCACCTATGAACAAAGGTTACATAAGGGATCGTTTTTCCCTTTTGCACACATGGTAAGGTTACAAAAGGGATCACAAGGTTACATTAGGGACCTTTGTTCACCTATGAACAAAGGTTACATAAGGGATCGTTTTTCCCTTTTGCACACATGGTAAGGTTACAAAAGGGATCACAAGGTTACATTAGGGACCTTTGTTCACCTATGAACAAAGGTTACATAAGGGATCGTTTTCCCTTTTGCACACATGGTAAGGTTACAATAGGGATCACAAAGTTACATTAGGGACCTTTGTTCACCTATGAACAAATGTTACATAAGGGATCGTTTTTCCCTTTTGCACCCATGGTAAGATTACAAAAGGGATCACAAGGTTACATTAGGGACCTTTGTTCACCTATGAACAAAGGTTACATAAGGGATCGTTTTTCCCTTTTGCACACATGGTAAGGTTACAAAAGGGATCACAAGGTTACATTAGGGACCTTTGTTCACCTATGAACAAAGGTTACATAAGGGATCGTTTTTCCCTTTTGCACACATGGTAAGGTTACAAAAGGGATCACAAGGTTACATTAGGGACCTTTGTTCACCTATGAACAAAGGTTACATAAGGGATCGTTTTTCCCTTTTGCACACATGGTAAGGTTACAATAGGGATCACAAGGTTACATTAGGGACCTTTGTTCACCTATGAACAAAGGTTACATAAGGGATCGTTTTTCCCTTTTGCACACATGGTAAGGTTACAAAAGGGATCCCAAACTTACATTAGGGACCTTTGTTCACCTATGAACAAAGGTTACATAAGGGATCGTTTTTCCCTTTTGCACACATGGTGAGGTTACAAAAGGGATCACAAGGTTACATTAGGGACCTTTGTTCACCTATGAACAAATGTTACATAAGGGATCGTTTTTCCCTTTTGCACCCATGGTAAGATTACAAAAGGGATCACAAGGTTACATTAGGGACCTTTGTTCACCTATGAACAAAGGTTACATAAGGGATCGTTTTTCCCTTTTGCACACATGGTAAGGTTACAAAAGGGATCACAAGGTTACATTAGGGACCTTTGTTCACCTATGAACAAAGGTTACATAAGGGATCGTTTTTCCCTTTTGCACACATGGTAAGGTTACAAAAGGGATCACAAGGTTACATTAGGGACCTTTGTTCACCTATGAACAAAGGTTACATAAGGGATCGTTTTTCCCTTTTGCACACATGGTAAGGTTACAATAGGGATCACAAGGTTACATTAGGGACCTTTGTTCACCTATGAACAAAGGTTACATAAGGGATCGTTTTTCCCTTTTGCACACATGGTAAGGTTACAAAAGGGATCCCAAACTTACATTAGGGACCTTTGTTCACCTATGAACAAAGGTTACATAAGGGATCGTTTTTCCCTTTTGCACACATGGTAAGGTTACAAAAGGGATCACAAGGTTACATTAGGGACCTTTGTTCACCTATGAACAAAGGCTACATAAGGGATCGTTTTTCCCTTTTGCACACATGGTAAGGTTACAAAAGGGATCACAAGGTTACATTAGGGACCTTTGTTCACCTATGAACAAAGGTTACATAAGGGATCGTTTTTCCCTTTTGCACACATGGTAAGGTTACAAAAGGGATCACAAGGTTACATTAGGGACCTTTGTTCACCTATGAACAAAGGTTACATAAGGGATCGTTTTCCCTTTTGCACACATGGTAAGGTTACAATAGGGATCACAAAGTTACATTAGGGACCTTTGTTCACCTATGAACAAAGGTTACATAAGGGAACGTTTTTTTCTTTTGCACCCATGGTAAGGTTACACAAGGGATCACAAATTTACATTAGGGACCTTTGTTTACCTATGAACAAAGGTTACATAAGGGATCGTTTTTCCCTTTTGCACACATGGTAAGGTTACAAAAGGGATCACAAAGTTACATTAGGGATTTTTGTTCACCTATGAACAAAGGTTACATAAGGGATCGTTTTTCCCTTTTGCACACATGGTAAGGTTACAATAGGGATCACAAGGTTACATTAGGGACCTTTGTTCACCTATGAACAAAGGTTACATAAGGGATCGTTTTTCCCTTTTGCACACATGGTAAGGTTACAATAGGGATCACAAGGTTACATTAGGGACCTTTGTTCACCTATGAACAAAGGTTACATAAGGGATCGTTTTTCCCTTTTGCACACATGGTAAGGTTACAATAGGGATCACAAGGTTACATTAGGGACCTTTGTTCACCTATGAACAAAGGTTACATAAGGGATCGTTTTTCCCTTTTGCACACATGGTAAGGTTACAAAAGGGATCCCAAACTTACATTAGGGACCTTTGTTCACCTATGAACAAAGGTTACATAAGGGATCGTTTTTCCCTTTTGCACACATGGTAAGGTTACAAAAGGGATCACAAGGTTACATTAGGGACCTTTGTTCACCTATGAACAAAGGTTACATAAGGGATCGTTTTTCCCTTTTGCACACATGGTAAGGTTACAAAAGGGATCACAAGGTTACATTAGGGACCTTTGTTCACCTATGAACAAAGGTTACATAAGGGATCGTTTTTCCCTTTTGCACACATGGTAAGGTTACAAAAGGGATCACAAGGTTACATTAGGGACCTTTGTTCACCTATGAACAAAGGTTACATAAGGGATCGTTTTCCCTTTTGCACACATGGTAAGGTTACAATAGGGATCACAAAGTTACATTAGGGACCTTTGTTCACCTATGAACAAATGTTACATAAGGGATCGTTTTTCCCTTTTGCACCCATGGTAAGATTACAAAAGGGATCACAAGGTTACATTAGGGACCTTTGTTCACCTATGAACAAAGGTTACATAAGGGATCGTTTTTCCCTTTTGCACACATGGTAAGGTTACAAAAGGGATCACAAGGTTACATTAGGGACCTTTGTTCACCTATGAACAAAGGTTACATAAGGGATCGTTTTTCCCTTTTGCACACATGGTAAGGTTACAAAAGGGATCACAAGGTTACATTAGGGACCTTTGTTCACCTATGAACAAAGGTTACATAAGGGATCGTTTTTCCCTTTTGCACACATGGTAAGGTTACAATAGGGATCACAAGGTTACATTAGGGACCTTTGTTCACCTATGAACAAAGGTTACATAAGGGATCGTTTTTCCCTTTTGCACACATGGTAAGGTTACAAAAGGGATCCCAAACTTACATTAGGGACCTTTGTTCACCTATGAACAAAGGTTACATAAGGGATCGTTTTTCCCTTTTGCACACATGGTAAGGTTACAAAAGGGATCACAAGGTTACATTAGGGACCTTTGTTCACCTATGAACAAAGGCTACATAAGGGATCGTTTTTCCCTTTTGCACACATGGTAAGGTTACAAAAGGGATCACAAGGTTACATTAGGGACCTTTGTTCACCTATGAACAAAGGTTACATAAGGGATCGTTTTTCCCTTTTGCACCCATGGTAAGGTTACACAAGGGATCACAAATTTACATTAGGGACCTTTGTTTACCTATGAACAAAGGTTACATAAGGGATCGTTTTTCCCTTTTGCACACATGGTAAGGTTACAAAAGGGATCACAAGGTTACATTAGGGACCTTTGTTCACCTATGAACAAAGGTTACATAAGGGATCGTTTTTCCCTTTTGCACACATGGTAAGGTTACAAAAGGGATCCCAAACTTACATTAGGGACCTTTGTTCACCTATGAACAAAGGTTACATAAGGGATCGTTTTTCCCTTTTGCACACATGGTAAGGTTACAAAAGGGATCACAAGGTTACATTAGGGACCTTTGTTCACCTATGAACAAAGGTTACATAAGGGATCGTTTTTCCCTTTTGCACACATGGTAAGGTTACAAAAGGGATCACAAGGTTACATTAGGGACCTTTGTTCACCTATGAACAAAGGTTACATAAGGGATCGTTTTTCCCTTTTGCACACATGGTAAGGTTACAAAAGGGATCACAAGGTTACATTAGGGACCTTTGTTCACCTATGAACAAAGGTTACATAAGGGATCGTTTTCCCTTTTGCACACATGGTAAGGTTACAATAGGGATCACAAGGTTACATTAGGGACCTTTGTTCACCTATGAACAAAGGTTACATAAGGGATCGTTTTCCCTTTTGCACACATGGTAAGGTTACAATAGGGATCACAAAGTTACATTAGGGACCTTTGTTCACCTATGAACAAAGGTTACATAAGGGATCGTTTTTCCCTTTTGCACCCATGGTAAGATTACAAAAGGGATCATAAAATTACATTAGGGATCTTTGTTTAACTATGAACAAAGGTTACATAAGGGAACGTTTTTTTCTTTTGCACCCATGGTAAGGTTACACAAGGGATCACAAATTTACATTAGGGACCTTTGTTTACCTATGAACAAAGGTTACATAAGGGATCGTTTTTCCCTTTTGCACACATGGTAAGGTTACAAAAGGGATCACAAGGTTACATTAGGGACCTTTGTTCACCTATGAACAAAGGTTACATAAGGGATCGTTTTTCCCTTTTGCACCCATGGTAAGGTTACAATAGGGATCACAAGGTTACATTAGGAACCTTTGTTCACCTATGAACAAAGGTTACATAAGGGATCGTTTTTCCCTTTTGCACACATGGTAAGGTTACAAAAGGGATCACAAGGTTACATTAGGGACCTTTGTTCACCTATGAACAAAGGTAAGGGAACGTTTTTTTCTTTTGCACCCATGGTAAGGTTACACAAGGGATCACAAATTTACATTAGGGACCTTTGTTTACCTATGAACAAAGGTTACATAAGGGATCGTTTTTCCCTTTTGCACACATGGTAAGGTTACAAAAGGGATCACAAGGTTACATTAGGGACCTTTGTTCACCTATGAACAAAGGTTACATAAGGGATCGTTTTTCCCTTTTGCACACATGGTAAGGTTAGAAAAGGGATCACAAGGTTACATTAGGGACCTTTGTTCACCTATGAACAAAGGTAAGGGAACGTTTTTTTCTTTTGCACCCATGGTAAGGTTACACAAGGGATCACAAATTTACATTAGGGACCTTTGTTTACCTATGAACAAAGGTTACATAAGGGATCGTTTTTCCCTTTTGCACACATGGTAAGGTTACAAAAGGGATCACAAGGTTACATTAGGGACCTTTGTTCACCTATGAACAAAGGTAAGGGAACGTTTTTTTCTTTTGCACCCATGGTAAGGTTACACAAGGGATCACAAATTTACATTAGGGACCTTTGTTTACCTATGAACAAAGGTTACATAAGGGATCGTTTTTCCCTTTTGCACACATGGTAAGGTTACAAAAGGGATCACAAGGTTACATTAGGGACCTTTGTTCACCTATGAACAAAGGTTACATAAGGGATCGTTTTTCCCTTTTGCACACATGGTAAGGTTACAAAAGGGATCACAAGGTTACATTAGGGACCTTTGTTCACCTATGAACAAAGGTTACATAAGGGATCGTTTTTCCCTTTTGCACACATGGTAAGGTTACAAAAGGGATCCCAAACTTACATTAGGGACCTTTGTTCACCTATGAACAAAGGTTACATAAGGGATCGTTTTTCCCTTTTGCACACATGGTAAGGTTACAAAAGGGATCCCAAACTTACATTAGGGACCTTTGTTCACCTATGAACAAAGGTTACATAAGGGATCGTTTTTCCCTTTTGCACACATGGTAAGGTTACAAAAGGGATCACAAGGTTACATTAGGGACCTTTGTTCACCTATGAACAAAGGTTACATAAGGGATCGTTTTTCCCTTTTGCACACATGGTAAGGTTACAAAAGGGATCCCAAACTTACATTAGGGACCTTTGTTCACCTATGAACAAAGGTTACATAAGGGATCGTTTTTCCCTTTTGCACACATGGTAAGGTTACAAAAGGGATCCCAAACTTACATTAGGGACCTTTGTTCACCTATGAACAAAGGTTACATAAGGGATCGTTTTTCCCTTTTGCACACATGGTAAGGTTACAAAAGGGATCACAAGGTTACATTAGGGACCTTTGTTTACCTATGAACAAAGGTTACATAAGGGATCGTTTTTCCCTTTTGCACACATGGTAAGGTTACAAAAGGGATCACAAGGTTACATTAGGGACCTTTGTTCACCTATGAACAAAGGTTACATAAGGGATCGTTTTTCCCTTTTGCACACATGGTAAGGTTACAAAAGGGATCACAAGGTTACATTAGGGACCTTTGTTCACCTATGAACAAAGGTTACATAAGGGATCGTTTTCCCTTTTGCACACATGGTAAGGTTACAATAGGGATCACAAAGTTACATTAGGGACCTTTGTTCACCTATGAACAAAGGTTACATAAGGGATCGTTTTCCCTTTTGCACACATGGTAAGGTTACAATAGGGATCACAAAGTTACATTAGGGACCTTTGTTCACCTATGAACAAAGGTTACATAAGGGATCGTTTTTCCCTTTTGCACCCATGGTAAGATTACAAAAGGGATCATAAAATTACATTAGGGATCTTTGTTTAACTATGAACAAAGGTTACATAAGGGAACGTTTTTTTCTTTTGCACCCATGGTAAGGTTACACAAGGGATCACAAATTTACATTAGGGACCTTTGTTTACCTATGAACAAAGGTTACATAAGGGATCGTTTTTCCCTTTTGCACACATGGTAAGGTTACAAAAGGGATCACAAGGTTACATTAGGGACCTTTGTTCACCTATGAACAAAGGTTACATAAGGGATCGTTTTTCCCTTTTGCACACATGGTAAGGTTACAATAGGGATCACAAGGTTACATTAGGAACCTTTGTTCACCTATGAACAAAGGTTACATAAGGGATCGTTTTTCCCTTTTGCACACATGGTAAGGTTACAAAAGGGATCACAAGGTTACATTAGGGACCTTTGTTCACCTATGAACAAAGGTTACATAAGGGATCGTTTTTCCCTTTTGCACACATGGTAAGGTTACAAAAGGGATCACAAGGTTACATTAGGGACCTTTGTTCACCTATGAACAAAGGTAAGGGAACGTTTTTTTCTTTTGCACCCATGGTAAGGTTACACAAGGGATCACAAATTTACATTAGGGACCTTTGTTTACCTATGAACAAAGGTTACATAAGGGATCGTTTTTCCCTTTTGCACACATGGTAAGGTTACAAAAGGGATCACAAGGTTACATTAGGGACCTTTGTTCACCTATGAACAAAGGTAAGGGAACGTTTTTTTCTTTTGCACCCATGGTAAGGTTACACAAGGGATCACAAATTTACATTAGGGACCTTTGTTTACCTATGAACAAAGGTTACATAAGGGATCGTTTTTCCCTTTTGCACACATGGTAAGGTTACAAAAGGGATCACAAGGTTACATTAGGGACCTTTGTTCACCTATGAACAAAGGTTACATAAGGGATCGTTTTTCCCTTTTGCACACATGGTAAGGTTACAAAAGGGATCACAAGGTTACATTAGGGACCTTTGTTCACCTATGAACAAAGGTTACATAAGGGATCGTTTTTCCCTTTTGCACACATGGTAAGGTTACAAAAGGGATCCCAAACTTACATTAGGGACCTTTGTTCACCTATGAACAAAGGTTACATAAGGGATCGTTTTTCCCTTTTGCACACATGGTAAGGTTACAAAAGGGATCCCAAACTTACATTAGGGACCTTTGTTCACCTATGAACAAAGGTTACATAAGGGATCGTTTTTCCCTTTTGCACACATGGTAAGGTTACAAAAGGGATCACAAGGTTACATTAGGGACCTTTGTTTACCTATGAACAAAGGTTACATAAGGGATCGTTTTTCCCTTTTGCACACATGGTAAGGTTACAAAAGGGATCACAAGGTTACATTAGGGACCTTTGTTCACCTATGAACAAAGGTTACATAAGGGATCGTTTTTCCCTTTTGCACACATGGTAAGGTTACAAAAGGGATCACAAGGTTACATTAGGGACCTTTGTTCACCTATGAACAAAGGTTACATAAGGGATCGTTTTCCCTTTTGCACACATGGTAAGGTTACAATAGGGATCACAAAGTTACATTAGGGACCTTTGTTCACCTATGAACAAAGGTTACATAAGGGATCGTTTTCCCTTTTGCACACATGGTAAGGTTACAATAGGGATCACAAAGTTACATTAGGGACCTTTGTTCACCTATGAACAAAGGTTACATAAGGGATCGTTTTTCCCTTTTGCACCCATGGTAAGATTACAAAAGGGATCATAAAATTACATTAGGGATCTTTGTTTAACTATGAACAAAGGTTACATAAGGGAACGTTTTTTTCTTTTGCACCCATGGTAAGGTTACACAAGGGATCACAAATTTACATTAGGGACCTTTGTTTACCTATGAACAAAGGTTACATAAGGGATCGTTTTTCCCTTTTGCACACATGGTAAGGTTACAAAAGGGATCACAAGGTTACATTAGGGACCTTTGTTCACCTATGAACAAAGGTTACATAAGGGATCGTTTTTCCCTTTTGCACACATGGTAAGGTTACAATAGGGATCACAAGGTTACATTAGGGACCTTTGTTCACCTATGAACAAAGGTTACATAAGGGATCGTTTTTCCCTTTTGCACACATGGTAAGGTTACAAAAGGGATCACAAGGTTACATTAGGGACCTTTGTTCACCTATGAACAAAGGTTACATAAGGGATCGTTTTTCCCTTTTGCACACATGGTAAGGTTACAAAAGGGATCACAAGGTTACATTAGGGACCTTTGTTCACCTATGAACAAAGGTAAGGGAACGTTTTTTTCTTTTGCACCCATGGTAAGGTTACACAAGGGATCACAAATTTACATTAGGGACCTTTGTTTACCTATGAACAAAGGTTACATAAGGGATCGTTTTTCCCTTTTGCACACATGGTAAGGTTACAAAAGGGATCACAAGGTTACATTAGGGACCTTTGTTCACCTATGAACAAAGGTTACATAAGGGATCGTTTTTCCCTTTTGCACACATGGTAAGGTTACAAAAGGGATCACAAGGTTACATTAGGGACCTTTGTTCACCTATGAACAAAGGTAAGGGAACGTTTTTTTCTTTTGCACCCATGGTAAGGTTACACAAGGGATCACAAATTTACATTAGGGACCTTTGTTTACCTATGAACAAAGGTTACATAAGGGATCGTTTTTCCCTTTTGCACACATGGTAAGGTTACAAAAGGGATCACAAGGTTACATTAGGGACCTTTGTTCACCTATGAACAAAGGTTACATAAGGGATCGTTTTTCCCTTTTGCACACATGGTAAGGTTACAAAAGGGATCACAAGGTTACATTAGGGACCTTTGTTCACCTATGAACAAAGGTTACATAAGGGATCGTTTTTCCCTTTTGCACACATGGTAAGGTTACAAAAGGGATCCCAAACTTACATTAGGGACCTTTGTTCACCTATGAACAAAGGTTACATAAGGGATCGTTTTTCCCTTTTGCACACATGGTAAGGTTACAAAAGGGATCACAAGGTTACATTAGGGACCTTTGTTCACCTATGAACAAAGGTTACATAAGGGATCGTTTTTCCCTTTTGCACACATGGTAAGGTTACAAAAGGGATCACAAGGTTACATTAGGGACCTTTGTTCACCTATGAACAAAGGTTACATAAGGGATCGTTTTTCCCTTTTGCACACATGGTAAGGTTACAAAAGGGATCACAAGGTTACATTAGGGACCTTTGTTCACCTATGAACAAAGGTTACATAAGGGATCGTTTTCCCTTTTGCACACATGGTAAGGTTACAAAAGGGATCACAAGGTTACATTAGGGACCTTTGTTCACCTATGAACAAAGGCTACATAAGGGATCGTTTTTCCCTTTTGCACACATGGTAAGGTTACAAAAGGGATCACAAGGTTACATTAGGGACCTTTGTTCACCTATGAACAAAGGTTACATAAGGGATCGTTTTCCCTTTTGCACACATGGTAAGGTTACAATAGGGATCACAAAGTTACATTAGGGACCTTTGTTCACCTATGAACAAAGGTTACATAAGGGATCGTTTTTCCCTTTTGCACCCATGGTAAGATTACAAAAGGGATCATAAAATTACATTAGGGACCTTTGTTTAACTATGAACAAAGGTTTCATAAGGGAACGTTTTTTTCTTTTGCACCCATGGTAAGGTTACACAAGGGATCACAAATTTACATTAGGGACCTTTGTTCACCTATGAACAAAGGTTACATAAGGGATCGTTTTTCCCTTTTGCACACATGGTAAGGTTACAAAAGGGATCCCAAACTTACATTAGGGACCTTTGTTCACCTATGAACAAAGGTTACATAAGGGATCGTTTTTCCCTTTTGCACACATGGTAAGGTTACAAAAGGGATCACAAGGTTACATTAGGGACCTTTGTTCACCTATGAACAAAGGTTACATAAGGGATCGTTTTTCCCTTTTGCACACATGGTAAGGTTACAAAAGGGATCACAAGGTTACATTAGGGACCTTTGTTCACCTATGAACAAAGGTTACATAAGGGATCGTTTTTCCCTTTTGCACACATGGTAAGGTTACAAAAGGGATCACAAGGTTACATTAGGGACCTTTGTTCACCTATGAACAAAGGTTACATAAGGGATCGTTTTCCCTTTTGCACACATGGTAAGGTTACAAAAGGGATCACAAGGTTACATTAGGGACCTTTGTTCACCTATGAACAAAGGTTACATAAGGGATCGTTTTTCCCTTTTGCACACATGGTAAGGTTACAAAAGGGATCACAAGGTTACATTAGGGACCTTTGTTCACCTATGAACAAAGGTAAGGGAACGTTTTTTTCTTTTACACCCATGGTAAGGTTACACAAGGGATCACAAATTTACATTAGGGACCTTTGTTTACCTATGAACAAAGGTTACATAAGGGATCGTTTTTCCCTTTTGCACACATGGTAAGGTTACAAAAGGGATCACAAAGTTACATTAGGGATTTTTGTTCACCTATGAACAAAGGTTACATAAGGGATCGTTTTTCCCTTTTGCACACATGGTAAGGTTACAATAGGGATCACAAGGTTACATTAGGGACCTTTGTTCACCTATGAACAAAGGTTACATAAGGGATCGTTTTTCCCTTTTGCACACATGGTAAGGTTACAAAAGGGATCACAAGGTTACATTAGGGACCTTTGTTCACCTATGAACAAAGGTTACATAAGGGATCGTTTTTCCCTTTTGCACACATGGTAAGGTTACAAAAGGGATCACAAGGTTACATTAGGGACCTTTGTTCACCTATGAACAAAGGTAAGGGAACGTTTTTTTCTTTTGCACCCATGGTAAGGTTACACAAGGGATCACAAATTTACATTAGGGACCTTTGTTTACCTATGAACAAAGGTTACATAAGGGATCGTTTTTCCCTTTTGCACACATGGTAAGGTTACAAAAGGGATCACAAGGTTACATTAGGGACCTTTGTTCACCTATGAACAAAGGTTACATAAGGGATCGTTTTTCCCTTTTGCACACATGGTAAGGTTACAAAAGGGATCACAAGGTTACATTAGGGACCTTTGTTCACCTATGAACAAAGGTTACATAAGGGATCGTTTTTCCCTTTTGCACACATGGTAAGGTTACAAAAGGGATCCCAAACTTACATTAGGGACCTTTGTTCACCTATGAACAAAGGTTACATAAGGGATCGTTTTTCCCTTTTGCACACATGGTAAGGTTACAAAAGGGATCACAAGGTTACATTAGGGACCTTTGTTCACCTATGAACAAAGGTTACATAAGGGATCGTTTTTCCCTTTTGCACACATGGTAAGGTTACAAAAGGGATCACAAGGTTACATTAGGGACCTTTGTTCACCTATGAACAAAGGTTACATAAGGGATCGTTTTTCCCTTTTGCACACATGGTAAGGTTACAAAAGGGATCACAAGGTTACATTAGGGACCTTTGTTCACCTATGAACAAAGGTTACATAAGGGATCGTTTTTCCCTTTTGCACACATGGTAAGGTTACAAAAGGGATCACAAGGTTACATTAGGGACCTTTGTTCACCTATGAACAAAGGTAAGGGAACGTTTTTTTCTTTTACACCCATGGTAAGGTTACACAAGGGATCACAAATTTACATTAGGGACCTTTGTTTACCTATGAACAAAGGTTACATAAGGGATCGTTTTTCCCTTTTGCACACATGGTAAGGTTACAAAAGGGATCACAAAGTTACATTAGGGATTTTTGTTCACCTATGAACAAAGGTTACATAAGGGATCGTTTTTCCCTTTTGCACACATGGTAAGGTTACAATAGGGATCACAAGGTTACATTAGGGACCTTTGTTCACCTATGAACAAAGGTTACATAAGGGATCGTTTTTCCCTTTTGCACACATGGTAAGGTTACAAAAGGGATCACAAGGTTACATTAGGGACCTTTGTTCACCTATGAACAAAGGTTACATAAGGGATCGTTTTTCCCTTTTGCACACATGGTAAGGTTACAAAAGGGATCACAAGGTTACATTAGGGACCTTTGTTCACCTATGAACAAAGGTAAGGGAACGTTTTTTTCTTTTGCACCCATGGTAAGGTTACACAAGGGATCACAAATTTACATTAGGGACCTTTGTTTACCTATGAACAAAGGTTACATAAGGGATCGTTTTTCCCTTTTGCACACATGGTAAGGTTACAAAAGGGATCACAAGGTTACATTAGGGACCTTTGTTCACCTATGAACAAAGGTTACATAAGGGATCGTTTTTCCCTTTTGCACACATGGTAAGGTTACAAAAGGGATCACAAGGTTACATTAGGGACCTTTGTTCACCTATGAACAAAGGTTACATAAGGGATCGTTTTTCCCTTTTGCACACATGGTAAGGTTACAAAAGGGATCCCAAACTTACATTAGGGACCTTTGTTCACCTATGAACAAAGGTTACATAAGGGATCGTTTTTCCCTTTTGCACACATGGTAAGGTTACAAAAGGGATCACAAGGTTACATTAGGGACCTTTGTTCACCTATGAACAAAGGTTACATAAGGGATCGTTTTTCCCTTTTGCACACATGGTAAGGTTACAAAAGGGATCACAAGGTTACATTAGGGACCTTTGTTCACCTATGAACAAAGGTTACATAAGGGATCGTTTTTCCCTTTTGCACACATGGTAAGGTTACAAAAGGGATCACAAGGTTACATTAGGGACCTTTGTTCACCTATGAACAAAGGTTACATAAGGGATCGTTTTCCCTTTTGCACACATGGTAAGGTTACAATAGGGATCACAAAGTTACATTAGGGACCTTTGTTCACCTATGAACAAAGGTTACATAAGGGATCGTTTTCCCTTTTGCACACATGGTAAGGTTACAATAGGGATCACAAAGTTACATTAGGGACCTTTGTTCACCTATGAACAAAGGTTACATAAGGGATCGTTTTTCCCTTTTGCACCCATGGTAAGATTACAAAAGGGATCATAAAATTACATTAGGGATCTTTGTTTAACTATGAACAAAGGTTACATAAGGGAACGTTTTTTTCTTTTGCACCCATGGTAAGGTTACACAAGGGATCACAAATTTACATTAGGGACCTTTGTTTACCTATGAACAAAGGTTACATAAGGGATCGTTTTTCCCTTTTGCACACATGGTAAGGTTACAAAAGGGATCACAAGGTTACATTAGGGACCTTTGTTCACCTATGAACAAAGGTTACATAAGGGATCGTTTTTCCCTTTTGCACACATGGTAAGGTTACAATAGGGATCACAAGGTTACATTAGGGACCTTTGTTCACCTATGAACAAAGGTTACATAAGGGATCGTTTTTCCCTTTTGCACACATGGTAAGGTTACAAAAGGGATCACAAGGTTACATTAGGGACCTTTGTTCACCTATGAACAAAGGTTACATAAGGGATCGTTTTTCCCTTTTGCACACATGGTAAGGTTACAAAAGGGATCACAAGGTTACATTAGGGACCTTTGTTCACCTATGAACAAAGGTAAGGGAACGTTTTTTTCTTTTGCACCCATGGTAAGGTTACACAAGGGATCACAAATTTACATTAGGGACCTTTGTTTACCTATGAACAAAGGTTACATAAGGGATCGTTTTTCCCTTTTGCACACATGGTAAGGTTACAAAAGGGATCACAAGGTTACATTAGGGACCTTTGTTCACCTATGAACAAAGGTTACATAAGGGATCGTTTTTCCCTTTTGCACACATGGTAAGGTTACAAAAGGGATCACAAGGTTACATTAGGGACCTTTGTTCACCTATGAACAAAGGTAAGGGAACGTTTTTTTCTTTTGCACCCATGGTAAGGTTACACAAGGGATCACAAATTTACATTAGGGACCTTTGTTTACCTATGAACAAAGGTTACATAAGGGATCGTTTTTCCCTTTTGCACACATGGTAAGGTTACAAAAGGGATCACAAGGTTACATTAGGGACCTTTGTTCACCTATGAACAAAGGTTACATAAGGGATCGTTTTTCCCTTTTGCACACATGGTAAGGTTACAAAAGGGATCACAAGGTTACATTAGGGACCTTTGTTCACCTATGAACAAAGGTTACATAAGGGATCGTTTTTCCCTTTTGCACACATGGTAAGGTTACAAAAGGGATCACAAGGTTACATTAGGGACCTTTGTTCACCTATGAACAAAGGTTACATAAGGGATCGTTTTCCCTTTTGCACACATGGTAAGGTTACAAAAGGGATCACAAGGTTACATTAGGGACCTTTGTTCACCTATGAACAAAGGCTACATAAGGGATCGTTTTTCCCTTTTGCACACATGGTAAGGTTACAAAAGGGATCACAAGGTTACATTAGGGACCTTTGTTCACCTATGAACAAAGGTTACATAAGGGATCGTTTTCCCTTTTGCACACATGGTAAGGTTACAATAGGGATCACAAAGTTACATTAGGGACCTTTGTTCACCTATGAACAAAGGTTACATAAGGGATCGTTTTTCCCTTTTGCACCCATGGTAAGATTACAAAAGGGATCATAAAATTACATTAGGGACCTTTGTTTAACTATGAACAAAGGTTACATAAGGGAACGTTTTTTTCTTTTGCACCCATGGTAAGGTTACACAAGGGATCACAAATTTACATTAGGGACCTTTGTTCACCTATGAACAAAGGTTACATAAGGGATCGTTTTTCCCTTTTGCACACATGGTAAGGTTACAAAAGGGATCACAAGGTTACATTAGGGACCTTTGTTCACCTATGAACAAAGGTTACATAAGGGATCGTTTTCCCTTTTGCACACATGGTAAGGTTACAATAGGGATCACAAAGTTACATTAGGGACCTTTGTTCACCTATGAACAAAGGTTACATAAGGGATCGTTTTCCCTTTTGCACACATGGTAAGGTTACAATAGGGATCACAAAGTTACATTAGGGACCTTTGTTCACCTATGAACAAAGGTTACATAAGGGATCGTTTTTCCCTTTTGCACCCATGGTAAGATTACAAAAGGGATCATAAAATTACATTAGGGATCTTTGTTTAACTATGAACAAAGGTTACATAAGGGAACGTTTTTTTCTTTTGCACCCATGGTAAGGTTACACAAGGGATCACAAATTTACATTAGGGACCTTTGTTTACCTATGAACAAAGGTTACATAAGGGATCGTTTTTCCCTTTTGCACACATAGTAAGGTTACAAAAGGGATCACAAGGTTACATTAGGGACCTTTGTTCACCTATGAACAAAGGTTACATAAGGGATCGTTTTTCCCTTTTGCACACATGGTAAGGTTACAATAGGAATCACAAGGTTACATTAGGGACCTTTGTTCACCTATGAACAAAGGTTACATAAGGGATCGTTTTTCCCTTTTGCACACATGGTAAGGTTACAAAAGGGATCACAAGGTTACATTAGGGACCTTTGTTCACCTATGAACAAAGGTTACATAAGGGATCGTTTTTCCCTTTTGCACACATGGTAAGGTTACAAAAGGGATCACAAGGTTACATTAGGGACCTTTGTTCACCTATGAACAAAGGTAAGGGAACGTTTTTTTCTTTTGCACCCATGGTAAGGTTACACAAGGGATCACAAATTTACATTAGGGACCTTTGTTTACCTATGAACAAAGGTTACATAAGGGATCGTTTTTCCCTTTTGCACACATGGTAAGGTTACAAAAGGGATCACAAGGTTACATTAGGGACCTTTGTTCACCTATGAACAAAGGTTACATAAGGGATCGTTTTTCCCTTTTGCACACATGGTAAGGTTACAAAAGGGATCACAAGGTTACATTAGGGACCTTTGTTCACCTATGAACAAAGGTAAGGGAACGTTTTTTTCTTTTGCACCCATGGTAAGGTTACACAAGGGATCACAAATTTACATTAGGGACCTTTGTTTACCTATGAACAAAGGTTACATAAGGGATCGTTTTTCCCTTTTGCACACATGGTAAGGTTACAAAAGGGATCACAAGGTTACATTAGGGACCTTTGTTCACCTATGAACAAAGGTTACATAAGGGATCGTTTTTCCCTTTTGCACACATGGTAAGGTTACAAAAGGGATCACAAGGTTACATTAGGGACCTTTGTTCACCTATGAACAAAGGTTACATAAGGGATCGTTTTTCCCTTTTGCACACATGGTAAGGTTACAAAAGGGATCCCAAACTTACATTAGGGACCTTTGTTCACCTATGAACAAAGGTTACATAAGGGATCGTTTTTCCCTTTTGCACACATGGTAAGGTTACAAAAGGGATCACAAGGTTACATTAGGGACCTTTGTTCACCTATGAACAAAGGTTACATAAGGGATCGTTTTTCCCTTTTGCACACATGGTAAGGTTACAAAAGGGATCACAAGGTTACATTAGGGACCTTTGTTCACCTATGAACAAAGGTTACATAAGGGATCGTTTTTCCCTTTTGCACACATGGTAAGGTTACAAAAGGGATCACAAGGTTACATTAGGGACCTTTGTTCACCTATGAACAAAGGTTACATAAGGGATCGTTTTCCCTTTTGCACACATGGTAAGGTTACAAAAGGGATCACAAGGTTACATTAGGGACCTTTGTTCACCTATGAACAAAGGCTACATAAGGGATCGTTTTTCCCTTTTGCACACATGGTAAGGTTACAAAAGGGATCACAAGGTTACATTAGGGACCTTTGTTCACCTATGAACAAAGGTTACATAAGGGATCGTTTTCCCTTTTGCACACATGGTAAGGTTACAATAGGGATCACAAAGTTACATTAGGGACCTTTGTTCACCTATGAACAAAGGTTACATAAGGGATCGTTTTTCCCTTTTGCACCCATGGTAAGATTACAAAAGGGATCATAAAATTACATTAGGGACCTTTGTTTAACTATGAACAAAGGTTACATAAGGGAACGTTTTTTTCTTTTGCACCCATGGTAAGGTTACACAAGGGATCACAAATTTACATTAGGGACCTTTGTTCACCTATGAACAAAGGTTACATAAGGGATCGTTTTTCCCTTTTGCACACATGGTAAGGTTACAAAAGGGATCCCAAACTTACATTAGGGACCTTTGTTCACCTATGAACAAAGGTTACATAAGGGATCGTTTTTCCCTTTTGCACACATGGTAAGGTTACAAAAGGGATCACAAGGTTACATTAGGGACCTTTGTTCACCTATGAACAAAGGTTACATAAGGGATCGTTTTTCCCTTTTGCACACATGGTAAGGTTACAAAAGGGATCACAAGGTTACATTAGGGACCTTTGTTCACCTATGAACAAAGGTTACATAAGGGATCGTTTTTCCCTTTTGCACACATGGTAAGGTTACAAAAGGGATCACAAGGTTACATTAGGGACCTTTGTTCACCTATGAACAAAGGTTACATAAGGGATCGTTTTCCCTTTTGCACACATGGTAAGGTTACAAAAGGGATCACAAGGTTACATTAGGGACCTTTGTTCACCTATGAACAAAGGCTACATAAGGGATCGTTTTTCCCTTTTGCACACATGGTAAGGTTACAAAAGGGATCACAAGGTTACATTAGGGACCTTTGTTCACCTATGAACAAAGGTTACATAAGGGATCGTTTTCCCTTTTGCACACATGGTAAGGTTACAATAGGGATCACAAAGTTACATTAGGGACCTTTGTTCACCTATGAACAAAGGTTACATAAGGGATCGTTTTTCCCTTTTGCACCCATGGTAAGATTACAAAAGGGATCATAAAATTACATTAGGGACCTTTGTTTAACTATGAACAAAGGTTACATAAGGGAACGTTTTTTTCTTTTGCACCCATGGTAAGGTTACACAAGGGATCACAAATTTACATTAGGGACCTTTGTTTACCTATGAACAAAGGTTACATAAGGGATCGTTTTTCCCTTTTGCACACATGGTAAGGTTACAAAAGGGATCACAAGGTTACATTAGGGACCTTTGTTCACCTATGAACAAAGGTTACATAAGGGATCGTTTTTCCCTTTTGCACACATGGTAAGGTTACAAAAGGGATCACAAGGTTACATTAGGGACCTTTGTTCACCTATGAACAAAGGTTACATAAGGGATCGTTTTCCCTTTTGCACACATGGTAAGGTTACAATAGGGATCACAAAGTTACATTAGGGACCTTTGTTCACCTATGAACAAAGGTTACATAAGGGATCGTTTTTCCCTTTTGCACACATGGTAAGGTTACAAAAGGGATCACAAGGTTACATTAGGGACCTTTGTTCACCTATGAACAAAGGTTACATAAGGGATCGTTTTTCCCTTTTGCACACATGGTAAGGTTACAAAAGGGATCACAAGGTTACATTAGGGACCTTTGTTCACCTATGAACAAAGGTAAGGGAACGTTTTTTTCTTTTACACCCATGGTAAGGTTACACAAGGGATCACAAATTTACATTAGGGACCTTTGTTTACCTATGAACAAAGGTTACATAAGGGATCGTTTTTCCCTTTTGCACACATGGTAAGGTTACAAAAGGGATCACAAAGTTACATTAGGGATTTTTGTTCACCTATGAACAAAGGTTACATAAGGGATCGTTTTTCCCTTTTGCACACATGGTAAGGTTACAATAGGGATCACAAGGTTACATTAGGGACCTTTGTTCACCTATGAACAAAGGTTACATAAGGGATCGTTTTTCCCTTTTGCACACATGGTAAGGTTACAAAAGGGATCACAAGGTTACATTAGGGACCTTTGTTCACCTATGAACAAAGGTAAGGGAACGTTTTTTTCTTTTGCACCCATGGTAAGGTTACACAAGGGATCACAAATTTACATTAGGGACCTTTGTTTACCTATGAACAAAGGTTACATAAGGGATCGTTTTTCCCTTTTGCACACATGGTAAGGTTACAAAAGGGATCACAAAGTTACATTAGGGATTTTTGTTCACCTATGAACAAAGGTTACATAAGGGATCGTTTTTCCCTTTTGCACACATGGTAAGGTTACAATAGGGATCACAAGGTTACATTAGGGACCTTTGTTCACCTATGAACAAAGGTTACATAAGGGATCGTTTTTCCCTTTTGCACACATGGTAAGGTTACAAAAGGGATCACAAGGTTACATTAGGGACCTTTGTTCACCTATGAACAAAGGTTACATAAGGGATCGTTTTTCCCTTTTGCACACATGGTAAGGTTACAAAAGGGATCACAAGGTTACATTAGGGACCTTTGTTCACCTATGAACAAAGGTAAGGGAACGTTTTTTTCTTTTGCACCCATGGTAAGGTTACACAAGGGATCACAAATTTACATTAGGGACCTTTGTTTACCTATGAACAAAGGTTACATAAGGGATCGTTTTTCCCTTTTGCACACATGGTAAGGTTACAAAAGGGATCACAAGGTTACATTAGGGACCTTTGTTCACCTATGAACAAAGGTTACATAAGGGATCGTTTTTCCCTTTTGCACACATGGTAAGGTTACAAAAGGGATCACAAGGTTACATTAGGGACCTTTGTTCACCTATGAACAAAGGTTACATAAGGGATCGTTTTTCCCTTTTGCACACATGGTAAGGTTACAAAAGGGATCCCAAACTTACATTAGGGACCTTTGTTCACCTATGAACAAAGGTTACATAAGGGATCGTTTTTCCCTTTTGCACACATGGTAAGGTTACAAAAGGGATCACAAGGTTACATTAGGGACCTTTGTTCACCTATGAACAAAGGTTACATAAGGGATCGTTTTTCCCTTTTGCACACATGGTAAGGTTACAAAAGGGATCACAAGGTTACATTAGGGACCTTTGTTCACCTATGAACAAAGGTTACATAAGGGATCGTTTTTCCCTTTTGCACACATGGTAAGGTTACAAAAGGGATCACAAGGTTACATTAGGGACCTTTGTTCACCTATGAACAAAGGTTACATAAGGGATCGTTTTCCCTTTTGCACACATGGTAAGGTTACAATAGGGATCACAAAGTTACATTAGGGACCTTTGTTCACCTATGAACAAAGGTTACATAAGGGATCGTTTTCCCTTTTGCACACATGGTAAGGTTACAATAGGGATCACAAAGTTACATTAGGGACCTTTGTTCACCTATGAACAAAGGTTACATAAGGGATCGTTTTTCCCTTTTGCACCCATGGTAAGATTACAAAAGGGATCATAAAATTACATTAGGGATCTTTGTTTAACTATGAACAAAGGTTACATAAGGGAACGTTTTTTTCTTTTGCACCCATGGTAAGGTTACACAAGGGATCACAAATTTACATTAGGGACCTTTGTTTACCTATGAACAAAGGTTACATAAGGGATCGTTTTTCCCTTTTGCACACATGGTAAGGTTACAAAAGGGATCACAAGGTTACATTAGGGACCTTTGTTCACCTATGAACAAAGGTTACATAAGGGATCGTTTTTCCCTTTTGCACACATGGTAAGGTTACAATAGGGATCACAAGGTTACATTAGGGACCTTTGTTCACCTATGAACAAAGGTTACATAAGGGATCGTTTTTCCCTTTTGCACACATGGTAAGGTTACAAAAGGGATCACAAGGTTACATTAGGGACCTTTGTTCACCTATGAACAAAGGTTACATAAGGGATCGTTTTTCCCTTTTGCACACATGGTAAGGTTACAAAAGGGATCACAAGGTTACATTAGGGACCTTTGTTCACCTATGAACAAAGGTAAGGGAACGTTTTTTTCTTTTGCACCCATGGTAAGGTTACACAAGGGATCACAAATTTACATTAGGGACCTTTGTTTACCTATGAACAAAGGTTACATAAGGGATCGTTTTTCCCTTTTGCACACATGGTAAGGTTACAAAAGGGATCACAAGGTTACATTAGGGACCTTTGTTCACCTATGAACAAAGGTTACATAAGGGATCGTTTTTCCCTTTTGCACACATGGTAAGGTTACAAAAGGGATCACAAGGTTACATTAGGGACCTTTGTTCACCTATGAACAAAGGTAAGGGAACGTTTTTTTCTTTTGCACCCATGGTAAGGTTACACAAGGGATCACAAATTTACATTAGGGACCTTTGTTTACCTATGAACAAAGGTTACATAAGGGATCGTTTTTCCCTTTTGCACACATGGTAAGGTTACAAAAGGGATCACAAGGTTACATTAGGGACCTTTGTTCACCTATGAACAAAGGTTACATAAGGGATCGTTTTTCCCTTTTGCACACATGGTAAGGTTACAAAAGGGATCACAAGGTTACATTAGGGACCTTTGTTCACCTATGAACAAAGGTTACATAAGGGATCGTTTTTCCCTTTTGCACACATGGTAAGGTTACAAAAGGGATCACAAGGTTACATTAGGGACCTTTGTTCACCTATGAACAAAGGTTACATAAGGGATCGTTTTCCCTTTTGCACACATGGTAAGGTTACAAAAGGGATCACAAGGTTACATTAGGGACCTTTGTTCACCTATGAACAAAGGCTACATAAGGGATCGTTTTTCCCTTTTGCACACATGGTAAGGTTACAAAAGGGATCACAAGGTTACATTAGGGACCTTTGTTCACCTATGAACAAAGGTTACATAAGGGATCGTTTTCCCTTTTGCACACATGGTAAGGTTACAATAGGGATCACAAAGTTACATTAGGGACCTTTGTTCACCTATGAACAAAGGTTACATAAGGGATCGTTTTTCCCTTTTGCACCCATGGTAAGATTACAAAAGGGATCATAAAATTACATTAGGGACCTTTGTTTAACTATGAACAAAGGTTACATAAGGGAACGTTTTTTTCTTTTGCACCCATGGTAAGGTTACACAAGGGATCACAAATTTACATTAGGGACCTTTGTTCACCTATGAACAAAGGTTACATAAGGGATCGTTTTTCCCTTTTGCACACATGGTAAGGTTACAAAAGGGATCACAAGGTTACATTAGGGACCTTTGTTCACCTATGAACAAAGGTTACATAAGGGATCGTTTTCCCTTTTGCACACATGGTAAGGTTACAATAGGGATCACAAAGTTACATTAGGGACCTTTGTTCACCTATGAACAAAGGTTACATAAGGGATCGTTTTCCCTTTTGCACACATGGTAAGGTTACAATAGGGATCACAAAGTTACATTAGGGACCTTTGTTCACCTATGAACAAAGGTTACATAAGGGATCGTTTTTCCCTTTTGCACCCATGGTAAGATTACAAAAGGGATCATAAAATTACATTAGGGATCTTTGTTTAACTATGAACAAAGGTTACATAAGGGAACGTTTTTTTCTTTTGCACCCATGGTAAGGTTACACAAGGGATCACAAATTTACATTAGGGACCTTTGTTTACCTATGAACAAAGGTTACATAAGGGATCGTTTTTCCCTTTTGCACACATAGTAAGGTTACAAAAGGGATCACAAGGTTACATTAGGGACCTTTGTTCACCTATGAACAAAGGTTACATAAGGGATCGTTTTTCCCTTTTGCACACATGGTAAGGTTACAATAGGAATCACAAGGTTACATTAGGGACCTTTGTTCACCTATGAACAAAGGTTACATAAGGGATCGTTTTTCCCTTTTGCACACATGGTAAGGTTACAAAAGGGATCACAAGGTTACATTAGGGACCTTTGTTCACCTATGAACAA
This sequence comes from Metridium senile, assembly GCA_949775045.1. Lineage (NCBI taxonomy): Eukaryota > Metazoa > Cnidaria > Anthozoa > Actiniaria > Metridiidae > Metridium > Metridium senile. The sequence goes on along the minus strand of OX459099.1, from coordinate 108,313 downwards.
AGGTTACATAAGGGATCGTTTTTCCCTTTTGCACACATGGTAAGGTTACAAAAGGGATCACAAGGTTACATTAGGGACCTTTGTTCACCTATGAACAAAGGTAAGGGAACGTTTTTTTCTTTTGCACCCATGGTAAGGTTACACAAGGGATCACAAATTTACATTAGGGACCTTTGTTTACCTATGAACAAAGGTTACATAAGGGATCGTTTTTCCCTTTTGCACACATGGTAAGGTTACAAAAGGGATCACAAGGTTACATTAGGGACCTTTGTTCACCTATGAACAAAGGTTACATAAGGGATCGTTTTTCCCTTTTGCACACATGGTAAGGTTACAAAAGGGATCACAAGGTTACATTAGGGACCTTTGTTCACCTATGAACAAAGGTAAGGGAACGTTTTTTTCTTTTGCACCCATGGTAAGGTTACACAAGGGATCACAAATTTACATTAGGGACCTTTGTTTACCTATGAACAAAGGTTACATAAGGGATCGTTTTTCCCTTTTGCACACATGGTAAGGTTACAAAAGGGATCACAAGGTTACATTAGGGACCTTTGTTCACCTATGAACAAAGGTTACATAAGGGATCGTTTTTCCCTTTTGCACACATGGTAAGGTTACAAAAGGGATCACAAGGTTACATTAGGGACCTTTGTTCACCTATGAACAAAGGTTACATAAGGGATCGTTTTTCCCTTTTGCACACATGGTAAGGTTACAAAAGGGATCCCAAACTTACATTAGGGACCTTTGTTCACCTATGAACAAAGGTTACATAAGGGATCGTTTTTCCCTTTTGCACACATGGTAAGGTTACAAAAGGGATCACAAGGTTACATTAGGGACCTTTGTTCACCTATGAACAAAGGTTACATAAGGGATCGTTTTTCCCTTTTGCACACATGGTAAGGTTACAAAAGGGATCACAAGGTTACATTAGGGACCTTTGTTCACCTATGAACAAAGGTTACATAAGGGATCGTTTTTCCCTTTTGCACACATGGTAAGGTTACAAAAGGGATCACAAGGTTACATTAGGGACCTTTGTTCACCTATGAACAAAGGTTACATAAGGGATCGTTTTTCCCTTTTGCACACATGGTAAGGTTACAAAAGGGATCACAAGGTTACATTAGGGACCTTTGTTCACCTATGAACAAAGGTTACATAAGGGATCGTTTTTCCCTTTTGCACACATGGTAAGGTTACAAAAGGGATCACAAGGTTACATTAGGGACCTTTGTTCACCTATGAACAAAGGTAAGGGAACGTTTTTTTCTTTTGCACCCATGGTAAGGTTACACAAGGGATCACAAATTTACATTAGGGACCTTTGTTTACCTATGAACAAAGGTTACATAAGGGATCGTTTTTCCCTTTTGCACACATGGTAAGGTTACAAAAGGGATCACAAGGTTACATTAGGGACCTTTGTTCACCTATGAACAAAGGTTACATAAGGGATCGTTTTTCCCTTTTGCACACATGGTAAGGTTACAAAAGGGATCACAAGGTTACATTAGGGACCTTTGTTCACCTATGAACAAAGGTAAGGGAACGTTTTTTTCTTTTGCACCCATGGTAAGGTTACACAAGGGATCACAAATTTACATTAGGGACCTTTGTTTACCTATGAACAAAGGTTACATAAGGGATCGTTTTTCCCTTTTGCACACATGGTAAGGTTACAAAAGGGATCACAAGGTTACATTAGGGACCTTTGTTCACCTATGAACAAAGGTTACATAAGGGATCGTTTTTCCCTTTTGCACACATGGTAAGGTTACAAAAGGGATCACAAGGTTACATTAGGGACCTTTGTTCACCTATGAACAAAGGTTACATAAGGGATCGTTTTTCCCTTTTGCACACATGGTAAGGTTACAAAAGGGATCCCAAACTTACATTAGGGACCTTTGTTCACCTATGAACAAAGGTTACATAAGGGATCGTTTTTCCCTTTTGCACACATGGTAAGGTTACAAAAGGGATCACAAGGTTACATTAGGGACCTTTGTTCACCTATGAACAAAGGTTACATAAGGGATCGTTTTTCCCTTTTGCACACATGGTAAGGTTACAAAAGGGATCACAAGGTTACATTAGGGACCTTTGTTCACCTATGAACAAAGGTTACATAAGGGATCGTTTTTCCCTTTTGCACACATGGTAAGGTTACAAAAGGGATCACAAGGTTACATTAGGGACCTTTGTTCACCTATGAACAAAGGTTACATAAGGGATCGTTTTCCCTTTTGCACACATGGTAAGGTTACAAAAGGGATCACAAGGTTACATTAGGGACCTTTGTTCACCTATGAACAAAGGCTACATAAGGGATCGTTTTTCCCTTTTGCACACATGGTAAGGTTACAAAAGGGATCACAAGGTTACATTAGGGACCTTTGTTCACCTATGAACAAAGGTTACATAAGGGATCGTTTTCCCTTTTGCACACATGGTAAGGTTACAATAGGGATCACAAAGTTACATTAGGGACCTTTGTTCACCTATGAACAAAGGTTACATAAGGGATCGTTTTTCCCTTTTGCACACATGGTAAGGTTACAAAAGGGATCCCAAACTTACATTAGGGACCTTTGTTCACCTATGAACAAAGGTTACATAAGGGATCGTTTTTCCCTTTTGCACACATGGTAAGGTTACAAAAGGGATCACAAGGTTACATTAGGGACCTTTGTTCACCTATGAACAAAGGTTACATAAGGGATCGTTTTTCCCTTTTGCACACATGGTAAGGTTACAAAAGGGATCACAAGGTTACATTAGGGACCTTTGTTCACCTATGAACAAAGGTTACATAAGGGATCGTTTTTCCCTTTTGCACACATGGTAAGGTTACAAAAGGGATCACAAGGTTACATTAGGGACCTTTGTTCACCTATGAACAAAGGTTACATAAGGGATCGTTTTTCCCTTTTGCACACATGGTAAGGTTACAAAAGGGATCACAAGGTTACATTAGGGACCTTTGTTCACCTATGAACAAAGGTTACATAAGGGATCGTTTTTCCCTTTTGCACACATGGTAAGGTTACAAAAGGGATCACAAGGTTACATTAGGGACCTTTGTTCACCTATGAACAAAGGTAAGGGAACGTTTTTTTCTTTTGCACCCATGGTAAGGTTACACAAGGGATCACAAATTTACATTAGGGACCTTTGTTTACCTATGAACAAAGGTTACATAAGGGATCGTTTTTCCCTTTTGCACACATGGTAAGGTTACAAAAGGGATCACAAGGTTACATTAGGGACCTTTGTTCACCTATGAACAAAGGTTACATAAGGGATCGTTTTTCCCTTTTGCACACATGGTAAGGTTACAAAAGGGATCACAAGGTTACATTAGGGACCTTTGTTCACCTATGAACAAAGGTAAGGGAACGTTTTTTTCTTTTGCACCCATGGTAAGGTTACACAAGGGATCACAAATTTACATTAGGGACCTTTGTTTACCTATGAACAAAGGTTACATAAGGGATCGTTTTTCCCTTTTGCACACATGGTAAGGTTACAAAAGGGATCACAAGGTTACATTAGGGACCTTTGTTCACCTATGAACAAAGGTTACATAAGGGATCGTTTTTCCCTTTTGCACACATGGTAAGGTTACAAAAGGGATCACAAGGTTACATTAGGGACCTTTGTTCACCTATGAACAAAGGTTACATAAGGGATCGTTTTTCCCTTTTGCACACATGGTAAGGTTACAAAAGGGATCCCAAACTTACATTAGGGACCTTTGTTCACCTATGAACAAAGGTTACATAAGGGATCGTTTTTCCCTTTTGCACACATGGTAAGGTTACAAAAGGGATCACAAGGTTACATTAGGGACCTTTGTTCACCTATGAACAAAGGTTACATAAGGGATCGTTTTTCCCTTTTGCACACATGGTAAGGTTACAAAAGGGATCACAAGGTTACATTAGGGACCTTTGTTCACCTATGAACAAAGGTTACATAAGGGATCGTTTTTCCCTTTTGCACACATGGTAAGGTTACAAAAGGGATCACAAGGTTACATTAGGGACCTTTGTTCACCTATGAACAAAGGTTACATAAGGGATCGTTTTCCCTTTTGCACACATGGTAAGGTTACAAAAGGGATCACAAGGTTACATTAGGGACCTTTGTTCACCTATGAACAAAGGCTACATAAGGGATCGTTTTTCCCTTTTGCACACATGGTAAGGTTACAAAAGGGATCACAAGGTTACATTAGGGACCTTTGTTCACCTATGAACAAAGGTTACATAAGGGATCGTTTTCCCTTTTGCACACATGGTAAGGTTACAATAGGGATCACAAAGTTACATTAGGGACCTTTGTTCACCTATGAACAAAGGTTACATAAGGGATCGTTTTTCCCTTTTGCACCCATGGTAAGATTACAAAAGGGATCATAAAATTACATTAGGGACCTTTGTTTAACTATGAACAAAGGTTACATAAGGGAACGTTTTTTTCTTTTGCACCCATGGTAAGGTTACACAAGGGATCACAAATTTACATTAGGGACCTTTGTTCACCTATGAACAAAGGTTACATAAGGGATCGTTTTTCCCTTTTGCACACATGGTAAGGTTACAAAAGGGATCCCAAACTTACATTAGGGACCTTTGTTCACCTATGAACAAAGGTTACATAAGGGATCGTTTTTCCCTTTTGCACACATGGTAAGGTTACAAAAGGGATCACAAGGTTACATTAGGGACCTTTGTTCACCTATGAACAAAGGTTACATAAGGGATCGTTTTTCCCTTTTGCACACATGGTAAGGTTACAAAAGGGATCACAAGGTTACATTAGGGACCTTTGTTCACCTATGAACAAAGGTTACATAAGGGATCGTTTTTCCCTTTTGCACACATGGTAAGGTTACAAAAGGGATCACAAGGTTACATTAGGGACCTTTGTTCACCTATGAACAAAGGTTACATAAGGGATCGTTTTCCCTTTTGCACACATGGTAAGGTTACAAAAGGGATCACAAGGTTACATTAGGGACCTTTGTTCACCTATGAACAAAGGCTACATAAGGGATCGTTTTTCCCTTTTGCACACATGGTAAGGTTACAAAAGGGATCACAAGGTTACATTAGGGACCTTTGTTCACCTATGAACAAAGGTTACATAAGGGATCGTTTTCCCTTTTGCACACATGGTAAGGTTACAATAGGGATCACAAAGTTACATTAGGGACCTTTGTTCACCTATGAACAAAGGTTACATAAGGGATCGTTTTTCCCTTTTGCACCCATGGTAAGATTACAAAAGGGATCATAAAATTACATTAGGGACCTTTGTTTAACTATGAACAAAGGTTACATAAGGGAACGTTTTTTTCTTTTGCACCCATGGTAAGGTTACACAAGGGATCACAAATTTACATTAGGGACCTTTGTTTACCTATGAACAAAGGTTACATAAGGGATCGTTTTTCCCTTTTGCACACATGGTAAGGTTACAAAAGGGATCACAAGGTTACATTAGGGACCTTTGTTCACCTATGAACAAAGGTTACATAAGGGATCGTTTTTCCCTTTTGCACACATGGTAAGGTTACAAAAGGGATCACAAGGTTACATTAGGGACCTTTGTTCACCTATGAACAAAGGTTACATAAGGGATCGTTTTCCCTTTTGCACACATGGTAAGGTTACAATAGGGATCACAAAGTTACATTAGGGACCTTTGTTCACCTATGAACAAAGGTTACATAAGGGATCGTTTTTCCCTTTTGCACACATGGTAAGGTTACAAAAGGGATCACAAGGTTACATTAGGGACCTTTGTTCACCTATGAACAAAGGTTACATAAGGGATCGTTTTTCCCTTTTGCACACATGGTAAGGTTACAAAAGGGATCACAAGGTTACATTAGGGACCTTTGTTCACCTATGAACAAAGGTAAGGGAACGTTTTTTTCTTTTACACCCATGGTAAGGTTACACAAGGGATCACAAATTTACATTAGGGACCTTTGTTTACCTATGAACAAAGGTTACATAAGGGATCGTTTTTCCCTTTTGCACACATGGTAAGGTTACAAAAGGGATCACAAAGTTACATTAGGGATTTTTGTTCACCTATGAACAAAGGTTACATAAGGGATCGTTTTTCCCTTTTGCACACATGGTAAGGTTACAATAGGGATCACAAGGTTACATTAGGGACCTTTGTTCACCTATGAACAAAGGTTACATAAGGGATCGTTTTTCCCTTTTGCACACATGGTAAGGTTACAAAAGGGATCACAAGGTTACATTAGGGACCTTTGTTCACCTATGAACAAAGGTAAGGGAACGTTTTTTTCTTTTGCACCCATGGTAAGGTTACACAAGGGATCACAAATTTACATTAGGGACCTTTGTTTACCTATGAACAAAGGTTACATAAGGGATCGTTTTTCCCTTTTGCACACATGGTAAGGTTACAAAAGGGATCACAAGGTTACATTAGGGACCTTTGTTCACCTATGAACAAAGGTTACATAAGGGATCGTTTTTCCCTTTTGCACACATGGTAAGGTTACAAAAGGGATCACAAGGTTACATTAGGGACCTTTGTTCACCTATGAACAAAGGTTACATAAGGGATCGTTTTTCCCTTTTGCACACATGGTAAGGTTACAAAAGGGATCCCAAACTTACATTAGGGACCTTTGTTCACCTATGAACAAAGGTTACATAAGGGATCGTTTTTCCCTTTTGCACACATGGTAAGGTTACAAAAGGGATCACAAGGTTACATTAGGGACCTTTGTTCACCTATGAACAAAGGTAAGGGAACGTTTTTTTCTTTTACACCCATGGTAAGGTTACACAAGGGATCACAAATTTACATTAGGGACCTTTGTTTACCTATGAACAAAGGTTACATAAGGGATCGTTTTTCCCTTTTGCACACATGGTAAGGTTACAAAAGGGATCACAAAGTTACATTAGGGATTTTTGTTCACCTATGAACAAAGGTTACATAAGGGATCGTTTTTCCCTTTTGCACACATGGTAAGGTTACAATAGGGATCACAAGGTTACATTAGGGACCTTTGTTCACCTATGAACAAAGGTTACATAAGGGATCGTTTTTCCCTTTTGCACACATGGTAAGGTTACAAAAGGGATCACAAGGTTACATTAGGGACCTTTGTTCACCTATGAACAAAGGTAAGGGAACGTTTTTTTCTTTTGCACCCATGGTAAGGTTACACAAGGGATCACAAATTTACATTAGGGACCTTTGTTTACCTATGAACAAAGGTTACATAAGGGATCGTTTTTCCCTTTTGCACACATGGTAAGGTTACAAAAGGGATCACAAGGTTACATTAGGGACCTTTGTTCACCTATGAACAAAGGTTACATAAGGGATCGTTTTTCCCTTTTGCACACATGGTAAGGTTACAAAAGGGATCACAAGGTTACATTAGGGACCTTTGTTCACCTATGAACAAAGGTTACATAAGGGATCGTTTTTCCCTTTTGCACACATGGTAAGGTTACAAAAGGGATCCCAAACTTACATTAGGGACCTTTGTTCACCTATGAACAAAGGTTACATAAGGGATCGTTTTTCCCTTTTGCACACATGGTAAGGTTACAAAAGGGATCACAAGGTTACATTAGGGACCTTTGTTCACCTATGAACAAAGGTTACATAAGGGATCGTTTTTCCCTTTTGCACACATGGTAAGGTTACAAAAGGGATCACAAGGTTACATTAGGGACCTTTGTTCACCTATGAACAAAGGTTACATAAGGGATCGTTTTTCCCTTTTGCACACATGGTAAGGTTACAAAAGGGATCACAAGGTTACATTAGGGACCTTTGTTCACCTATGAACAAAGGTTACATAAGGGATCGTTTTCCCTTTTGCACACATGGTAAGGTTACAATAGGGATCACAAAGTTACATTAGGGACCTTTGTTCACCTATGAACAAAGGTTACATAAGGGATCGTTTTTCCCTTTTGCACACATGGTAAGGTTACAAAAGGGATCACAAGGTTACATTAGGGACCTTTGTTCACCTATGAACAAAGGTAAGGGAACGTTTTTTTCTTTTGCACCCATGGTAAGGTTACACAAGGGATCACAAATTTACATTAGGGACCTTTGTTTACCTATGAACAAAGGTTACATAAGGGATCGTTTTTCCTTTTTGCACACATGGTAAGGTTACAAAAGGGATCACAAAGTTACATTAGGGATTTTTTGTTCACCTATGAACAAAGGTTACATAAGGGATCGTTTTTCCCTTTTGCACACATGGTAAGGTTACAATAGGGATCACAAGGTTACATTAGGGACCTTTGTTCACCTATGAACAAAGGTTACATAAGGGATCGTTTTTCCCTTTTGCACACATGGTAAGGTTACAAAAGGGATCACAAGGTTACATTAGGGACCTTTGTTCACCTATGAACAAAGGTTACATAAGGGATCGTTTTTCCCTTTTGCACACATGGTAAGGTTACAAAAGGGATCACAAGGTTACATTAGGGACCTTTGTTCACCTATGAACAAAGGTAAGGGAACGTTTTTTTCTTTTGCACCCATGGTAAGGTTACACAAGGGATCACAAATTTACATTAGGGACCTTTGTTTACCTATGAACAAAGGTTACATAAGGGATCGTTTTTCCCTTTTGCACACATGGTAAGGTTACAAAAGGGATCACAAGGTTACATTAGGGACCTTTGTTCACCTATGAACAAAGGTTACATAAGGGATCGTTTTTCCCTTTTGCACACATGGTAAGGTTACAAAAGGGATCACAAGGTTACATTAGGGACCTTTGTTCACCTATGAACAAAGGTAAGGGAACGTTTTTTTCTTTTGCACCCATGGTAAGGTTACACAAGGGATCACAAATTTACATTAGGGACCTTTGTTTACCTATGAACAAAGGTTACATAAGGGATCGTTTTTCCCTTTTGCACACATGGTAAGGTTACAAAAGGGATCACAAAGTTACATTAGGGATTTTTGTTCACCTATGAACAAAGGTTACATAAGGGATCGTTTTACCCTTTTGCACACATGGTAAGGTTACAATAGGGATCACAAGGTTACATTAGGGACCTTTGTTCACCTATGAACAAAGGTTACATAAGGGATCGTTTTTCCCTTTTGCACACATGGTAAGGTTACAATAGGGATCACAAGGTTACATTAGGGACCTTTGTTCACCTATGAACAAAGGTTACATAAGGGATCGTTTTTCCCTTTTGCACACATGGTAAGGTTACAAAAGGGATCACAAGGTTACATTAGGGACCTTTGTTCACCTATGAACAAAGGTTACATAAGGGATCGTTTTCCCTTTTGCACACATGGTAAGGTTACAATAGGGATCACAAAGTTACATTAGGGACCTTTGTTCACCTATGAACAAAGGTTACATAAGGGATCGTTTTTCCCTTTTGCACACATGGTAAGGTTACAAAAGGGATCACAAGGTTACATTAGGGACCTTTGTTCACCTATGAACAAAGGTTACATAAGGGATCGTTTTTCCCTTTTGCACACATGGTAAGGTTACAAAAGGGATCACAAGGTTACATTAGGGACCTTTGTTCACCTATGAACAAAGGTAAGGGAACGTTTTTTTCTTTTGCACCCATGGTAAGGTTACACAAGGGATCACAAATTTACATTAGGGACCTTTGTTTACCTATGAACAAAGGTTACATAAGGGATCGTTTTTCCTTTTTGCACACATGGTAAGGTTACAAAAGGGATCACAAAGTTACATTAGGGATTTTTGTTCACCTATGAACAAAGGTTACATAAGGGATCGTTTTTCCCTTTTGCACACATGGTAAGGTTACAATAGGGATCACAAGGTTACATTAGGGACCTTTGTTCACCTATGAACAAAGGTTACATAAGGGATCGTTTTTCCCTTTTGCACACATGGTAAGGTTACAAAAGGGATCACAAGGTTACATTAGGGACCTTTGTTCACCTATGAACAAAGGTTACATAAGGGATCGTTTTTCCCTTTTGCACACATGGTAAGGTTACAATAGGAATCACAAGGTTACATTAGGGACCTTTGTTCACCTATGAACAAAGGTTACATAAGGGATCGTTTTTCCCTTTTGCACACATGGTAAGGTTACAAAAGGGATCACAAGGTTACATTAGGGACCTTTGTTCACCTATGAACAAAGGTTACATAAGGGATCGTTTTTCCCTTTTGCACACATGGTAAGGTTACAAAAGGGATCACAAGGTTACATTAGGGACCTTTGTTCACCTATGAACAAAGGTAAGGGAACGTTTTTTTCTTTTGCACCCATGGTAAGGTTACACAAGGGATCACAAATTTACATTAGGGACCTTTGTTTACCTATGAACAAAGGTTACATAAGGGATCGTTTTTCCCTTTTGCACACATGGTAAGGTTACAAAAGGGATCACAAGGTTACATTAGGGACCTTTGTTCACCTATGAACAAAGGTTACATAAGGGATCGTTTTTCCCTTTTGCACACATGGTAAGGTTACAAAAGGGATCACAAGGTTACATTAGGGACCTTTGTTCACCTATGAACAAAGGTAAGGGAACGTTTTTTTCTTTTGCACCCATGGTAAGGTTACACAAGGGATCACAAATTTACATTAGGGACCTTTGTTTACCTATGAACAAAGGTTACATAAGGGATCGTTTTTCCCTTTTGCACACATGGTAAGGTTACAAAAGGGATCACAAGGTTACATTAGGGACCTTTGTTCACCTATGAACAAAGGTTACATAAGGGATCGTTTTTCCCTTTTGCACACATGGTAAGGTTACAAAAGGGATCACAAGGTTACATTAGGGACCTTTGTTCACCTATGAACAAAGGTTACATAAGGGATCGTTTTTCCCTTTTGCACACATGGTAAGGTTACAAAAGGGATCCCAAACTTACATTAGGGACCTTTGTTCACCTATGAACAAAGGTTACATAAGGGATCGTTTTTCCCTTTTGCACACATGGTAAGGTTACAAAAGGGATCACAAGGTTACATTAGGGACCTTTGTTCACCTATGAACAAAGGTTACATAAGGGATCGTTTTTCCCTTTTGCACACATGGTAAGGTTACAAAAGGGATCACAAGGTTACATTAGGGACCTTTGTTCACCTATGAACAAAGGTTACATAAGGGATCGTTTTTCCCTTTTGCACACATGGTAAGGTTACAAAAGGGATCACAAGGTTACATTAGGGACCTTTGTTCACCTATGAACAAAGGTTACATAAGGGATCGTTTTCCCTTTTGCACACATGGTAAGGTTACAAAAGGGATCACAAGGTTACATTAGGGACCTTTGTTCACCTATGAACAAAGGCTACATAAGGGATCGTTTTTCCCTTTTGCACACATGGTAAGGTTACAAAAGGGATCACAAGGTTACATTAGGGACCTTTGTTCACCTATGAACAAAGGTTACATAAGGGATCGTTTTCCCTTTTGCACACATGGTAAGGTTACAATAGGGATCACAAAGTTACATTAGGGACCTTTGTTCACCTATGAACAAAGGTTACATAAGGGATCGTTTTTCCCTTTTGCACCCATGGTAAGATTACAAAAGGGATCATAAAATTACATTAGGGACCTTTGTTTAACTATGAACAAAGGTTACATAAGGGAACGTTTTTTTCTTTTGCACCCATGGTAAGGTTACACAAGGGATCACAAATTTACATTAGGGACCTTTGTTCACCTATGAACAAAGGTTACATAAGGGATCGTTTTTCCCTTTTGCACACATGGTAAGGTTACAAAAGGGATCCCAAACTTACATTAGGGACCTTTGTTCACCTATGAACAAAGGTTACATAAGGGATCGTTTTTCCCTTTTGCACACATGGTAAGGTTACAAAAGGGATCACAAGGTTACATTAGGGACCTTTGTTCACCTATGAACAAAGGTTACATAAGGGATCGTTTTTCCCTTTTGCACACATGGTAAGGTTACAAAAGGGATCACAAGGTTACATTAGGGACCTTTGTTCACCTATGAACAAAGGTTACATAAGGGATCGTTTTTCCCTTTTGCACACATGGTAAGGTTACAAAAGGGATCACAAGGTTACATTAGGGACCTTTGTTCACCTATGAACAAAGGTTACATAAGGGATCGTTTTCCCTTTTGCACACATGGTAAGGTTACAAAAGGGATCACAAGGTTACATTAGGGACCTTTGTTCACCTATGAACAAAGGCTACATAAGGGATCGTTTTTCCCTTTTGCACACATGGTAAGGTTACAAAAGGGATCACAAGGTTACATTAGGGACCTTTGTTCACCTATGAACAAAGGTTACATAAGGGATCGTTTTCCCTTTTGCACACATGGTAAGGTTACAATAGGGATCACAAAGTTACATTAGGGACCTTTGTTCACCTATGAACAAAGGTTACATAAGGGATCGTTTTTCCCTTTTGCACCCATGGTAAGATTACAAAAGGGATCATAAAATTACATTAGGGACCTTTGTTTAACTATGAACAAAGGTTACATAAGGGAACGTTTTTTTCTTTTGCACCCATGGTAAGGTTACACAAGGGATCACAAATTTACATTAGGGACCTTTGTTTACCTATGAACAAAGGTTACATAAGGGATCGTTTTTCCCTTTTGCACACATGGTAAGGTTACAAAAGGGATCACAAGGTTACATTAGGGACCTTTGTTCACCTATGAACAAAGGTTACATAAGGGATCGTTTTTCCCTTTTGCACACATGGTAAGGTTACAAAAGGGATCACAAGGTTACATTAGGGACCTTTGTTCACCTATGAACAAAGGTTACATAAGGGATCGTTTTCCCTTTTGCACACATGGTAAGGTTACAATAGGGATCACAAAGTTACATTAGGGACCTTTGTTCACCTATGAACAAAGGTTACATAAGGGATCGTTTTTCCCTTTTGCACACATGGTAAGGTTACAAAAGGGATCACAAGGTTACATTAGGGACCTTTGTTCACCTATGAACAAAGGTTACATAAGGGATCGTTTTTCCCTTTTGCACACATGGTAAGGTTACAAAAGGGATCACAAGGTTACATTAGGGACCTTTGTTCACCTATGAACAAAGGTAAGGGAACGTTTTTTTCTTTTACACCCATGGTAAGGTTACACAAGGGATCACAAATTTACATTAGGGACCTTTGTTTACCTATGAACAAAGGTTACATAAGGGATCGTTTTTCCCTTTTGCACACATGGTAAGGTTACAAAAGGGATCACAAAGTTACATTAGGGATTTTTGTTCACCTATGAACAAAGGTTACATAAGGGATCGTTTTTCCCTTTTGCACACATGGTAAGGTTACAATAGGGATCACAAGGTTACATTAGGGACCTTTGTTCACCTATGAACAAAGGTTACATAAGGGATCGTTTTTCCCTTTTGCACACATGGTAAGGTTACAAAAGGGATCACAAGGTTACATTAGGGACCTTTGTTCACCTATGAACAAAGGTTACATAAGGGATCGTTTTTCCCTTTTGCACACATGGTAAGGTTACAAAAGGGATCACAAGGTTACATTAGGGACCTTTGTTCACCTATGAACAAAGGTAAGGGAACGTTTTTTTCTTTTGCACCCATGGTAAGGTTACACAAGGGATCACAAATTTACATTAGGGACCTTTGTTTACCTATGAACAAAGGTTACATAAGGGATCGTTTTTCCCTTTTGCACACATGGTAAGGTTACAAAAGGGATCACAAGGTTACATTAGGGACCTTTGTTCACCTATGAACAAAGGTTACATAAGGGATCGTTTTTCCCTTTTGCACACATGGTAAGGTTACAAAAGGGATCACAAGGTTACATTAGGGACCTTTGTTCACCTATGAACAAAGGTTACATAAGGGATCGTTTTTCCCTTTTGCACACATGGTAAGGTTACAAAAGGGATCCCAAACTTACATTAGGGACCTTTGTTCACCTATGAACAAAGGTTACATAAGGGATCGTTTTTCCCTTTTGCACACATGGTAAGGTTACAAAAGGGATCACAAGGTTACATTAGGGACCTTTGTTCACCTATGAACAAAGGTTACATAAGGGATCGTTTTTCCCTTTTGCACACATGGTAAGGTTACAAAAGGGATCACAAGGTTACATTAGGGACCTTTGTTCACCTATGAACAAAGGTTACATAAGGGATCGTTTTTCCCTTTTGCACACATGGTAAGGTTACAAAAGGGATCACAAGGTTACATTAGGGACCTTTGTTCACCTATGAACAAAGGTTACATAAGGGATCGTTTTCCCTTTTGCACACATGGTAAGGTTACAATAGGGATCACAAAGTTACATTAGGGACCTTTGTTCACCTATGAACAAAGGTTACATAAGGGATCGTTTTTCCCTTTTGCACACATGGTAAGGTTACAAAAGGGATCACAAGGTTACATTAGGGACCTTTGTTCACCTATGAACAAAGGTAAGGGAACGTTTTTTTCTTTTGCACCCATGGTAAGGTTACACAAGGGATCACAAATTTACATTAGGGACCTTTGTTTACCTATGAACAAAGGTTACATAAGGGATCGTTTTTCCTTTTTGCACACATGGTAAGGTTACAAAAGGGATCACAAAGTTACATTAGGGATTTTTGTTCACCTATGAACAAAGGTTACATAAGGGATCGTTTTTCCCTTTTGCACACATGGTAAGGTTACAATAGGGATCACAAGGTTACATTAGGGACCTTTGTTCACCTATGAACAAAGGTTACATAAGGGATCGTTTTTCCCTTTTGCACACATGGTAAGGTTACAAAAGGGATCACAAGGTTACATTAGGGACCTTTGTTCACCTATGAACAAAGGTTACATAAGGGATCGTTTTTCCCTTTTGCACACATGGTAAGGTTACAAAAGGGATCACAAGGTTACATTAGGGACCTTTGTTCACCTATGAACAAAGGTAAGGGAACGTTTTTTTCTTTTGCACCCATGGTAAGGTTACACAAGGGATCACAAATTTACATTAGGGACCTTTGTTTACCTATGAACAAAGGTTACATAAGGGATCGTTTTTCCCTTTTGCACACATGGTAAGGTTACAAAAGGGATCACAAGGTTACATTAGGGACCTTTGTTCACCTATGAACAAAGGTTACATAAGGGATCGTTTTTCCCTTTTGCACACATGGTAAGGTTACAAAAGGGATCACAAGGTTACATTAGGGACCTTTGTTCACCTATGAACAAAGGTAAGGGAACGTTTTTTTCTTTTGCACCCATGGTAAGGTTACACAAGGGATCACAAATTTACATTAGGGACCTTTGTTTACCTATGAACAAAGGTTACATAAGGGATCGTTTTTCCCTTTTGCACACATGGTAAGGTTACAAAAGGGATCACAAAGTTACATTAGGGATTTTTGTTCACCTATGAACAAAGGTTACATAAGGGATCGTTTTACCCTTTTGCACACATGGTAAGGTTACAATAGGGATCACAAGGTTACATTAGGGACCTTTGTTCACCTATGAACAAAGGTTACATAAGGGATCGTTTTTCCCTTTTGCACACATGGTAAGGTTACAATAGGGATCACAAGGTTACATTAGGGACCTTTGTTCACCTATGAACAAAGGTTACATAAGGGATCGTTTTTCCCTTTTGCACACATGGTAAGGTTACAAAAGGGATCACAAGGTTACATTAGGGACCTTTGTTCACCTATGAACAAAGGTTACATAAGGGATCGTTTTCCCTTTTGCACACATGGTAAGGTTACAATAGGGATCACAAAGTTACATTAGGGACCTTTGTTCACCTATGAACAAAGGTTACATAAGGGATCGTTTTTCCCTTTTGCACACATGGTAAGGTTACAAAAGGGATCACAAGGTTACATTAGGGACCTTTGTTCACCTATGAACAAAGGTTACATAAGGGATCGTTTTTCCCTTTTGCACACATGGTAAGGTTACAAAAGGGATCACAAGGTTACATTAGGGACCTTTGTTCACCTATGAACAAAGGTAAGGGAACGTTTTTTTCTTTTGCACCCATGGTAAGGTTACACAAGGGATCACAAATTTACATTAGGGACCTTTGTTTACCTATGAACAAAGGTTACATAAGGGATCGTTTTTCCTTTTTGCACACATGGTAAGGTTACAAAAGGGATCACAAAGTTACATTAGGGATTTTTGTTCACCTATGAACAAAGGTTACATAAGGGATCGTTTTTCCCTTTTGCACACATGGTAAGGTTACAATAGGGATCACAAGGTTACATTAGGGACCTTTGTTCACCTATGAACAAAGGTTACATAAGGGATCGTTTTTCCCTTTTGCACACATGGTAAGGTTACAAAAGGGATCACAAGGTTACATTAGGGACCTTTGTTCACCTATGAACAAAGGTTACATAAGGGATCGTTTTTCCCTTTTGCACACATGGTAAGGTTACAAAAGGGATCACAAGGTTACATTAGGGACCTTTGTTCACCTATGAACAAAGGTAAGGGAACGTTTTTTTCTTTTGCACCCATGGTAAGGTTACACAAGGGATCACAAATTTACATTAGGGACCTTTGTTTACCTATGAACAAAGGTTACATAAGGGATCGTTTTTCCCTTTTGCACACATGGTAAGGTTACAAAAGGGATCACAAGGTTACATTAGGGACCTTTGTTCACCTATGAACAAAGGTTACATAAGGGATCGTTTTTCCCTTTTGCACACATGGTAAGGTTACAAAAGGGATCACAAGGTTACATTAGGGACCTTTGTTCACCTATGAACAAAGGTTACATAAGGGATCGTTTTTCCCTTTTGCACACATGGTAAGGTTACAAAAGGGATCCCAAACTTACATTAGGGACCTTTGTTCACCTATGAACAAAGGTTACATAAGGGATCGTTTTTCCCTTTTGCACACATGGTAAGGTTACAAAAGGGATCACAAGGTTACATTAGGGACCTTTGTTCACCTATGAACAAAGGTTACATAAGGGATCGTTTTTCCCTTTTGCACACATGGTAAGGTTACAAAAGGGATCACAAGGTTACATTAGGGACCTTTGTTCACCTATGAACAAAGGTTACATAAGGGATCGTTTTTCCCTTTTGCACACATGGTAAGGTTACAAAAGGGATCACAAGGTTACATTAGGGACCTTTGTTCACCTATGAACAAAGGTTACATAAGGGATCGTTTTCCCTTTTGCACACATGGTAAGGTTACAATAGGGATCACAAAGTTACATTAGGGACCTTTGTTCACCTATGAACAAAGGTTACATAAGGGATCGTTTTTCCCTTTTGCACACATGGTAAGGTTACAAAAGGGATCACAAGGTTACATTAGGGACCTTTGTTCACCTATGAACAAAGGTAAGGGAACGTTTTTTTCTTTTGCACCCATGGTAAGGTTACACAAGGGATCACAAATTTACATTAGGGACCTTTGTTTACCTATGAACAAAGGTTACATAAGGGATCGTTTTTCCTTTTTGCACACATGGTAAGGTTACAAAAGGGATCACAAAGTTACATTAGGGATTTTTGTTCACCTATGAACAAAGGTTACATAAGGGATCGTTTTTCCCTTTTGCACACATGGTAAGGTTACAATAGGGATCACAAGGTTACATTAGGGACCTTTGTTCACCTATGAACAAAGGTTACATAAGGGATCGTTTTTCCCTTTTGCACACATGGTAAGGTTACAAAAGGGATCACAAGGTTACATTAGGGACCTTTGTTCACCTATGAACAAAGGTTACATAAGGGATCGTTTTTCCCTTTTGCACACATGGTAAGGTTACAAAAGGGATCACAAGGTTACATTAGGGACCTTTGTTCACCTATGAACAAAGGTAAGGGAACGTTTTTTTCTTTTGCACCCATGGTAAGGTTACACAAGGGATCACAAATTTACATTAGGGACCTTTGTTTACCTATGAACAAAGGTTACATAAGGGATCGTTTTTCCCTTTTGCACACATGGTAAGGTTACAAAAGGGATCACAAGGTTACATTAGGGACCTTTGTTCACCTATGAACAAAGGTTACATAAGGGATCGTTTTTCCCTTTTGCACACATGGTAAGGTTACAAAAGGGATCACAAGGTTACATTAGGGACCTTTGTTCACCTATGAACAAAGGTAAGGGAACGTTTTTTTCTTTTGCACCCATGGTAAGGTTACACAAGGGATCACAAATTTACATTAGGGACCTTTGTTTACCTATGAACAAAGGTTACATAAGGGATCGTTTTTCCCTTTTGCACACATGGTAAGGTTACAATAGGGATCACAAGGTTACATTAGGGACCTTTGTTCACCTATGAACAAAGGTTACATAAGGGATCGTTTTTCCCTTTTGCACACATGGTAAGGTTACAATAGGGATCACAAGGTTACATTAGGGACCTTTGTTCACCTATGAACAAAGGTTACATAAGGGATCGTTTTTCCCTTTTGCACACATGGTAAGGTTACAAAAGGGATCACAAGGTTACATTAGGGACCTTTGTTCACCTATGAACAAAGGTTACATAAGGGATCGTTTTCCCTTTTGCACACATGGTAAGGTTACAATAGGGATCACAAAGTTACATTAGGGACCTTTGTTCACCTATGAACAAAGGTTACATAAGGGATCGTTTTTCCCTTTTGCACACATGGTAAGGTTACAAAAGGGATCACAAGGTTACATTAGGGACCTTTGTTCACCTATGAACAAAGGTTACATAAGGGATCGTTTTTCCCTTTTGCACACATGGTAAGGTTACAAAAGGGATCACAAGGTTACATTAGGGACCTTTGTTCACCTATGAACAAAGGTAAGGGAACGTTTTTTTCTTTTGCACCCATGGTAAGGTTACACAAGGGATCACAAATTTACATTAGGGACCTTTGTTTACCTATGAACAAAGGTTACATAAGGGATCGTTTTTCCTTTTTGCACACATGGTAAGGTTACAAAAGGGATCACAAAGTTACATTAGGGATTTTTGTTCACCTATGAACAAAGGTTACATAAGGGATCGTTTTTCCCTTTTGCACACATGGTAAGGTTACAATAGGGATCACAAGGTTACATTAGGGACCTTTGTTCACCTATGAACAAAGGTTACATAAGGGATCGTTTTTCCCTTTTGCACACATGGTAAGGTTACAAAAGGGATCACAAGGTTACATTAGGGACCTTTGTTCACCTATGAACAAAGGTTACATAAGGGATCGTTTTTCCCTTTTGCACACATGGTAAGGTTACAAAAGGGATCACAAGGTTACATTAGGGACCTTTGTTCACCTATGAACAAAGGTAAGGGAACGTTTTTTTCTTTTGCACCCATGGTAAGGTTACACAAGGGATCACAAATTTACATTAGGGACCTTTGTTTACCTATGAACAAAGGTTACATAAGGGATCGTTTTTCCCTTTTGCACACATGGTAAGGTTACAAAAGGGATCACAAGGTTACATTAGGGACCTTTGTTCACCTATGAACAAAGGTTACATAAGGGATCGTTTTTCCCTTTTGCACACATGGTAAGGTTACAAAAGGGATCACAAGGTTACATTAGGGACCTTTGTTCACCTATGAACAAAGGTAAGGGAACGTTTTTTTCTTTTGCACCCATGGTAAGGTTACACAAGGGATCACAAATTTACATTAGGGACCTTTGTTTACCTATGAACAAAGGTTACATAAGGGATCGTTTTTCCCTTTTGCACACATGGTAAGGTTACAAAAGGGATCACAAGGTTACATTAGGGACCTTTGTTCACCTATGAACAAAGGTAAGGGAACGTTTTTTTCTTTTGCACCCATGGTAAGGTTACACAAGGGATCACAAATTTACATTAGGGACCTTTGTTTACCTATGAACAAAGGTTACATAAGGGATCGTTTTTCCCTTTTGCACACATGGTAAGGTTACAAAAGGGATCACAAGGTTACATTAGGGACCTTTGTTCACCTATGAACAAAGGTTACATAAGGGATCGTTTTTCCCTTTTGCACACATGGTAAGGTTACAAAAGGGATCACAAGGTTACATTAGGGACCTTTGTTCACCTATGAACAAAGGTAAGGGAACGTTTTTTTCTTTTGCACCCATGGTAAGGTTACACAAGGGATCACAAATTTACATTAGGGACCTTTGTTTACCTATGAACAAAGGTTACATAAGGGATCGTTTTTCCCTTTTGCACACATGGTAAGGTTACAAAAGGGATCACAAAGTTACATTAGGGATTTTTGTTCACCTATGAACAAAGGTTACATAAGGGATCGTTTTACCCTTTTGCACACATGGTAAGGTTACAATAGGGATCACAAGGTTACATTAGGGACCTTTGTTCACCTATGAACAAAGGTTACATAAGGGATCGTTTTTCCCTTTTGCACACATGGTAAGGTTACAATAGGGATCACAAGGTTACATTAGGGACCTTTGTTCACCTATGAACAAAGGTTACATAAGGGATCGTTTTTCCCTTTTGCACACATGGTAAGGTTACAAAAGGGATCACAAGGTTACATTAGGGACCTTTGTTCACCTATGAACAAAGGTTACATAAGGGATCGTTTTCCCTTTTGCACACATGGTAAGGTTACAATAGGGATCACAAAGTTACATTAGGGACCTTTGTTCACCTATGAACAAAGGTTACATAAGGGATCGTTTTTCCCTTTTGCACACATGGTAAGGTTACAAAAGGGATCACAAGGTTACATTAGGGACCTTTGTTCACCTATGAACAAAGGTTACATAAGGGATCGTTTTTCCCTTTTGCACACATGGTAAGGTTACAAAAGGGATCACAAGGTTACATTAGGGACCTTTGTTCACCTATGAACAAAGGTAAGGGAACGTTTTTTTCTTTTGCACCCATGGTAAGGTTACACAAGGGATCACAAATTTACATTAGGGACCTTTGTTTACCTATGAACAAAGGTTACATAAGGGATCGTTTTTCCTTTTTGCACACATGGTAAGGTTACAAAAGGGATCACAAAGTTACATTAGGGATTTTTGTTCACCTATGAACAAAGGTTACATAAGGGATCGTTTTTCCCTTTTGCACACATGGTAAGGTTACAATAGGGATCACAAGGTTACATTAGGGACCTTTGTTCACCTATGAACAAAGGTTACATAAGGGATCGTTTTTCCCTTTTGCACACATGGTAAGGTTACAAAAGGGATCACAAGGTTACATTAGGGACCTTTGTTCACCTATGAACAAAGGTTACATAAGGGATCGTTTTTCCCTTTTGCACACATGGTAAGGTTACAAAAGGGATCACAAGGTTACATTAGGGACCTTTGTTCACCTATGAACAAAGGTAAGGGAACGTTTTTTTCTTTTGCACCCATGGTAAGGTTACACAAGGGATCACAAATTTACATTAGGGACCTTTGTTTACCTATGAACAAAGGTTACATAAGGGATCGTTTTTCCCTTTTGCACACATGGTAAGGTTACAAAAGGGATCACAAGGTTACATTAGGGACCTTTGTTCACCTATGAACAAAGGTTACATAAGGGATCGTTTTTCCCTTTTGCACACATGGTAAGGTTACAAAAGGGATCACAAGGTTACATTAGGGACCTTTGTTCACCTATGAACAAAGGTAAGGGAACGTTTTTTTCTTTTGCACCCATGGTAAGGTTACACAAGGGATCACAAATTTACATTAGGGACCTTTGTTTACCTATGAACAAAGGTTACATAAGGGATCGTTTTTCCCTTTTGCACACATGGTAAGGTTACAAAAGGGATCACAAGGTTACATTAGGGACCTTTGTTCACCTATGAACAAAGGTTACATAAGGGATCGTTTTTCCCTTTTGCACACATGGTAAGGTTACAAAAGGGATCACAAGGTTACATTAGGGACCTTTGTTCACCTATGAACAAAGGTTACATAAGGGATCGTTTTTCCCTTTTGCACACATGGTAAGGTTACAAAAGGGATCCCAAACTTACATTAGGGACCTTTGTTCACCTATGAACAAAGGTTACATAAGGGATCGTTTTTCCCTTTTGCACACATGGTAAGGTTACAAAAGGGATCACAAGGTTACATTAGGGACCTTTGTTCACCTATGAACAAAGGTTACATAAGGGATCGTTTTTCCCTTTTGCACACATGGTAAGGTTACAAAAGGGATCACAAGGTTACATTAGGGACCTTTGTTCACCTATGAACAAAGGTTACATAAGGGATCGTTTTTCCCTTTTGCACACATGGTAAGGTTACAAAAGGGATCACAAGGTTACATTAGGGACCTTTGTTCACCTATGAACAAAGGTTACATAAGGGATCGTTTTCCCTTTTGCACACATGGTAAGGTTACAAAAGGGATCACAAGGTTACATTAGGGACCTTTGTTCACCTATGAACAAAGGCTACATAAGGGATCGTTTTTCCCTTTTGCACACATGGTAAGGTTACAAAAGGGATCACAAGGTTACATTAGGGACCTTTGTTCACCTATGAACAAAGGTTACATAAGGGATCGTTTTTCCCTTTTGCACACATGGTAAGGTTACAAAAGGGATCACAAGGTTACATTAGGGACCTTTGTTCACCTATGAACAAAGGTTACATAAGGGATCGTTTTTCCCTTTTGCACACATGGTAAGGTTACAAAAGGGATCCCAAACTTACATTAGGGACCTTTGTTCACCTATGAACAAAGGTTACATAAGGGATCGTTTTTCCCTTTTGCACACATGGTAAGGTTACAAAAGGGATCACAAGGTTACATTAGGGACCTTTGTTCACCTATGAACAAAGGTTACATAAGGGATCGTTTTTCCCTTTTGCACACATGGTAAGGTTACAAAAGGGATCACAAGGTTACATTAGGGACCTTTGTTCACCTATGAACAAAGGTTACATAAGGGATCGTTTTTCCCTTTTGCACACATGGTAAGGTTACAAAAGGGATCACAAGGTTACATTAGGGACCTTTGTTCACCTATGAACAAAGGTTACATAAGGGATCGTTTTCCCTTTTGCACACATGGTAAGGTTACAAAAGGGATCACAAGGTTACATTAGGGACCTTTGTTCACCTATGAACAAAGGCTACATAAGGGATCGTTTTTCCCTTTTGCACACATGGTAAGGTTACAAAAGGGATCACAAGGTTACATTAGGGACCTTTGTTCACCTATGAACAAAGGTTACATAAGGGATCGTTTTCCCTTTTGCACACATGGTAAGGTTACAATAGGGATCACAAAGTTACATTAGGGACCTTTGTTCACCTATGAACAAAGGTTACATAAGGGATCGTTTTTCCCTTTTGCACCCATGGTAAGATTACAAAAGGGATCATAAAATTACATTAGGGACCTTTGTTTAACTATGAACAAAGGTTACATAAGGGAACGTTTTTTTCTTTTGCACCCATGGTAAGGTTACACAAGGGATCACAAATTTACATTAGGGACCTTTGTTCACCTATGAACAAAGGTTACATAAGGGATCGTTTTTCCCTTTTGCACACATGGTAAGGTTACAAAAGGGATCCCAAACTTACATTAGGGACCTTTGTTCACCTATGAACAAAGGTTACATAAGGGATCGTTTTTCCCTTTTGCACACATGGTAAGGTTACAAAAGGGATCACAAGGTTACATTAGGGACCTTTGTTCACCTATGAACAAAGGTTACATAAGGGATCGTTTTTCCCTTTTGCACACATGGTAAGGTTACAAAAGGGATCACAAGGTTACATTAGGGACCTTTGTTCACCTATGAACAAAGGTTACATAAGGGATCGTTTTTCCCTTTTGCACACATGGTAAGGTTACAAAAGGGATCACAAGGTTACATTAGGGACCTTTGTTCACCTATGAACAAAGGTTACATAAGGGATCGTTTTCCCTTTTGCACACATGGTAAGGTTACAAAAGGGATCATAAAATTACATTAGGGACCTTTGTTCACCTATGAACAAAGGCTACATAAGGGATCGTTTTTCCCTTTTGCACACATGGTAAGGTTACAAAAGGGATCACAAGGTTACATTAGGGACCTTTGTTCACCTATGAACAAAGGTTACATAAGGGATCGTTTTCCCTTTTGCACACATGGTAAGGTTACAATAGGGATCACAAAGTTACATTAGGGACCTTTGTTCACCTATGAACAAAGGTTACATAAGGGATCGTTTTTCCCTTTTGCACCCATGGTAAGATTACAAAAGGGATCATAAAATTACATTAGGGACCTTTGTTTAACTATGAACAAAGGTTACATAAGGGAACGTTTTTTTCTTTTGCACCCATGGTAAGGTTACACAAGGGATCACAAATTTACATTAGGGACCTTTGTTTACCTATGAACAAAGGTTACATAAGGGATCGTTTTTCCCTTTTGCACACATGGTAAGGTTACAAAAGGGATCACAAGGTTACATTAGGGACCTTTGTTCACCTATGAACAAAGGTTACATAAGGGATCGTTTTTCCCTTTTGCACACATGGTAAGGTTACAAAAGGGATCACAAGGTTACATTAGGGACCTTTGTTCACCTATGAACAAAGGCTACATAAGGGATCGTTTTTCCCTTTTGCACACATGGTAAGGTTACAAAAGGGATCACAAGGTTACATTAGGGACCTTTGTTCACCTATGAACAAAGGTTACATAAGGGATCGTTTTCCCTTTTGCACACATGGTAAGGTTACAATAGGGATCACAAAGTTACATTAGGGACCTTTGTTCACCTATGAACAAAGGTTACATAAGGGATCGTTTTTCCCTTTTGCACCCATGGTAAGATTACAAAAGGGATCATAAAATTACATTAGGGACCTTTGTTTAACTATGAACAAAGGTTACATAAGGGATCGTTTTTCCCTTTTGCACCCATGGTAAGATTACAAAAGGGATCATAAAATTACATTAGGGACCTTTGTTTAACTATGAACAAAGGTTACATAAGGGAACGTTTTTTTCTTTTGCACCCATGGTAAGGTTACACAAGGGATCACAAATTTACATTAGGGACCTTTGTTTACCTATGAACAAAGGTTACATAAGGGATCGTTTTTCCCTTTTGCACACATGGTAAGGTTACAAAAGGGATCACAAGGTTACATTAGGGACCTTTGTTCACCTATGAACAAAGGTTACATAAGGGATCGTTTTTCCCTTTTGCACACATGGTAAGGTTACAAAAGGGATCACAAGGTTACATTAGGGACCTTTGTTCACCTATGAACAAAGGTTACATAAGGGATCGTTTTCCCTTTTGCACACATGGTAAGGTTACAATAGGGATCACAAAGTTACATTAGGGACCTTTGTTCACCTATGAACAAAGGTTACATAAGGGATCGTTTTTCCCTTTTGCACACATGGTAAGGTTACAAAAGGGATCACAAGGTTACATTAGGGACCTTTGTTCACCTATGAACAAAGGTTACATAAGGGATCGTTTTTCCCTTTTGCACACATGGTAAGGTTACAAAAGGGATCACAAGGTTACATTAGGGACCTTTGTTCACCTATGAACAAAGGTAAGGGAACGTTTTTTTCTTTTACACCCATGGTAAGGTTACACAAGGGATCACAAATTTACATTAGGGACCTTTGTTTACCTATGAACAAAGGTTACATAAGGGATCGTTTTTCCCTTTTGCACACATGGTAAGGTTACAAAAGGGATCACAAAGTTACATTAGGGATTTTTGTTCACCTATGAACAAAGGTTACATAAGGGATCGTTTTTCCCTTTTGCACACATGGTAAGGTTACAATAGGGATCACAAGGTTACATTAGGGACCTTTGTTCACCTATGAACAAAGGTTACATAAGGGATCGTTTTTCCCTTTTGCACACATGGTAAGGTTACAAAAGGGATCACAAGGTTACATTAGGGACCTTTGTTCACCTATGAACAAAGGTTACATAAGGGATCGTTTTTCCCTTTTGCACACATGGTAAGGTTACAAAAGGGATCACAAGGTTACATTAGGGACCTTTGTTCACCTATGAACAAAGGTAAGGGAACGTTTTTTTCTTTTGCACCCATGGTAAGGTTACACAAGGGATCACAAATTTACATTAGGGACCTTTGTTTACCTATGAACAAAGGTTACATAAGGGATCGTTTTTCCCTTTTGCACACATGGTAAGGTTACAAAAGGGATCATAAAATTACATTAGGGACCTTTGTTCACCTATGAACAAAGGTTACATAAGGGATCGTTTTTCCCTTTTGCACACATGGTAAGGTTACAAAAGGGATCACAAGGTTACATTAGGGACCTTTGTTCACCTATGAACAAAGGTTACATAAGGGATCGTTTTTCCCTTTTGCACACATGGTAAGGTTACAAAAGGGATCCCAAACTTACATTAGGGACCTTTGTTCACCTATGAACAAAGGTTACATAAGGGATCGTTTTTCCCTTTTGCACACATGGTAAGGTTACAAAAGGGATCACAAGGTTACATTAGGGACCTTTGTTCACCTATGAACAAAGGTTACATAAGGGATCGTTTTTCCCTTTTGCACACATGGTAAGGTTACAAAAGGGATCACAAGGTTACATTAGGGACCTTTGTTCACCTATGAACAAAGGTTACATAAGGGATCGTTTTTCCCTTTTGCACACATGGTAAGGTTACAAAAGGGATCACAAGGTTACATTAGGGACCTTTGTTCACCTATGAACAAAGGTTACATAAGGGATCGTTTTTCCCTTTTGCACACATGGTAAGGTTACAAAAGGGATCACAAGGTTACATTAGGGACCTTTGTTCACCTATGAACAAAGGTAAGGGAACGTTTTTTTCTTTTACACCCATGGTAAGGTTACACAAGGGATCACAAATTTACATTAGGGACCTTTGTTTACCTATGAACAAAGGTTACATAAGGGATCGTTTTTCCCTTTTGCACACATGGTAAGGTTACAAAAGGGATCACAAAGTTACATTAGGGATTTTTGTTCACCTATGAACAAAGGTTACATAAGGGATCGTTTTTCCCTTTTGCACACATGGTAAGGTTACAATAGGGATCACAAGGTTACATTAGGGACCTTTGTTCACCTATGAACAAAGGTTACATAAGGGATCGTTTTTCCCTTTTGCACACATGGTAAGGTTACAAAAGGGATCACAAGGTTACATTAGGGACCTTTGTTCACCTATGAACAAAGGTTACATAAGGGATCGTTTTTCCCTTTTGCACACATGGTAAGGTTACAAAAGGGATCACAAGGTTACATTAGGGACCTTTGTTCACCTATGAACAAAGGTAAGGGAACGTTTTTTTCTTTTGCACCCATGGTAAGGTTACACAAGGGATCACAAATTTACATTAGGGACCTTTGTTTACCTATGAACAAAGGTTACATAAGGGATCGTTTTTCCCTTTTGCACACATGGTAAGGTTACAAAAGGGATCACAAGGTTACATTAGGGACCTTTGTTCACCTATGAACAAAGGTTACATAAGGGATCGTTTTTCCCTTTTGCACACATGGTAAGGTTACAAAAGGGATCACAAGGTTACATTAGGGACCTTTGTTCACCTATGAACAAAGGTTACATAAGGGATCGTTTTTCCCTTTTGCACACATGGTAAGGTTACAAAAGGGATCCCAAACTTACATTAGGGACCTTTGTTCACCTATGAACAAAGGTTACATAAGGGATCGTTTTTCCCTTTTGCACACATGGTAAGGTTACAAAAGGGATCACAAGGTTACATTAGGGACCTTTGTTCACCTATGAACAAAGGTTACATAAGGGATCGTTTTTCCCTTTTGCACACATGGTAAGGTTACAAAAGGGATCACAAGGTTACATTAGGGACCTTTGTTCACCTATGAACAAAGGTTACATAAGGGATCGTTTTTCCCTTTTGCACACATGGTAAGGTTACAAAAGGGATCACAAGGTTACATTAGGGACCTTTGTTCACCTATGAACAAAGGTTACATAAGGGATCGTTTTCCCTTTTGCACACATGGTAAGGTTACAATAGGGATCACAAAGTTACATTAGGGACCTTTGTTCACCTATGAACAAAGGTTACATAAGGGATCGTTTTCCCTTTTGCACACATGGTAAGGTTACAATAGGGATCACAAAGTTACATTAGGGACCTTTGTTCACCTATGAACAAAGGTTACATAAGGGATCGTTTTTCCCTTTTGCACCCATGGTAAGATTACAAAAGGGATCATAAAATTACATTAGGGATCTTTGTTTAACTATGAACAAAGGTTACATAAGGGAACGTTTTTTTCTTTTGCACCCATGGTAAGGTTACACAAGGGATCACAAATTTACATTAGGGACCTTTGTTTACCTATGAACAAAGGTTACATAAGGGATCGTTTTTCCCTTTTGCACACATGGTAAGGTTACAAAAGGGATCACAAGGTTACATTAGGGACCTTTGTTCACCTATGAACAAAGGTTACATAAGGGATCGTTTTTCCCTTTTGCACACATGGTAAGGTTACAATAGGGATCACAAGGTTACATTAGGAACCTTTGTTCACCTATGAACAAAGGTTACATAAGGGATCGTTTTTCCCTTTTGCACACATGGTAAGGTTACAAAAGGGATCACAAGGTTACATTAGGGACCTTTGTTCACCTATGAACAAAGGTAAGGGAACGTTTTTTTCTTTTGCACCCATGGTAAGGTTACACAAGGGATCACAAATTTACATTAGGGACCTTTGTTTACCTATGAACAAAGGTTACATAAGGGATCGTTTTTCCCTTTTGCACACATGGTAAGGTTACAAAAGGGATCACAAGGTTACATTAGGGACCTTTGTTCACCTATGAACAAAGGTAAGGGAACGTTTTTTTCTTTTGCACGCATGGTAAGGTTACACAAGGGATCACAAATTTACATTAGGGACCTTTGTTTACCTATGAACAAAGGTTACATAAGGGATCGTTTTTCCCTTTTGCACACATGGTAAGGTTACAAAAGGGATCACAAGGTTACATTAGGGACCTTTGTTCACCTATGAACAAAGGTTACATAAGGGATCGTTTTTCCCTTTTGCACACATGGTAAGGTTACAAAAGGGATCACAAGGTTACATTAGGGACCTTTGTTCACCTATGAACAAAGGTTACATAAGGGATCGTTTTTCCCTTTTGCACACATGGTAAGGTTACAAAAGGGATCCCAAACTTACATTAGGGACCTTTGTTCACCTATGAACAAAGGTTACATAAGGGATCGTTTTTCCCTTTTGCACACATGGTAAGGTTACAAAAGGGATCCCAAACTTACATTAGGGACCTTTGTTCACCTATGAACAAAGGTTACATAAGGGATCGTTTTTCCCTTTTGCACACATGGTAAGGTTACAAAAGGGATCACAAGGTTACATTAGGGACCTTTGTTTACCTATGAACAAAGGTTACATAAGGGATCGTTTTTCCCTTTTGCACACATGGTAAGGTTACAAAAGGGATCACAAGGTTACATTAGGGACCTTTGTTCACCTATGAACAAAGGTTACATAAGGGATCGTTTTTCCCTTTTGCACACATGGTAAGGTTACAAAAGGGATCACAAGGTTACATTAGGGACCTTTGTTCACCTATGAACAAAGGTTACATAAGGGATCGTTTTCCCTTTTGCACACATGGTAAGGTTACAATAGGGATCACAAAGTTACATTAGGGACCTTTGTTCACCTATGAACAAAGGTTACATAAGGGATCGTTTTCCCTTTTGCACACATGGTAAGGTTACAATAGGGATCACAAAGTTACATTAGGGACCTTTGTTCACCTATGAACAAAGGTTACATAAGGGATCGTTTTTCCCTTTTGCACCCATGGTAAGATTACAAAAGGGATCATAAAATTACATTAGGGATCTTTGTTTAACTATGAACAAAGGTTACATAAGGGAACGTTTTTTTCTTTTGCACCCATGGTAAGGTTACACAAGGGATCACAAATTTACATTAGGGACCTTTGTTTACCTATGAACAAAGGTTACATAAGGGATCGTTTTTCCCTTTTGCACACATGGTAAGGTTACAAAAGGGATCACAAGGTTACATTAGGGACCT
The DNA here is from genome assembly GCA_949775045.1 of Metridium senile. Taxonomy (NCBI): domain Eukaryota; kingdom Metazoa; phylum Cnidaria; class Anthozoa; order Actiniaria; family Metridiidae; genus Metridium; species Metridium senile. Next base: position 78,180 of record OX459099.1, on the reverse strand, counting down.
TTGTTCACCTATGAACAAAGGTTACATAAGGGATCGTTTTTCCCTTTTGCACACATGGTAAGGTTACAATAGGGATCACAAGGTTACATTAGGGACCTTTGTTCACCTATGAACAAAGGTTACATAAGGGATCGTTTTTCCCTTTTGCACACATGGTAAGGTTACAAAAGGGATCACAAGGTTACATTAGGGACCTTTGTTCACCTATGAACAAAGGTTACATAAGGGATCGTTTTTCCCTTTTGCACACATGGTAAGGTTACAAAAGGGATCACAAGGTTACATTAGGGACCTTTGTTCACCTATGAACAAAGGTAAGGGAACGTTTTTTTCTTTTGCACCCATGGTAAGGTTACACAAGGGATCACAAATTTACATTAGGGACCTTTGTTTACCTATGAACAAAGGTTACATAAGGGATCGTTTTTCCCTTTTGCACACATGGTAAGGTTACAAAAGGGATCACAAGGTTACATTAGGGACCTTTGTTCACCTATGAACAAAGGTTACATAAGGGATCGTTTTTCCCTTTTGCACACATGGTAAGGTTACAAAAGGGATCACAAGGTTACATTAGAGACCTTTGTTCACCTATGAACAAAGGTAAGGGAACGTTTTTTTCTTTTGCACCCATGGTAAGGTTACACAAGGGATCACAAATTTACATTAGGGACCTTTGTTTACCTATGAACAAAGGTTACATAAGGGATCGTTTTTCCCTTTTGCACACATGGTAAGGTTACAAAAGGGATCACAAGGTTACATTAGGGACCTTTGTTCACCTATGAACAAAGGTTACATAAGGGATCGTTTTTCCCTTTTGCACACATGGTAAGGTTACAAAAGGGATCACAAGGTTACATTAGGGACCTTTGTTCACCTATGAACAAAGGTTACATAAGGGATCGTTTTTCCCTTTTGCACACATGGTAAGGTTACAAAAGGGATCCCAAACTTACATTAGGGACCTTTGTTCACCTATGAACAAAGGTTACATAAGGGATCGTTTTTCCCTTTTGCACACATGGTAAGGTTACAAAAGGGATCACAAGGTTACATTAGGGACCTTTGTTCACCTATGAACAAAGGTTACATAAGGGATCGTTTTTCCCTTTTGCACACATGGTAAGGTTACAAAAGGGATCACAAGGTTACATTAGGGACCTTTGTTCACCTATGAACAAAGGTTACATAAGGGATCGTTTTTCCCTTTTGCACACATGGTAAGGTTACAAAAGGGATCACAAGGTTACATTAGGGACCTTTGTTCACCTATGAACAAAGGTTACATAAGGGATCGTTTTCCCTTTTGCACACATGGTAAGGTTACAAAAGGGATCACAAGGTTACATTAGGGACCTTTGTTCACCTATGAACAAAGGCTACATAAGGGATCGTTTTTCCCTTTTGCACACATGGTAAGGTTACAAAAGGGATCACAAGGTTACATTAGGGACCTTTGTTCACCTATGAACAAAGGTTACATAAGGGATCGTTTTCCCTTTTGCACACATGGTAAGGTTACAATAGGGATCACAAAGTTACATTAGGGACCTTTGTTCACCTATGAACAAAGGTTACATAAGGGATCGTTTTTCCCTTTTGCACCCATGGTAAGATTACAAAAGGGATCATAAAATTACATTAGGGACCTTTGTTTAACTATGAACAAAGGTTACATAAGGGAACGTTTTTTTCTTTTGCACCCATGGTAAGGTTACACAAGGGATCACAAATTTACATTAGGGACCTTTGTTCACCTATGAACAAAGGTTACATAAGGGATCGTTTTTCCCTTTTGCACACATGGTAAGGTTACAAAAGGGATCCCAAACTTACATTAGGGACCTTTGTTCACCTATGAACAAAGGTTACATAAGGGATCGTTTTTCCCTTTTGCACACATGGTAAGGTTACAAAAGGGATCACAAGGTTACATTAGGGACCTTTGTTCACCTATGAACAAAGGTTACATAAGGGATCGTTTTTCCCTTTTGCACACATGGTAAGGTTACAAAAGGGATCACAAGGTTACATTAGGGACCTTTGTTCACCTATGAACAAAGGTTACATAAGGGATCGTTTTTCCCTTTTGCACACATGGTAAGGTTACAAAAGGGATCACAAGGTTACATTAGGGACCTTTGTTCACCTATGAACAAAGGTTACATAAGGGATCGTTTTCCCTTTTGCACACATGGTAAGGTTACAAAAGGGATCACAAGGTTACATTAGGGACCTTTGTTCACCTATGAACAAAGGTTACATAAGGGATCGTTTTTCCCTTTTGCACACATGGTAAGGTTACAAAAGGGATCACAAGGTTACATTAGGGACCTTTGTTCACCTATGAACAAAGGTAAGGGAACGTTTTTTTCTTTTACACCCATGGTAAGGTTACACAAGGGATCACAAATTTACATTAGGGACCTTTGTTTACCTATGAACAAAGGTTACATAAGGGATCGTTTTTCCCTTTTGCACACATGGTAAGGTTACAAAAGGGATCACAAAGTTACATTAGGGATTTTTGTTCACCTATGAACAAAGGTTACATAAGGGATCGTTTTTCCCTTTTGCACACATGGTAAGGTTACAATAGGGATCACAAGGTTACATTAGGGACCTTTGTTCACCTATGAACAAAGGTTACATAAGGGATCGTTTTTCCCTTTTGCACACATGGTAAGGTTACAAAAGGGATCACAAGGTTACATTAGGGACCTTTGTTCACCTATGAACAAAGGTTACATAAGGGATCGTTTTTCCCTTTTGCACACATGGTAAGGTTACAAAAGGGATCACAAGGTTACATTAGGGACCTTTGTTCACCTATGAACAAAGGTAAGGGAACGTTTTTTTCTTTTGCACCCATGGTAAGGTTACACAAGGGATCACAAATTTACATTAGGGACCTTTGTTTACCTATGAACAAAGGTTACATAAGGGATCGTTTTTCCCTTTTGCACACATGGTAAGGTTACAAAAGGGATCACAAGGTTACATTAGGGACCTTTGTTCACCTATGAACAAAGGTTACATAAGGGATCGTTTTTCCCTTTTGCACACATGGTAAGGTTACAAAAGGGATCACAAGGTTACATTAGGGACCTTTGTTCACCTATGAACAAAGGTTACATAAGGGATCGTTTTTCCCTTTTGCACACATGGTAAGGTTACAAAAGGGATCCCAAACTTACATTAGGGACCTTTGTTCACCTATGAACAAAGGTTACATAAGGGATCGTTTTTCCCTTTTGCACACATGGTAAGGTTACAAAAGGGATCACAAGGTTACATTAGGGACCTTTGTTCACCTATGAACAAAGGTTACATAAGGGATCGTTTTTCCCTTTTGCACACATGGTAAGGTTACAAAAGGGATCACAAGGTTACATTAGGGACCTTTGTTCACCTATGAACAAAGGTTACATAAGGGATCGTTTTTCCCTTTTGCACACATGGTAAGGTTACAAAAGGGATCACAAGGTTACATTAGGGACCTTTGTTCACCTATGAACAAAGGTTACATAAGGGATCGTTTTTCCCTTTTGCACACATGGTAAGGTTACAAAAGGGATCACAAGGTTACATTAGGGACCTTTGTTCACCTATGAACAAAGGTAAGGGAACGTTTTTTTCTTTTACACCCATGGTAAGGTTACACAAGGGATCACAAATTTACATTAGGGACCTTTGTTTACCTATGAACAAAGGTTACATAAGGGATCGTTTTTCCCTTTTGCACACATGGTAAGGTTACAAAAGGGATCACAAAGTTACATTAGGGATTTTTGTTCACCTATGAACAAAGGTTACATAAGGGATCGTTTTTCCCTTTTGCACACATGGTAAGGTTACAATAGGGATCACAAGGTTACATTAGGGACCTTTGTTCACCTATGAACAAAGGTTACATAAGGGATCGTTTTTCCCTTTTGCACACATGGTAAGGTTACAAAAGGGATCACAAGGTTACATTAGGGACCTTTGTTCACCTATGAACAAAGGTTACATAAGGGATCGTTTTTCCCTTTTGCACACATGGTAAGGTTACAAAAGGGATCACAAGGTTACATTAGGGACCTTTGTTCACCTATGAACAAAGGTAAGGGAACGTTTTTTTCTTTTGCACCCATGGTAAGGTTACACAAGGGATCACAAATTTACATTAGGGACCTTTGTTTACCTATGAACAAAGGTTACATAAGGGATCGTTTTTCCCTTTTGCACACATGGTAAGGTTACAAAAGGGATCACAAGGTTACATTAGGGACCTTTGTTCACCTATGAACAAAGGTTACATAAGGGATCGTTTTTCCCTTTTGCACACATGGTAAGGTTACAAAAGGGATCACAAGGTTACATTAGGGACCTTTGTTCACCTATGAACAAAGGTTACATAAGGGATCGTTTTTCCCTTTTGCACACATGGTAAGGTTACAAAAGGGATCCCAAACTTACATTAGGGACCTTTGTTCACCTATGAACAAAGGTTACATAAGGGATCGTTTTTCCCTTTTGCACACATGGTAAGGTTACAAAAGGGATCACAAGGTTACATTAGGGACCTTTGTTCACCTATGAACAAAGGTTACATAAGGGATCGTTTTTCCCTTTTGCACACATGGTAAGGTTACAAAAGGGATCACAAGGTTACATTAGGGACCTTTGTTCACCTATGAACAAAGGTTACATAAGGGATCGTTTTTCCCTTTTGCACACATGGTAAGGTTACAAAAGGGATCACAAGGTTACATTAGGGACCTTTGTTCACCTATGAACAAAGGTTACATAAGGGATCGTTTTCCCTTTTGCACACATGGTAAGGTTACAATAGGGATCACAAAGTTACATTAGGGACCTTTGTTCACCTATGAACAAAGGTTACATAAGGGATCGTTTTCCCTTTTGCACACATGGTAAGGTTACAATAGGGATCACAAGGTTACATTAGGGACCTTTGTTCACCTATGAACAAAGGTTACATAAGGGATCGTTTTTCCCTTTTGCACACATGGTAAGGTTACAAAAGGGATCACAAGGTTACATTAGGGACCTTTGTTCACCTATGAACAAAGGTTACATAAGGGATCGTTTTTCCCTTTTGCACACATGGTAAGGTTACAAAAGGGATCACAAGGTTACATTAGGGACCTTTGTTCACCTATGAACAAAGGTAAGGGAACGTTTTTTTCTTTTGCACCCATGGTAAGGTTACACAAGGGATCACAAATTTACATTAGGGACCTTTGTTTACCTATGAACAAAGGTTACATAAGGGATCGTTTTTCCCTTTTGCACACATGGTAAGGTTACAAAAGGGATCACAAGGTTACATTAGGGACCTTTGTTCATCTATGAACAAAGGTTACATAAGGGATCGTTTTTCCCTTTTGCACACATGGTAAGGTTACAAAAGGGATCACAAGGTTACATTAGGGACCTTTGTTCACCTATGAACAAAGGTTACATAAGGGATCGTTTTTCCCTTTTGCACACATGGTAAGGTTACAAAAGGGATCCCAAACTTACATTAGGGACCTTTGTTCACCTATGAACAAAGGTTACATAAGGGATCGTTTTTCCCTTTTGCACACATGGTAAGGTTACAAAAGGGATCACAAGGTTACATTAGGGACCTTTGTTCACCTATGAACAAAGGTTACATAAGGGATCGTTTTTCCCTTTTGCACACATGGTAAGGTTACAAAAGGGATCACAAGGTTACATTAGGGACCTTTGTTCACCTATGAACAAAGGTTACATAAGGGATCGTTTTTCCCTTTTGCACACATGGTAAGGTTACAAAAGGGATCACAAGGTTACATTAGGGACCTTTGTTCACCTATGAACAAAGGTTACATAAGGGATCGTTTTCCCTTTTGCACACATGGTAAGGTTACAATAGGGATCACAAAGTTACATTAGGGACCTTTGTTCACCTATGAACAAAGGTTACATAAGGGATCGTTTTCCCTTTTGCACACATGGTAAGGTTACAATAGGGATCACAAAGTTACATTAGGGACCTTTGTTCACCTATGAACAAAGGTTACATAAGGGATCGTTTTTCCCTTTTGCACCCATGGTAAGATTACAAAAGGGATCATAAAATTACATTAGGGATCTTTGTTTAACTATGAACAAAGGTTACATAAGGGAACGTTTTTTTCTTTTGCACCCATGGTAAGGTTACACAAGGGATCACAAATTTACATTAGGGACCTTTGTTTACCTATGAACAAAGGTTACATAAGGGATCGTTTTTCCCTTTTGCACACATGGTAAGGTTACAAAAGGGATCACAAGGTTACATTAGGGACCTTTGTTCACCTATGAACAAAGGTTACATAAGGGATCGTTTTTCCCTTTTGCACACATGGTAAGGTTACAATAGGGATCACAAGGTTACATTAGGAACCTTTGTTCACCTATGAACAAAGGTTACATAAGGGATCGTTTTTCCCTTTTGCACACATGGTAAGGTTACAAAAGGGATCACAAGGTTACATTAGGGACCTTTGTTCACCTATGAACAAAGGTTACATAAGGGATCGTTTTTCCCTTTTGCACACATGGTAAGGTTACAAAAGGGATCACAAGGTTACATTAGGGACCTTTGTTCACCTATGAACAAAGGTAAGGGAACGTTTTTTTCTTTTGCACCCATGGTAAGGTTACACAAGGGATCACAAATTTACATTAGGGACCTTTGTTTACCTATGAACAAAGGTTACATAAGGGATCGTTTTTCCCTTTTGCACACATGGTAAGGTTACAAAAGGGATCACAAGGTTACATTAGGGACCTTTGTTCACCTATGAACAAAGGTTACATAAGGGATCGTTTTTCCCTTTTGCACACATGGTAAGGTTACAAAAGGGATCACAAGGTTACATTAGGGACCTTTGTTCACCTATGAACAAAGGTTACATAAGGGATCGTTTTTCCCTTTTGCACACATGGTAAGGTTACAAAAGGGATCCCAAACTTACATTAGGGACCTTTGTTCACCTATGAACAAAGGTTACATAAGGGATCGTTTTTCCCTTTTGCACACATGGTAAGGTTACAAAAGGGATCACAAGGTTACATTAGGGACCTTTGTTCACCTATGAACAAAGGTTACATAAGGGATCGTTTTTCCCTTTTGCACACATGGTAAGGTTACAAAAGGGATCACAAGGTTACATTAGGGACCTTTGTTCACCTATGAACAAAGGTTACATAAGGGATCGTTTTTCCCTTTTGCACACATGGTAAGGTTACAAAAGGGATCACAAGGTTACATTAGGGACCTTTGTTCACCTATGAACAAAGGTTACATAAGGGATCGTTTTCCCTTTTGCACACATGGTAAGGTTACAAAAGGGATCACAAGGTTACATTAGGGACCTTTGTTCACCTATGAACAAAGGCTACATAAGGGATCGTTTTTCCCTTTTGCACACATGGTAAGGTTACAAAAGGGATCACAAGGTTACATTAGGGACCTTTGTTCACCTATGAACAAAGGTTACATAAGGGATCGTTTTCCCTTTTGCACACATGGTAAGGTTACAATAGGGATCACAAAGTTACATTAGGGACCTTTGTTCACCTATGAACAAAGGTTACATAAGGGATCGTTTTTCCCTTTTGCACCCATGGTAAGATTACAAAAGGGATCATAAAATTACATTAGGGACCTTTGTTTAACTATGAACAAAGGTTACATAAGGGAACGTTTTTTTCTTTTGCACCCATGGTAAGGTTACACAAGGGATCACAAATTTACATTAGGGACCTTTGTTCACCTATGAACAAAGGTTACATAAGGGATCGTTTTTCCCTTTTGCACACATGGTAAGGTTACAAAAGGGATCCCAAACTTACATTAGGGACCTTTGTTCACCTATGAACAAAGGTTACATAAGGGATCGTTTTTCCCTTTTGCACACATGGTAAGGTTACAAAAGGGATCACAAGGTTACATTAGGGACCTTTGTTCACCTATGAACAAAGGTTACATAAGGGATCGTTTTTCCCTTTTGCACACATGGTAAGGTTACAAAAGGGATCACAAGGTTACATTAGGGACCTTTGTTCACCTATGAACAAAGGTTACATAAGGGATCGTTTTTCCCTTTTGCACACATGGTAAGGTTACAAAAGGGATCACAAGGTTACATTAGGGACCTTTGTTCACCTATGAACAAAGGTTACATAAGGGATTGTTTTCCCTTTTGCACACATGGTAAGGTTACAAAAGGGATCACAAGGTTACATTAGGGACCTTTGTTCACCTATGAACAAAGGTTACATAAGGGATCGTTTTTCCCTTTTGCACACATGGTAAGGTTACAAAAGGGATCACAAGGTTACATTAGGGACCTTTGTTCACCTATGAACAAAGGTAAGGGAACGTTTTTTTCTTTTACACCCATGGTAAGGTTACACAAGGGATCACAAATTTACATTAGGGACCTTTGTTTACCTATGAACAAAGGTTACATAAGGGATCGTTTTTCCCTTTTGCACACATGGTAAGGTTACAAAAGGGATCACAAAGTTACATTAGGGATTTTTGTTCACCTATGAACAAAGGTTACATAAGGGATCGTTTTTCCCTTTTGCACACATGGTAAGGTTACAATAGGGATCACAAGGTTACATTAGGGACCTTTGTTCACCTATGAACAAAGGTTACATAAGGGATCGTTTTTCCCTTTTGCACACATGGTAAGGTTACAAAAGGGATCACAAGGTTACATTAGGGACCTTTGTTCACCTATGAACAAAGGTTACATAAGGGATCGTTTTTCCCTTTTGCACACATGGTAAGGTTACAAAAGGGATCACAAGGTTACATTAGGGACCTTTGTTCACCTATGAACAAAGGTAAGGGAACGTTTTTTTCTTTTGCACCCATGGTAAGGTTACACAAGGGATCACAAATTTACATTAGGGACCTTTGTTTACCTATGAACAAAGGTTACATAAGGGATCGTTTTTCCCTTTTGCACACATGGTAAGGTTACAAAAGGGATCACAAGGTTACATTAGGGACCTTTGTTCACCTATGAACAAAGGTTACATAAGGGATCGTTTTTCCCTTTTGCACACATGGTAAGGTTACAAAAGGGATCACAAGGTTACATTAGGGACCTTTGTTCACCTATGAACAAAGGTTACATAAGGGATCGTTTTTCCCTTTTGCACACATGGTAAGGTTACAAAAGGGATCCCAAACTTACATTAGGGACCTTTGTTCACCTATGAACAAAGGTTACATAAGGGATCGTTTTTCCCTTTTGCACACATGGTAAGGTTACAAAAGGGATCACAAGGTTACATTAGGGACCTTTGTTCACCTATGAACAAAGGTTACATAAGGGATCGTTTTTCCCTTTTGCACACATGGTAAGGTTACAAAAGGGATCACAAGGTTACATTAGGGACCTTTGTTCACCTATGAACAAAGGTTACATAAGGGATCGTTTTTCCCTTTTGCACACATGGTAAGGTTACAAAAGGGATCACAAGGTTACATTAGGGACCTTTGTTCACCTATGAACAAAGGTTACATAAGGGATCGTTTTTCCCTTTTGCACACATGGTAAGGTTACAAAAGGGATCACAAGGTTACATTAGGGACCTTTGTTCACCTATGAACAAAGGTAAGGGAACGTTTTTTTCTTTTACACCCATGGTAAGGTTACACAAGGGATCACAAATTTACATTAGGGACCTTTGTTTACCTATGAACAAAGGTTACATAAGGGATCGTTTTTCCCTTTTGCACACATGGTAAGGTTACAAAAGGGATCACAAAGTTACATTAGGGATTTTTGTTCACCTATGAACAAAGGTTACATAAGGGATCGTTTTTCCCTTTTGCACACATGGTAAGGTTACAATAGGGATCACAAGGTTACATTAGGGACCTTTGTTCACCTATGAACAAAGGTTACATAAGGGATCGTTTTTCCCTTTTGCACACATGGTAAGGTTACAAAAGGGATCACAAGGTTACATTAGGGACCTTTGTTCACCTATGAACAAAGGTTACATAAGGGATCGTTTTTCCCTTTTGCACACATGGTAAGGTTACAAAAGGGATCACAAGGTTACATTAGGGACCTTTGTTCACCTATGAACAAAGGTAAGGGAACGTTTTTTTCTTTTGCACCCATGGTAAGGTTACACAAGGGATCACAAATTTACATTAGGGACCTTTGTTTACCTATGAACAAAGGTTACATAAGGGATCGTTTTTCCCTTTTGCACACATGGTAAGGTTACAAAAGGGATCACAAGGTTACATTAGGGACCTTTGTTCACCTATGAACAAAGGTTACATAAGGGATCGTTTTTCCCTTTTGCACACATGGTAAGGTTACAAAAGGGATCACAAGGTTACATTAGGGACCTTTGTTCACCTATGAACAAAGGTTACATAAGGGATCGTTTTTCCCTTTTGCACACATGGTAAGGTTACAAAAGGGATCCCAAACTTACATTAGGGACCTTTGTTCACCTATGAACAAAGGTTACATAAGGGATCGTTTTTCCCTTTTGCACACATGGTAAGGTTACAAAAGGGATCACAAGGTTACATTAGGGACCTTTGTTCACCTATGAACAAAGGTTACATAAGGGATCGTTTTTCCCTTTTGCACACATGGTAAGGTTACAAAAGGGATCCCAAACTTACATTAGGGACCTTTGTTCACCTATGAACAAAGGTTACATAAGGGATCGTTTTTCCCTTTTGCACACATGGTAAGGTTACAAAAGGGATCACAAGGTTACATTAGGGACCTTTGTTCACCTATGAACAAAGGTTACATAAGGGATCGTTTTTCCCTTTTGCACACATGGTAAGGTTACAAAAGGGATCACAAGGTTACATTAGGGACCTTTGTTCACCTATGAACAAAGGTTACATAAGGGATCGTTTTTCCCTTTTGCACACATGGTAAGGTTACAAAAGGGATCACAAGGTTACATTAGGGACCTTTGTTCACCTATGAACAAAGGTTACATAAGGGATCGTTTTTCCCTTTTGCACACATGGTAAGGTTACAAAAGGGATCACAAGGTTACATTAGGGACCTTTGTTCACCTATGAACAAAGGTAAGGGAACGTTTTTTTCTTTTACACCCATGGTAAGGTTACACAAGGGATCACAAATTTACATTAGGGACCTTTGTTTACCTATGAACAAAGGTTACATAAGGGATCGTTTTTCCCTTTTGCACACATGGTAAGGTTACAAAAGGGATCACAAAGTTACATTAGGGATTTTTGTTCACCTATGAACAAAGGTTACATAAGGGATCGTTTTTCCCTTTTGCACACATGGTAAGGTTACAATAGGGATCACAAGGTTACATTAGGGACCTTTGTTCACCTATGAACAAAGGTTACATAAGGGATCGTTTTTCCCTTTTGCACACATGGTAAGGTTACAAAAGGGATCACAAGGTTACATTAGGGACCTTTGTTCACCTATGAACAAAGGTTACATAAGGGATCGTTTTTCCCTTTTGCACACATGGTAAGGTTACAAAAGGGATCACAAGGTTACATTAGGGACCTTTGTTCACCTATGAACAAAGGTAAGGGAACGTTTTTTTCTTTTGCACCCATGGTAAGGTTACACAAGGGATCACAAATTTACATTAGGGACCTTTGTTTACCTATGAACAAAGGTTACATAAGGGATCGTTTTTCCCTTTTGCACACATGGTAAGGTTACAAAAGGGATCACAAGGTTACATTAGGGACCTTTGTTCACCTATGAACAAAGGTTACATAAGGGATCGTTTTTCCCTTTTGCACACATGGTAAGGTTACAAAAGGGATCACAAGGTTACATTAGGGACCTTTGTTCACCTATGAACAAAGGTTACATAAGGGATCGTTTTTCCCTTTTGCACACATGGTAAGGTTACAAAAGGGATCCCAAACTTACATTAGGGACCTTTGTTCACCTATGAACAAAGGTTACATAAGGGATCGTTTTTCCCTTTTGCACACATGGTAAGGTTACAAAAGGGATCACAAGGTTACATTAGGGACCTTTGTTCACCTATGAACAAAGGTTACATAAGGGATCGTTTTTCCCTTTTGCACACATGGTAAGGTTACAAAAGGGATCACAAGGTTACATTAGGGACCTTTGTTCACCTATGAACAAAGGTTACATAAGGGATCGTTTTTCCCTTTTGCACACATGGTAAGGTTACAAAAGGGATCACAAGGTTACATTAGGGACCTTTGTTCACCTATGAACAAAGGTTACATAAGGGATCGTTTTTCCCTTTTGCACACATGGTAAGGTTACAAAAGGGATCCCAAACTTACATTAGGGACCTTTGTTCACCTATGAACAAAGGTTACATAAGGGATCGTTTTTCCCTTTTGCACACATGGTAAGGTTACAAAAGGGATCACAAGGTTACATTAGGGACCTTTGTTCACCTATGAACAAAGGTTACATAAGGGATCGTTTTTCCCTTTTGCACACATGGTAAGGTTACAAAAGGGATCACAAGGTTACATTAGGGACCTTTGTTCACCTATGAACAAAGGTTACATAAGGGATCGTTTTTCCCTTTTGCACACATGGTAAGGTTACAAAAGGGATCACAAGGTTACATTAGGGACCTTTGTTCACCTATGAACAAAGGTTACATAAGGGATCGTTTTTCCCTTTTGCACACATGGTAAGGTTACAAAAGGGATCACAAGGTTACATTAGGGACCTTTGTTCACCTATGAACAAAGGTAAGGGAACGTTTTTTTCTTTTACACCCATGGTAAGGTTACACAAGGGATCACAAATTTACATTAGGGACCTTTGTTTACCTATGAACAAAGGTTACATAAGGGATCGTTTTTCCCTTTTGCACACATGGTAAGGTTACAAAAGGGATCACAAAGTTACATTAGGGATTTTTGTTCACCTATGAACAAAGGTTACATAAGGGATCGTTTTTCCCTTTTGCACACATGGTAAGGTTACAATAGGGATCACAAGGTTACATTAGGGACCTTTGTTCACCTATGAACAAAGGTTACATAAGGGATCGTTTTTCCCTTTTGCACACATGGTAAGGTTACAAAAGGGATCACAAGGTTACATTAGGGACCTTTGTTCACCTATGAACAAAGGTTACATAAGGGATCGTTTTTCCCTTTTGCACACATGGTAAGGTTACAAAAGGGATCACAAGGTTACATTAGGGACCTTTGTTCACCTATGAACAAAGGTAAGGGAACGTTTTTTTCTTTTGCACCCATGGTAAGGTTACACAAGGGATCACAAATTTACATTAGGGACCTTTGTTTACCTATGAACAAAGGTTACATAAGGGATCGTTTTTCCCTTTTGCACACATGGTAAGGTTACAAAAGGGATCACAAGGTTACATTAGGGACCTTTGTTCACCTATGAACAAAGGTTACATAAGGGATCGTTTTTCCCTTTTGCACACATGGTAAGGTTACAAAAGGGATCACAAGGTTACATTAGGGACCTTTGTTCACCTATGAACAAAGGTTACATAAGGGATCGTTTTTCCCTTTTGCACACATGGTAAGGTTACAAAAGGGATCCCAAACTTACATTAGGGACCTTTGTTCACCTATGAACAAAGGTTACATAAGGGATCGTTTTTCCCTTTTGCACACATGGTAAGGTTACAAAAGGGATCACAAGGTTACATTAGGGACCTTTGTTCACCTATGAACAAAGGTTACATAAGGGATCGTTTTTCCCTTTTGCACACATGGTAAGGTTACAAAAGGGATCACAAGGTTACATTAGGGACCTTTGTTCACCTATGAACAAAGGTTACATAAGGGATCGTTTTTCCCTTTTGCACACATGGTAAGGTTACAAAAGGGATCACAAGGTTACATTAGGGACCTTTGTTCACCTATGAACAAAGGTTACATAAGGGATCGTTTTTCCCTTTTGCACACATGGTAAGGTTACAAAAGGGATCCCAAACTTACATTAGGGACCTTTGTTCACCTATGAACAAAGGTTACATAAGGGATCGTTTTTCCCTTTTGCACACATGGTAAGGTTACAAAAGGGATCACAAGGTTACATTAGGGACCTTTGTTCACCTATGAACAAAGGTTACATAAGGGATCGTTTTTCCCTTTTGCACACATGGTAAGGTTACAAAAGGGATCACAAGGTTACATTAGGGACCTTTGTTCACCTATGAACAAAGGTTACATAAGGGATCGTTTTTCCCTTTTGCACACATGGTAAGGTTACAAAAGGGATCACAAGGTTACATTAGGGACCTTTGTTCACCTATGAACAAAGGTTACATAAGGGATCGTTTTTCCCTTTTGCACACATGGTAAGGTTACAAAAGGGATCACAAGGTTACATTAGGGACCTTTGTTCACCTATGAACAAAGGTAAGGGAACGTTTTTTTCTTTTACACCCATGGTAAGGTTACACAAGGGATCACAAATTTACATTAGGGACCTTTGTTTACCTATGAACAAAGGTTACATAAGGGATCGTTTTTCCCTTTTGCACACATGGTAAGGTTACAAAAGGGATCACAAAGTTACATTAGGGATTTTTGTTCACCTATGAACAAAGGTTACATAAGGGATCGTTTTTCCCTTTTGCACACATGGTAAGGTTACAATAGGGATCACAAGGTTACATTAGGGACCTTTGTTCACCTATGAACAAAGGTTACATAAGGGATCGTTTTTCCCTTTTGCACACATGGTAAGGTTACAAAAGGGATCACAAGGTTACATTAGGGACCTTTGTTCACCTATGAACAAAGGTTACATAAGGGATCGTTTTTCCCTTTTGCACACATGGTAAGGTTACAAAAGGGATCACAAGGTTACATTAGGGACCTTTGTTCACCTATGAACAAAGGTAAGGGAACGTTTTTTTCTTTTGCACCCATGGTAAGGTTACACAAGGGATCACAAATTTACATTAGGGACCTTTGTTTACCTATGAACAAAGGTTACATAAGGGATCGTTTTTCCCTTTTGCACACATGGTAAGGTTACAAAAGGGATCACAAGGTTACATTAGGGACCTTTGTTCACCTATGAACAAAGGTTACATAAGGGATCGTTTTTCCCTTTTGCACACATGGTAAGGTTACAAAAGGGATCACAAGGTTACATTAGGGACCTTTGTTCACCTATGAACAAAGGTTACATAAGGGATCGTTTTTCCCTTTTGCACACATGGTAAGGTTACAAAAGGGATCCCAAACTTACATTAGGGACCTTTGTTCACCTATGAACAAAGGTTACATAAGGGATCGTTTTTCCCTTTTGCACACATGGTAAGGTTACAAAAGGGATCACAAGGTTACATTAGGGACCTTTGTTCACCTATGAACAAAGGTTACATAAGGGATCGTTTTTCCCTTTTGCACACATGGTAAGGTTACAAAAGGGATCACAAGGTTACATTAGGGACCTTTGTTCACCTATGAACAAAGGTTACATAAGGGATCGTTTTTCCCTTTTGCACACATGGTAAGGTTACAAAAGGGATCACAAGGTTACATTAGGGACCTTTGTTCACCTATGAACAAAGGTTACATAAGGGATCGTTTTCCCTTTTGCACACATGGTAAGGTTACAATAGGGATCACAAAGTTACATTAGGGACCTTTGTTCACCTATGAACAAAGGTTACATAAGGGATCGTTTTCCCTTTTGCACACATGGTAAGGTTACAATAGGGATCACAAAGTTACATTAGGGACCTTTGTTCACCTATGAACAAAGGTTACATAAGGGATCGTTTTTCCCTTTTGCACCCATGGTAAGATTACAAAAGGGATCATAAAATTACATTAGGGATCTTTGTTTAACTATGAACAAAGGTTACATAAGGGAACGTTTTTTTCTTTTGCACCCATGGTAAGGTTACACAAGGGATCACAAATTTACATTAGGGACCTTTGTTTACCTATGAACAAAGGTTACATAAGGGATCGTTTTTCCCTTTTGCACACATGGTAAGGTTACAAAAGGGATCACAAGGTTACATTAGGGACCTTTGTTCACCTATGAACAAAGGTTACATAAGGGATCGTTTTTCCCTTTTGCACACATGGTAAGGTTACAATAGGGATCACAAGGTTACATTAGGGACCTTTGTTCACCTATGAACAAAGGTTACATAAGGGATCGTTTTTCCCTTTTGCACACATGGTAAGGTTACAAAAGGGATCACAAGGTTACATTAGGGACCTTTGTTCACCTATGAACAAAGGTTACATAAGGGATCGTTTTTCCCTTTTGCACACATGGTAAGGTTACAAAAGGGATCACAAGGTTACATTAGGGACCTTTGTTCACCTATGAACAAAGGTAAGGGAACGTTTTTTTCTTTTGCACCCATGGTAAGGTTACACAAGGGATCACAAATTTACATTAGGGACCTTTGTTTACCTATGAACAAAGGTTACATAAGGGATCGTTTTTCCCTTTTGCACACATGGTAAGGTTACAAAAGGGATCACAAGGTTACATTAGGGACCTTTGTTCACCTATGAACAAAGGTTACATAAGGGATCGTTTTTCCCTTTTGCACACATGGTAAGGTTACAAAAGGGATCACAAGGTTACATTAGGGACCTTTGTTCACCTATGAACAAAGGTAAGGGAACGTTTTTTTCTTTTGCACCCATGGTAAGGTTACACAAGGGATCACAAATTTACATTAGGGACCTTTGTTTACCTATGAACAAAGGTTACATAAGGGATCGTTTTTCCCTTTTGCACACATGGTAAGGTTACAAAAGGGATCACAAGGTTACATTAGGGACCTTTGTTCACCTATGAACAAAGGTTACATAAGGGATCGTTTTTCCCTTTTGCACACATGGTAAGGTTACAAAAGGGATCACAAGGTTACATTAGGGACCTTTGTTCACCTATGAACAAAGGTTACATAAGGGATCGTTTTTCCCTTTTGCACACATGGTAAGGTTACAAAAGGGATCCCAAACTTACATTAGGGACCTTTGTTCACCTATGAACAAAGGTTACATAAGGGATCGTTTTTCCCTTTTGCACACATGGTAAGGTTACAAAAGGGATCACAAGGTTACATTAGGGACCTTTGTTCACCTATGAACAAAGGTTACATAAGGGATCGTTTTTCCCTTTTGCACACATGGTAAGGTTACAAAAGGGATCACAAGGTTACATTAGGGACCTTTGTTCACCTATGAACAAAGGTTACATAAGGGATCGTTTTTCCCTTTTGCACACATGGTAAGGTTACAAAAGGGATCACAAGGTTACATTAGGGACCTTTGTTCACCTATGAACAAAGGTTACATAAGGGATCGTTTTCCCTTTTGCACACATGGTAAGGTTACAAAAGGGATCACAAGGTTACATTAGGGACCTTTGTTCACCTATGAACAAAGGCTACATAAGGGATCGTTTTTCCCTTTTGCACACATGGTAAGGTTACAAAAGGGATCACAAGGTTACATTAGGGACCTTTGTTCACCTATGAACAAAGGTTACATAAGGGATCGTTTTCCCTTTTGCACACATGGTAAGGTTACAATAGGGATCACAAAGTTACATTAGGGACCTTTGTTCACCTATGAACAAAGGTTACATAAGGGATCGTTTTTCCCTTTTGCACCCATGGTAAGATTACAAAAGGGATCATAAAATTACATTAGGGACCTTTGTTTAACTATGAACAAAGGTTACATAAGGGAACGTTTTTTTCTTTTGCACCCATGGTAAGGTTACACAAGGGATCACAAATTTACATTAGGGACCTTTGTTCACCTATGAACAAAGGTTACATAAGGGATCGTTTTTCCCTTTTGCACACATGGTAAGGTTACAAAAGGGATCACAAGGTTACATTAGGGACCTTTGTTCACCTATGAACAAAGGTTACATAAGGGATCGTTTTCCCTTTTGCACACATGGTAAGGTTACAATAGGGATCACAAAGTTACATTAGGGACCTTTGTTCACCTATGAACAAAGGTTACATAAGGGATCGTTTTCCCTTTTGCACACATGGTAAGGTTACAATAGGGATCACAAAGTTACATTAGGGACCTTTGTTCACCTATGAACAAAGGTTACATAAGGGATCGTTTTTCCCTTTTGCACCCATGGTAAGATTACAAAAGGGATCATAAAATTACATTAGGGATCTTTGTTTAACTATGAACAAAGGTTACATAAGGGAACGTTTTTTTCTTTTGCACCCATGGTAAGGTTACACAAGGGATCACAAATTTACATTAGGGACCTTTGTTTACCTATGAACAAAGGTTACATAAGGGATCGTTTTTCCCTTTTGCACACATGGTAAGGTTACAAAAGGGATCACAAGGTTACATTAGGGACCTTTGTTCACCTATGAACAAAGGTTACATAAGGGATCGTTTTTCCCTTTTGCACACATGGTAAGGTTACAATAGGAATCACAAGGTTACATTAGGGACCTTTGTTCACCTATGAACAAAGGTTACATAAGGGATCGTTTTTCCCTTTTGCACACATGGTAAGGTTACAAAAGGGATCACAAGGTTACATTAGGGACCTTTGTTCACCTATGAACAAAGGTTACATAAGGGATCGTTTTTCCCTTTTGCACACATGGTAAGGTTACAAAAGGGATCACAAGGTTACATTAGGGACCTTTGTTCACCTATGAACAAAGGTAAGGGAACGTTTTTTTCTTTTGCACCCATGGTAAGGTTACACAAGGGATCACAAATTTACATTAGGGACCTTTGTTTACCTATGAACAAAGGTTACATAAGGGATCGTTTTTCCCTTTTGCACACATGGTAAGGTTACAAAAGGGATCACAAGGTTACATTAGGGACCTTTGTTCACCTATGAACAAAGGTTACATAAGGGATCGTTTTTCCCTTTTGCACACATGGTAAGGTTACAAAAGGGATCACAAGGTTACATTAGGGACCTTTGTTCACCTATGAACAAAGGTAAGGGAACGTTTTTTTCTTTTGCACCCATGGTAAGGTTACACAAGGGATCACAAATTTACATTAGGGACCTTTGTTTACCTATGAACAAAGGTTACATAAGGGATCGTTTTTCCCTTTTGCACACATGGTAAGGTTACAAAAGGGATCACAAGGTTACATTAGGGACCTTTGTTCACCTATGAACAAAGGTTACATAAGGGATCGTTTTTCCCTTTTGCACACATGGTAAGGTTACAAAAGGGATCACAAGGTTACATTAGGGACCTTTGTTCACCTATGAACAAAGGTTACATAAGGGATCGTTTTTCCCTTTTGCACACATGGTAAGGTTACAAAAGGGATCCCAAACTTACATTAGGGACCTTTGTTCACCTATGAACAAAGGTTACATAAGGGATCGTTTTTCCCTTTTGCACACATGGTAAGGTTACAAAAGGGATCACAAGGTTACATTAGGGACCTTTGTTCACCTATGAACAAAGGTTACATAAGGGATCGTTTTTCCCTTTTGCACACATGGTAAGGTTACAAAAGGGATCACAAGGTTACATAAGGGATCGTTTTTCCCTTTTGCACACATGGTAAGGTTACAAAAGGGATCACAAGGTTACATTAGGGACCTTTGTTCACCTATGAACAAAGGTTACATAAGGGATCGTTTTCCCTTTTGCACACATGGTAAGGTTACAAAAGGGATCACAAGGTTACATTAGGGACCTTTGTTCACCTATGAACAAAGGTTACATAAGGGATCGTTTTTCCCTTTTGCACACATGGTAAGGTTACAAAAGGGATCACAAGGTTACATTAGGGACCTTTGTTCACCTATGAACAAAGGTTACATAAGGGATCGTTTTCCCTTTTGCACACATGGTAAGGTTACAATAGGGATCACAAAGTTACATTAGGGACCTTTGTTCACCTATGAACAAAGGTTACATAAGGGATCGTTTTTCCCTTTTGCACCCATGGTAAGATTACAAAAGGGATCACAAGGTTACATTAGGGACCTTTGTTCACCTATGAACAAAGGTTACATAATCGATCGTTTTTCCCTTTTGCACACATGGTAAGGTTACAAAAGGGATCACAAGGTTACATTAGGGACCTTTGTTCACCTATGAACAAAGGTTACATAAGGGAACGTTTTTTTCTTTTGCACCCATGGTAAGGTTACACAAGGGATCACAAATTTACATTAGGGACCTTTGTTCACCTATGAACAAAGGTTACATAAGGGATCGTTTTTCCCTTTTGCACACATGGTAAGGTTACAAAAGGGATCCCAAACTTACATTAGGGACCTTTGTTCACCTATGAACAAAGGTTACATAAGGGATCGTTTTTCCCTTTTGCACACATGGTAAGGTTACAAAAGGGATCACAAGGTTACATTAGGGACCTTTGTTCACCTATGAACAAAGGTTACATAAGGGATCGTTTTTCCCTTTTGCACACATGGTAAGGTTACAAAAGGGATCACAAGGTTACATTAGGGACCTTTGTTCACCTATGAACAAAGGTTACATAAGGGATCGTTTTTCCCTTTTGCACACATGGTAAGGTTACAAAAGGGATCACAAGGTTACATTAGGGACCTTTGTTCACCTATGAACAAAGGTTACATAAGGGATCGTTTTCCCTTTTGCACACATGGTAAGGTTACAAAAGGGATCACAAGGTTACATTAGGGACCTTTGTTCACCTATGAACAAAGGCTACATAAGGGATCGTTTTTCCCTTTTGCACACATGGTAAGGTTACAAAAGGGATCACAAGGTTACATTAGGGACCTTTGTTCACCTATGAACAAAGGTTACATAAGGGATCGTTTTCCCTTTTGCACACATGGTAAGGTTACAATAGGGATCACAAAGTTACATTAGGGACCTTTGTTCACCTATGAACAAAGGTTACATAAGGGATCGTTTTTCCCTTTTGCACCCATGGTAAAATTACAAAAGGGATCATAAAATTACATTAGGGACCTTTGTTTAACTATGAACAAAGGTTACATAAGGGAACGTTTTTTTCTTTTGCACCCATGGTAAGGTTACACAAGGGATCACAAATTTACATTAGGGACCTTTGTTTACCTATGAACAAAGGTTACATAAGGGATCGTTTTTCCCTTTTGCACACATGGTAAGGTTACAAAAGGGATCACAAGGTTACATTAGGGACCTTTGTTCACCTATGAACAAAGATTACATAAGGGATCGTTTTTCCCTTTTGCACACATGGTAAGGTTACAATAGGGATCACAAGGTTACATTAGGGACCTTTGTTCACCTATGAACAAAGGTTACATAAGGGATCGTTTTTCCCTTTTGCACACATGGTAAGGTTACAAAAGGGATCCCAAACTTACATTAGGGACCTTTGTTCACCTATGAACAAAGGTTACATAAGGGATCGTTTTTCCCTTTTGCACACATGGTAAGGTTACAAAAGGGATCACAAGGTTACATTAGGGACCTTTGTTCACCTATGAACAAAGGTAAGGGAACGTTTTTTTCTTTTGCACCCATGGTAAGGTTACACAAGGGATCACAAATTTACATTAGGGACCTTTGTTTACCTATGAACAAAGGTTACATAAGGGATCGTTTTTCCCTTTTGCACACATGGTAAGGTTACAAAAGGGATCACAAAGTTACATTAGGGATTTTTGTTCACCTATGAACAAAGGTTACATAAGGGATCGTTTTTCCCTTTTGCACACATGGTAAGGTTACAATAGGGATCACAAGGTTACATTAGGGACCTTTGTTCACCTATGAACAAAGGTTACATAAGGGATCGTTTTTCCCTTTTGCACACATGGTAAGGTTACAAAAGGGATCACAAGGTTACATTAGGGACCTTTGTTCACCTATGAACAAAGGTTACATAAGGGATCGTTTTTCCCTTTTGCACACATGGTAAGGTTACAAAAGGGATCACAAGGTTACATTAGGGACCTTTGTTCACCTATGAACAAAGGTAAGGGAACGTTTTTTTCTTTTGCACCCATGGAAGGTTACACAAGGGATCACAAATTTACATTAGGGACCTTTGTTTACCTATGAACAAAGGTTACATAAGGGATCGTTTTTCCCTTTTGCACACATGGTAAGGTTACAAAAGGGATCACAAGGTTACATTAGGGACCTTTGTTCACCTATGAACAAAGGTTACATAAGGGATCGTTTTTCCCTTTTGCACACATGGTAAGGTTACAAAAGGGATCACAAGGTTACATTAGGGACCTTTGTTCACCTATGAACAAAGGTAAGGGAACGTTTTTTTCTTTTGCACCCATGGTAAGGTTACACAAGGGATCACAAATTTACATTAGGGACCTTTGTTTACCTATGAACAAAGGTTACATAAGGGATCGTTTTTCCCTTTTGCACACATGGTAAGGTTACAAAAGGGATCACAAGGTTACATTAGGGACCTTTGTTCACCTATGAACAAAGGTTACATAAGGGATCGTTTTTCCCTTTTGCACACATGGTAAGGTTACAAAAGGGATCACAAGGTTACATTAGGGACCTTTGTTCACCTATGAACAAAGGTTACATAAGGGATCGTTTTCCCTTTTGCACACATGGTAAGGTTACAATAGGGATCACAAAGTTACATTAGGGACCTTTGTTCACCTATGAACAAAGGTTACATAAGGGATCGTTTTTCCCTTTTGCACCCATGGTAAAATTACAAAAGGGATCATAAAATTACATTAGGGACCTTTGTTTAACTATGAACAAAGGTTACATAAGGGAACGTTTTTTTCTTTTGCACCCATGGTAAGGTTACACAAGGGATCACAAATTTACATTAGGGACCTTTGTTTACCTATGAACAAAGGTTACATAAGGGATCGTTTTTCCCTTTTGCACACATGGTAAGGTTACAAAAGGGATCACAAGGTTACATTAGGGACCTTTGTTCACCTATGAACAAAGGTTACATAATCGATCGTTTTTCCCTTTTGCACACATGGTAAGGTTACAAAAGGGATCACAAGGTTACATTAGGGACCTTTGTTCACCTATGAACAAAGATTACATAAGGGATCGTTTTTCCCTTTTGCACACATGGTAAGGTTACAATAGGGATCACAAGGTTACATTAGGGACCTTTGTTCACCTATGAACAAAGGTTACATAAGGGATCGTTTTTCCCTTTTGCACACATGGTAAGGTTACAAAAGGGATCCCAAACTTACATTAGGGACCTTTGTTCACCTATGAACAAAGGTTACATAAGGGATCGTTTTTCCCTTTTGCACACATGGTAAGGTTACAAAAGGGATCACAAGGTTACATTAGGGACCTTTGTTCACCTATGAACAAAGGTAAGGGAACGTTTTTTTCTTTTGCACCCATGGTAAGGTTACACAAGGGATCACAAATTTACATTAGGGACCTTTGTTTACCTATGAACAAAGGTTACATAAGGGATCGTTTTTCCCTTTTGCACACATGGTAAGGTTACAAAAGGGATCACAAAGTTACATTAGGGATTTTTGTTCACCTATGAACAAAGGTTACATAAGGGATCGTTTTTCCCTTTTGCACACATGGTAAGGTTACAATAGGGATCACAAGGTTACATTAGGGACCTTTGTTCACCTATGAACAAAGGTTACATAAGGGATCGTTTTTCCCTTTTGCACACATGGTAAGGTTACAAAAGGGATCACAAGGTTACATTAGGGACCTTTGTTCACCTATGAACAAAGGTTACATAAGGGATCGTTTTTCCCTTTTGCACACATGGTAAGGTTACAAAAGGGATCACAAGGTTACATTAGGGACCTTTGTTCACCTATGAACAAAGGTAAGGGAACGTTTTTTTCTTTTGCACCCATGGTAAGGTTACACAAGGGATCACAAATTTACATTAGGGACCTTTGTTTACCTATGAACAAAGGTTACATAAGGGATCGTTTTTCCCTTTTGCACACATGGTAAGGTTACAAAAGGGATCACAAGGTTACATTAGGGACCTTTGTTCACCTATGAACAAAGGTTACATAAGGGATCGTTTTTCCCTTTTGCACACATGGTAAGGTTACAAAAGGGATCACAAGGTTACATTAGGGACCTTTGTTCACCTATGAACAAAGGTAAGGGAACGTTTTTTTCTTTTGCACCCATGGTAAGGTTACACAAGGGATCACAAATTTACATTAGGGACCTTTGTTTACCTATGAACAAAGGTTACATAAGGGATCGTTTTTCCCTTTTGCACACATGGTAAGGTTACAAAAGGGATCACAAGGTTACATTAGGGACCTTTGTTCACCTATGAACAAAGGTTACATAAGGGATCGTTTTTCCCTTTTGCACACATGGTAAGGTTACAAAAGGGATCACAAGGTTACATTAGGGACCTTTGTTCACCTATGAACAAAGGTTACATAAGGGATCGTTTTCCCTTTTGCACACATGGTAAGGTTACAAAAGGGATCACAAGGTTACATTAGGGACCTTTGTTCACCTATGAACAAAGGCTACATAAGGGATCGTTTTTCCCTTTTGCACACATGGTAAGGTTACAAAAGGGATCACAAGGTTACATTAGGGACCTTTGTTCACCTATGAACAAAGGTTACATAAGGGATCGTTTTCCCTTTTGCACACATGGTAAGGTTACAATAGGGATCACAAAGTTACATTAGGGACCTTTGTTCACCTATGAACAAAGGTTACATAAGGGATCGTTTTTCCCTTTTGCACCCATGGTAAAATTACAAAAGGGATCATAAAATTACATTAGGGACCTTTGTTTAACTATGAACAAAGGTTACATAAGGGAACGTTTTTTTCTTTTGCACCCATGGTAAGGTTACACAAGGGATCACAAATTTACATTAGGGACCTTTGTTTACCTATGAACAAAGGTTACATAAGGGATCGTTTTTCCCTTTTGCACACATGGTAAGGTTACAAAAGGGATCACAAGGTTACATTAGGGACCTTTGTTCACCTATGAACAAAGGTTACATAATCGATCGTTTTTCCCTTTTGCACACATGGTAAGGTTACAAAAGGGATCACAAGGTTACATTAGGGACCTTTGTTCACCTATGAACAAAGATTACATAAGGGATCGTTTTTCCCTTTTGCACACATGGTAAGGTTACAATAGGGATCACAAGGTTACATTAGGGACCTTTGTTCACCTATGAACAAAGGTTACATAAGGGATCGTTTTTCCCTTTTGCACACATGGTAAGGTTACAAAAGGGATCCCAAACTTACATTAGGGACCTTTGTTCACCTATGAACAAAGGTTACATAAGGGATCGTTTTTCCCTTTTGCACACATGGTAAGGTTACAAAAGGGATCACAAGGTTACATTAGGGACCTTTGTTCACCTATGAACAAAGGTAAGGGAACGTTTTTTTCTTTTGCACCCATGGTAAGGTTACACAAGGGATCACAAATTTACATTAGGGACCTTTGTTTACCTATGAACAAAGGTTACATAAGGGATCGTTTTTCCCTTTTGCACACATGGTAAGGTTACAAAAGGGATCACAAGGTTACATTAGGGACCTTTGTTCACCTATGAACAAAGGTTACATAAGGGATCGTTTTTCCCTTTTGCACACATGGTAAGGTTACAAAAGGGATCACAAGGTTACATTAGGGACCTTTGTTCACCTATGAACAAAGGTAAGGGAACGTTTTTTTCTTTTGCACCCATGGTAAGGTTACACAAGGGATCACAAATTTACATTAGGGACCTTTGTTTACCTATGAACAAAGGTTACATAAGGGATCGTTTTTCCCTTTTGCACACATGGTAAGGTTACAAAAGGGATCACAAGGTTACATTAGGGACCTTTGTTCACTTATGAACAAAGGTTACATAAGGGATCGTTTTTCCCTTTTGCACACATGGTAAGGTTACAAAAGGGATCACAAGGTTACATTAGGGACCTTTGTTCACCTATGAACAAAGGTTACATAAGGGATCGTTTTCCCTTTTGCACACATGGTAAGGTTACAAAAGGGATCACAAGGTTACATTAGGGACCTTTGTTCACTTATGAACAAAGGCTACATAAGGGATCGTTTTTCCCTTTTGCACACATGGTAAGGTTACAAAAGGGATCACAAGGTTACATTAGGGACCTTTGTTCACCTATGAACAAAGGTTACATAAGGGATCGTTTTCCCTTTTGCACACATGGTAAGGTTACAATAGGGATCACAAAGTTACATTAGGGACCTTTGTTTAACTATGAACAAAGGTTACATAAGGGAACGTTTTTTTCTTTTGCACCCATGGTAAGGTTACACAAGGGATCACAAATTTACATTAGGGACCTTTGTTTACCTATGAACAAAGGTTACATAAGGGATCGTTTTTCCCTTTTGCACACATG
This sequence comes from Metridium senile, assembly GCA_949775045.1. Taxonomy (NCBI): domain Eukaryota; kingdom Metazoa; phylum Cnidaria; class Anthozoa; order Actiniaria; family Metridiidae; genus Metridium; species Metridium senile. The sequence goes on along the minus strand of OX459099.1, from coordinate 51,777 downwards.
GTAAGGTTACAAAAGGGATCACAAGGTTACATTAGGGACCTTTGTTCACCTATGAACAAAGGTTACATAATCGATCGTTTTTCCCTTTTGCACACATGGTAAGGTTACAAAAGGGATCACAAGGTTACATTAGGGACCTTTGTTCACCTATGAACAAAGATTACATAAGGGATCGTTTTTCCCTTTTGCACACATGGTAAGGTTACAATAGGGATCACAAGGTTACATTAGGGACCTTTGTTCACCTATGAACAAAGGTTACATAAGGGATCGTTTTTCCCTTTTGCACACATGGTAAGGTTACAAAAGGGATCCCAAACTTACATTAGGGACCTTTGTTCACCTATGAACAAAGGTTACATAAGGGATCGTTTTTCCCTTTTGCACACATGGTAAGGTTACAAAAGGGATCACAAGGTTACATTAGGGACCTTTGTTCACCTATGAACAAAGGTAAGGGAACGTTTTTTTCTTTTGCACCCATGGTAAGGTTACACAAGGATCACAAATTTACATTAGGGACCTTTGTTTACCTATGAACAAAGGTTACATAAGGGATCGTTTTTCCCTTTTGCACACATGGTAAGGTTACAAAAGGGATCACAAAGTTACATTAGGGATTTTTGTTCACCTATGAACAAAGGTTACATAAGGGATCGTTTTTCCCTTTTGCACACATGGTAAGGTTACAATAGGGATCACAAGGTTACATTAGGGACCTTTGTTCACCTATGAACAAAGGTTACATAAGGGATCGTTTTTCCCTTTTGCACACATGGTAAGGTTACAAAAGGGATCACAAGGTTACATTAGGGACCTTTGTTCACCTATGAACAAAGGTTACATAAGGGATCGTTTTTCCCTTTTGCACACATGGTAAGGTTACAAAAGGGATCACAAGGTTACATTAGGGACCTTTGTTCACCTATGAACAAAGGTAAGGGAACGTTTTTTTCTTTTGCACCCATGGTAAGGTTACACAAGGGATCACAAATTTACATTAGGGACCTTTGTTTACCTATGAACAAAGGTTACATAAGGGATCGTTTTTCCCTTTTGCACACATGGTAAGGTTACAAAAGGGATCACAAGGTTACATTAGGGACCTTTGTTCACCTATGAACAAAGGTTACATAAGGGATCGTTTTTCCCTTTTGCACACATGGTAAGGTTACAAAAGGGATCACAAGGTTACATTAGGGACCTTTGTTCACCTATGAACAAAGGTAAGGGAACGTTTTTTTCTTTTGCACCCATGGTAAGGTTACACAAGGGATCACAAATTTACATTAGGGACCTTTGTTTACCTATGAACAAAGGTTACATAAGGGATCGTTTTTCCCTTTTGCACACATGGTAAGGTTACAAAAGGGATCACAAGGTTACATTAGGGACCTTTGTTCACCTATGAACAAAGGTTACATAAGGGATCGTTTTTCCCTTTTGCACACATGGTAAGGTTACAAAAGGGATCACAAGGTTACATTAGGGACCTTTGTTCACCTATGAACAAAGGTAAGGGAACGTTTTTTTCTTTTGCACCCATGGTAAGGTTACACAAGGGATCACAAATTTACATTAGGGACCTTTGTTTACCTATGAACAAAGGTTACATAAGGGATCGTTTTTCCCTTTTGCACACATGGTAAGGTTACAAAAGGGATCACAAGGTTACATTAGGGACCTTTGTTCACCTATGAACAAAGGTTACATAAGGGATCGTTTTTCCCTTTTGCACACATGGTAAGGTTACAAAAGGGATCACAAGGTTACATTAGGGACCTTTGTTCACCTATGAACAAAGGTTACATAAGGGATCGTTTTCCCTTTTGCACACATGGTAAGGTTACAAAAGGGATCACAAGGTTACATTAGGGACCTTTGTTCACTTATGAACAAAGGCTACATAAGGGATCGTTTTTCCCTTTTGCACACATGGTAAGGTTACAAAAGGGATCACAAGGTTACATTAGGGACCTTTGTTCACCTATGAACAAAGGTTACATAAGGGATCGTTTTCCCTTTTGCACACATGGTAAGGTTACAATAGGGATCACAAAGTTACATTAGGGACCTTTGTTTAACTATGAACAAAGGTTACATAAGGGAACGTTTTTTTCTTTTGCACCCATGGTAAGGTTACACAAGGGATCACAAATTTACATTAGGGACCTTTGTTTACCTATGAACAAAGGTTACATAAGGGATCGTTTTTCCCTTTTGCACACATGGTAAGGTTACAAAAGGGATCACAAGGTTACATTAGGGACCTTTGTTCACCTATGAACAAAGGTTACATAATCGATCGTTTTTCCCTTTTGCACACATGGTAAGGTTACAAAAGGGATCACAAGGTTACATTAGGGACCTTTGTTCACCTATGAACAAAGATTACATAAGGGATCGTTTTTCCCTTTTGCACACATGGTAAGGTTACAATAGGGATCACAAGGTTACATTAGGGACCTTTGTTCACCTATGAACAAAGGTTACATAAGGGATCGTTTTTCCCTTTTGCACACATGGTAAGGTTACAAAAGGGATCCCAAACTTACATTAGGGACCTTTGTTCACCTATGAACAAAGGTTACATAAGGGATCGTTTTTCCCTTTTGCACACATGGTAAGGTTACAAAAGGGATCACAAGGTTACATTAGGGACCTTTGTTCACCTATGAACAAAGGTAAGGGAACGTTTTTTTCTTTTGCACCCATGGTAAGGTTACACAAGGATCACAAATTTACATTAGGGACCTTTGTTTACCTATGAACAAAGGTTACATAAGGGATCGTTTTTCCCTTTTGCACACATGGTAAGGTTACAAAAGGGATCACAAAGTTACATTAGGGATTTTTGTTCACCTATGAACAAAGGTTACATAAGGGATCGTTTTTCCCTTTTGCACACATGGTAAGGTTACAATAGGGATCACAAGGTTACATTAGGGACCTTTGTTCACCTATGAACAAAGGTTACATAAGGGATCGTTTTTCCCTTTTGCACACATGGTAAGGTTACAAAAGGGATCACAAGGTTACATTAGGGACCTTTGTTCACCTATGAACAAAGGTTACATAAGGGATCGTTTTTCCCTTTTGCACACATGGTAAGGTTACAAAAGGGATCACAAGGTTACATTAGGGACCTTTGTTCACCTATGAACAAAGGTAAGGGAACGTTTTTTTCTTTTGCACCCATGGTAAGGTTACACAAGGGATCACAAATTTACATTAGGGACCTTTGTTTACCTATGAACAAAGGTTACATAAGGGATCGTTTTTCCCTTTTGCACACATGGTAAGGTTACAAAAGGGATCACAAGGTTACATTAGGGACCTTTGTTCACCTATGAACAAAGGTTACATAAGGGATCGTTTTTCCCTTTTGCACACATGGTAAGGTTACAAAAGGGATCACAAGGTTACATTAGGGACCTTTGTTCACCTATGAACAAAGGTAAGGGAACGTTTTTTTCTTTTGCACCCATGGTAAGGTTACACAAGGGATCACAAATTTACATTAGGGACCTTTGTTTACCTATGAACAAAGGTTACATAAGGGATCGTTTTTCCCTTTTGCACACATGGTAAGGTTACAAAAGGGATCACAAGGTTACATTAGGGACCTTTGTTCACCTATGAACAAAGGTTACATAAGGGATCGTTTTTCCCTTTTGCACACATGGTAAGGTTACAAAAGGGATCACAAGGTTACATTAGGGACCTTTGTTCACCTATCAACAAAGGTTACATAAGGGATCGTTTTTCCCTTTTGCACACATGGTAAGGTTACAAAAGGGATCCCAAACTTACATTAGGGACCTTTGTTCACCTATGAACAAAGGTTACATAAGGGATCGTTTTTCCCTTTTGCACACATGGTAAGGTTACAAAAGGGATCACAAGGTTACATTAGGGACCTTTGTTCACCTATGAACAAAGGTTACATAAGGGATCGTTTTTCCCTTTTGCACACATGGTAAGGTTACAAAAGGGATCACAAGGTTACATTAGGGACCTTTGTTCACCTATGAACAAAGGTTACATAAGGGATCGTTTTTCCCTTTTGCACACATGGTAAGGTTACAAAAGGGATCACAAGGTTACATTAGGGACCTTTGTTCACCTATGAACAAAGGTTACATAAGGGATCGTTTTCCCTTTTGCACACATGGTAAGGTTACAAAAGGGATCACAAGGTTACATTAGGGACCTTTGTTCACCTATGAACAAAGGCTACATAAGGGATCGTTTTTCCCTTTTGCACACATGGTAAGGTTACAAAAGGGATCACAAGGTTACATTAGGGACCTTTGTTCACCTATGAACAAAGGTTACATAAGGGATCGTTTTCCCTTTTGCACACATGGTAAGGTTACAATAGGGATCACAAAGTTACATTAGGGACCTTTGTTCACCTATGAACAAAGGTTACATAAGGGATCGTTTTTCCCTTTTGCACCCATGGTAAGATTACAAAAGGGATCATAAAATTACATTAGGGACCTTTGTTTAACTATGAACAAAGGTTACATAAGGGAACGTTTTTTTCTTTTGCACCCATGGTAAGGTTACACAAGGGATCACAAATTTACATTAGGGACCTTTGTTCACCTATGAACAAAGGTTACATAAGGGATCGTTTTTCCCTTTTGCACACATGGTAAGGTTACAAAAGGGATCCCAAACTTACATTAGGGACCTTTGTTCACCTATGAACAAAGGTTACATAAGGGATCGTTTTTCCCTTTTGCACACATGGTAAGGTTACAAAAGGGATCACAAGGTTACATTAGGGACCTTTGTTCACCTATGAACAAAGGTTACATAAGGGATCGTTTTTCCCTTTTGCACACATGGTAAGGTTACAAAAGGGATCACAAGGTTACATTAGGGACCTTTGTTCACCTATGAACAAAGGTTACATAAGGGATCGTTTTTCCCTTTTGCACACATGGTAAGGTTACAAAAGGGATCACAAGGTTACATTAGGGACCTTTGTTCACCTATGAACAAAGGTTACATAAGGGATCGTTTTCCCTTTTGCACACATGGTAAGGTTACAAAAGGGATCACAAGGTTACATTAGGGACCTTTGTTCACCTATGAACAAAGGCTACATAAGGGATCGTTTTTCCCTTTTGCACACATGGTAAGGTTACAAAAGGGATCACAAGGTTACATTAGGGACCTTTGTTCACCTATGAACAAAGGTTACATAAGGGATCGTTTTCCCTTTTGCACACATGGTAAGGTTACAATAGGGATCACAAAGTTACATTAGGGACCTTTGTTCACCTATGAACAAAGGTTACATAAGGGATCGTTTTTCCCTTTTGCACCCATGGTAAGATTACAAAAGGGATCCCAAACTTACATTAGGGACCTTTGTTCACCTATGAACAAAGGTTACATAAGGGATCGTTTTTCCCTTTTGCACACATGGTAAGGTTACAAAAGGGATCACAAGGTTACATTAGGGACCTTTGTTCACCTATGAACAAAGGTTACATAAGGGATCGTTTTTCCCTTTTGCACACATGGTAAGGTTACAAAAGGGATCACAAGGTTACATTAGGGACCTTTGTTCACCTATGAACAAAGGTTACATAAGGGATCGTTTTCCCTTTTGCACACATGGTAAGGTTACAATAGGGATCACAAAGTTACATTAGGGACCTTTGTTCACCTATGAACAAAGGTTACATAAGGGATCGTTTTTCCCTTTTGCACACATGGTAAGGTTACAAAAGGGATCACAAGGTTACATTAGGGACCTTTGTTCACCTATGAACAAAGGTTACATAAGGGATCGTTTTTCCCTTTTGCACACATGGTAAGGTTACAAAAGGGATCACAAGGTTACATTAGGGACCTTTGTTCACCTATGAACAAAGGTAAGGGAACGTTTTTTTCTTTTACACCCATGGTAAGGTTACACAAGGGATCACAAATTTACATTAGGGACCTTTGTTTACCTATGAACAAAGGTTACATAAGGGATCGTTTTTCCCTTTTGCACACATGGTAAGGTTACAAAAGGGATCACAAAGTTACATTAGGGATTTTTGTTCACCTATGAACAAAGGTTACATAAGGGATCGTTTTTCCCTTTTGCACACATGGTAAGGTTACAATAGGGATCACAAGGTTACATTAGGGACCTTTGTTCACCTATGAACAAAGGTTACATAAGGGATCGTTTTTCCCTTTTGCACACATGGTAAGGTTACAAAAGGGATCACAAGGTTACATTAGGGACCTTTGTTCACCTATGAACAAAGGTTACATAAGGGATCGTTTTTCCCTTTTGCACACATGGTAAGGTTACAAAAGGGATCACAAGGTTACATTAGGGACCTTTGTTCACCTATGAACAAAGGTAAGGGAACGTTTTTTTCTTTTGCACCCATGGTAAGGTTACACAAGGGATCACAAATTTACATTAGGGACCTTTGTTTACCTATGAACAAAGGTTACATAAGGGATCGTTTTTCCCTTTTGCACACATGGTAAGGTTACAAAAGGGATCACAAGGTTACATTAGGGACCTTTGTTCACCTATGAACAAAGGTTACATAAGGGATCGTTTTTCCCTTTTGCACACATGGTAAGGTTACAAAAGGGATCACAAGGTTACATTAGGGACCTTTGTTCACCTATGAACAAAGGTTACATAAGGGATCGTTTTTCCCTTTTGCACACATGGTAAGGTTACAAAAGGGATCCCAAACTTACATTAGGGACCTTTGTTCACCTATGAACAAAGGTTACATAAGGGATCGTTTTTCCCTTTTGCACACATGGTAAGGTTACAAAAGGGATCACAAGGTTACATTAGGGACCTTTGTTCACCTATGAACAAAGGTTACATAAGGGATCGTTTTTCCCTTTTGCACACATGGTAAGGTTACAAAAGGGATCACAAGGTTACATTAGGGACCTTTGTTCACCTATGAACAAAGGTTACATAAGGGATCGTTTTTCCCTTTTGCACACATGGTAAGGTTACAAAAGGGATCACAAGGTTACATTAGGGACCTTTGTTCACCTATGAACAAAGGTTACATAAGGGATCGTTTTCCCTTTTGCACACATGGTAAGGTTACAATAGGGATCACAAAGTTACATTAGGGACCTTTGTTCACCTATGAACAAAGGTTACATAAGGGATCGTTTTCCCTTTTGCACACATGGTAAGGTTACAATAGGGATCACAAAGTTACATTAGGGACCTTTGTTCACCTATGAACAAAGGTTACATAAGGGATCGTTTTTCCCTTTTGCACCCATGGTAAGATTACAAAAGGGATCATAAAATTACATTAGGGATCTTTGTTTAACTATGAACAAAGGTTACATAAGGGAACGTTTTTTTCTTTTGCACCCATGGTAAGGTTACACAAGGGATCACAAATTTACATTAGGGACCTTTGTTTACCTATGAACAAAGGTTACATAAGGGATCGTTTTTCCCTTTTGCACACATGGTAAGGTTACAAAAGGGATCACAAGGTTACATTAGGGACCTTTGTTCACCTATGAACAAAGGTTACATAAGGGATCGTTTTTCCCTTTTGCACACATGGTAAGGTTACAATAGGGATCACAAGGTTACATTAGGGACCTTTGTTCACCTATGAACAAAGGTTACATAAGGGATCGTTTTTCCCTTTTGCACACATGGTAAGGTTACAAAAGGGATCACAAGGTTACATTAGGGACCTTTGTTCACCTATGAACAAAGGTTACATAAGGGATCGTTTTTCCCTTTTGCACACATGGTAAGGTTACAAAAGGGATCACAAGGTTACATTAGGGACCTTTGTTCACCTATGAACAAAGGTAAGGGAACGTTTTTTTCTTTTGCACCCATGGTAAGGTTACACAAGGGATCACAAATTTACATTAGGGACCTTTGTTTACCTATGAACAAAGGTTACATAAGGGATCGTTTTTCCCTTTTGCACACATGGTAAGGTTACAAAAGGGATCACAAGGTTACATTAGGGACCTTTGTTCACCTATGAACAAAGGTTACATAAGGGATCGTTTTTCCCTTTTGCACACATGGTAAGGTTACAAAAGGGATCACAAGGTTACATTAGGGACCTTTGTTCACCTATGAACAAAGGTAAGGGAACGTTTTTTTCTTTTGCACCCATGGTAAGGTTACACAAGGGATCACAAATTTACATTAGGGACCTTTGTTTACCTATGAACAAAGGTTACATAAGGGATCGTTTTTCCCTTTTGCACACATGGTAAGGTTACAGTAGGGATCACAAAGTTACATTAGGGATCTTTGTTTAACTATGAACAAAGGTTACATAAGGGAACGTTTTTTTCTTTTGCACCCTTGGTAAGGTTACACAAGGGATCACAAATTTACATTAGGGACCTTTGTTTACCTATGAACAAAGGTTACATAAGGGATCGTTTTTCCCTTTTGCACACATGGTAAGGTTACAAAAGGGATCACAAGGTTACATTAGGGACCTTTGTTCACCTATGAACAAAGGTTACATAAGGGATCGTTTTTCCCTTTTGCACACATGGTAAGGTTACAAAAGGGATCACAAGGTTACATTAGGGACCTTTGTTCACCTATGAACAAAGGTAAGGGAACGTTTTTTTCTTTTGCACCCATGGTAAGGTTACACAAGGGATCACAAATTTACATTAGGGACCTTTGTTTACCTATGAACAAAGGTTACATAAGGGATCGTTTTTCCCTTTTGCACACATGGTAAGGTTACAAAAGGGATCACAAAGTTACATTAGGGATTTTTGTTCACCTATGAACAAAGGTTACATAAGGGATCGTTTTTCCCTTTTGCACACATGGTAAGGTTACAATAGGGATCACAAGGTTACATTAGGGACCTTTGTTCACCTATGAACAAAGGTTACATAAGGGATCGTTTTTCCCTTTTGCACACATGGTAAGGTTACAAAAGGGATCACAAGGTTACATTAGGGACCTTTGTTCACCTATGAACAAAGGTTACATAAGGGATCGTTTTTCCCTTTTGCACACATGGTAAGGTTACAAAAGGGATCACAAGGTTACATTAGGGACCTTTGTTCACCTATGAACAAAGGTAAGGAACGTTTTTTTCTTTTGCACCCATGGTAAGGTTACACAAGGGATCACAAATTTACATTAGGGACCTTTGTTTACCTATGAACAAAGGTTACATAAGGGATCGTTTTTCCCTTTTGCACTTTCCCTTTTGCACACATGGTAAGGTTACAATAGGGATCACAAGGTTACATTAGGGACCTTTGTTCACCTATGAACAAAGGTTACATAAGGGATCGTTTTTCCCTTTTGCACACATGGTAAGGTTACAAAAGGGATCACAAGGTTACATTAGGGACCTTTGTTCACCTATGAACAAAGGTTACATAAGGGATCGTTTTTCCCTTTTGCACACATGGTAAGGTTACAAAAGGGATCACAAGGTTACATTAGGGACCTTTGTTCACCTATGAACAAAGGTTACATAAGGGATCGTTTTCCCTTTTGCACACATGGTAAGGTTACAATAGGAATCACAAAGTTACATTAGGGACCTTTGTTCACCTATGAACAAAGGTTACATAAGGGATCGTTTTTCCCTTTTGCACACATGGTAAGGTTACAAAAGGGATCACAAGGTTACATTAGGGACCTTTGTTCACCTATGAACAAAGGTTACATAAGGGATCGTTTTTCCCTTTTGCACACATGGTAAGGTTACAATAGGGATCACAAGGTTACATTAGGGACCTTTGTTCACCTATGAACAAAGGTTACATAAGGGATCGTTTTTCCCTTTTGCACACATGGTAAGGTTACAAAAGGGATCCCAAACTTACATTAGGGACCTTTGTTCACCTATGAACAAAGGTTACATAAGGGATCGTTTTTCCCTTTTGCACACATGGTAAGGTTACAAAAGGGATCACAAGGTTACATTAGGGACCTTTGTTCACCTATGAACAAAGGTTACATAAGGGATCGTTTTTCCCTTTTGCACACATGGTAAGGTTACAAAAGGGATCACAAGGTTACATTAGGGACCTTTGTTCACCTATGAACAAAGGTTACATAAGGGATCGTTTTTCCCTTTTGCACACATGGTAAGGTTACAAAAGGGATCACAAGGTTACATTAGGGACCTTTGTTCACCTATGAACAAAGGTTACATAAGGGATCGTTTTCCCTTTTGCACACATGGTAAGGTTACAATAGGGATCACAAAGTTACATTAGGGACCTTTGTTCACCTATGAACAAAGGTTACATAAGGGATCGTTTTTCCCTTTTGCACCCATGGTAAGATTACAAAAGGGATCACAAGGTTACATTAGGGACCTTTGTTCACCTATGAACAAAGGTTACATAATCGATCGTTTTTCCCTTTTGCACACATGGTAAGGTTACAAAAGGGATCATAAAATTACATTAGGGACCTTTGTTTAACTATGAACAAAGGTTACATAAGGGAACGTTTTTTTCTTTTGCACCCATGGTAAGGTTACACAAGGGATCACAAATTTACATTAGGGACCTTTGTTCACCTATGAACAAAGGTTACATAAGGGATCGTTTTTCCCTTTTGCACACATGGTAAGGTTACAAAAGGGATCCCAAACTTACATTAGGGACCTTTGTTCACCTATGAACAAAGGTTACATAAGGGATCGTTTTTCCCTTTTGCACACATGGTAAGGTTACAAAAGGGATCACAAGGTTACATTAGGGACCTTTGTTCACCTATGAACAAAGGTTACATAAGGGATCGTTTTTCCCTTTTGCACACATGGTAAGGTTACAAAAGGGATCACAAGGTTACATTAGGGACCTTTGTTCACCTATGAACAAAGGTTACATAAGGGATCGTTTTTCCCTTTTGCACACATGGTAAGGTTACAAAAGGGATCACAAGGTTACATTAGGGACCTTTGTTCACCTATGAACAAAGGTTACATAAGGGATCGTTTTCCCTTTTGCACACATGGTAAGGTTACAAAAGGGATCACAAGGTTACATTAGGGACCTTTGTTCACCTATGAACAAAGGCTACATAAGGGATCGTTTTTCCCTTTTGCACACATGGTAAGGTTACAAAAGGGATCACAAGGTTACATTAGGGACCTTTGTTCACCTATGAACAAAGGTTACATAAGGGATCGTTTTCCCTTTTGCACACATGGTAAGGTTACAATAGGGATCACAAAGTTACATTAGGGACCTTTGTTCACCTATGAACAAAGGTTACATAAGGGATCGTTTTTCCCTTTTGCACCCATGGTAAAATTACAAAAGGGATCATAAAATTACATTAGGGACCTTTGTTTAACTATGAACAAAGGTTACATAAGGGAACGTTTTTTTCTTTTGCACCCATGGTAAGGTTACACAAGGGATCACAAATTTACATTAGGGACCTTTGTTTACCTATGAACAAAGGTTACATAAGGGATCGTTTTTCCCTTTTGCACACATGGTAAGGTTACAAAAGGGATCACAAGGTTACATTAGGGACCTTTGTTCACCTATGAACAAAGGTTACATAATCGATCGTTTTTCCCTTTTGCACACATGGTAAGGTTACAAAAGGGATCACAAGGTTACATTAGGGACCTTTGTTCACCTATGAACAAAGATTACATAAGGGATCGTTTTTCCCTTTTGCACACATGGTAAGGTTACAATAGGGATCACAAGGTTACATTAGGGACCTTTGTTCACCTATGAACAAAGGTTACATAAGGGATCGTTTTTCCCTTTTGCACACATGGTAAGGTTACAAAAGGGATCCCAAACTTACATTAGGGACCTTTGTTCACCTATGAACAAAGGTTACATAAGGGATCGTTTTTCCCTTTTGCACACATGGTAAGGTTACAAAAGGGATCACAAGGTTACATTAGGGACCTTTGTTCACCTATGAACAAAGGTTACATAAGGGATCGTTTTTCCCTTTTGCACACATGGTAAGGTTACAAAAGGGATCACAAGGTTACATTAGGGACCTTTGTTCACCTATGAACAAAGGTTACATAAGGGATCGTTTTCCCTTTTGCACACATGGTAAGGTTACAATAGGGATCACAAAGTTACATTAGGGACCTTTGTTCACCTATGAACAAAGGTTACATAAGGGATCGTTTTTCCCTTTTGCACACATGGTAAGGTTACAAAAGGGATCACAAGGTTACATTAGGGACCTTTGTTCACCTATGAACAAAGGTTACATAAGGGATCGTTTTTCCCTTTTGCACACATGGTAAGGTTACAAAAGGGATCACAAGGTTACATTAGGGACCTTTGTTCACCTATGAACAAAGGTAAGGGAACGTTTTTTTCTTTTGCACCCATGGTAAGGTTACACAAGGGATCACAAATTTACATTAGGGACCTTTGTTTACCTATGAACAAAGGTTACATAAGGGATCGTTTTTCCCTTTTGCACACATGGTAAGGTTACAATAGGGATCACAAGGTTACATTAGGGACCTTTGTTCACTTATGAACAAAGGTTACATAAGGGATCGTTTTTCCCTTTTGCACACATGGTAAGGTTACAAAAGGGATCACAAGGTTACATTAGGGACCTTTGTTCACCTATGAACAAAGGTTACATAAGGGATCGTTTTTCCCTTTTGCACACATGGTAAGGTTACAAAAGGGATCACAAGGTTACATTAGGGACCTTTGTTCACCTATGAACAAAGGTTACATAAGGGATCGTTTTCCCTTTTGCACACATGGTAAGGTTACAAAAGGGATCACAAGGTTACATTAGGGACCTTTGTTCACCTATGAACAAAGGCTACATAAGGGATCGTTTTTCCTTTTTGCACACATGGTAAGGTTACAAAAGGGATCACAAGGTTACATTAGGGACCTTTGTTCACCTATGAACAAAGGTTACATAAGGGATCGTTTTCCCTTTTGCACACATGGTAAGGTTACAATAGGGATCACAAAGTTACATTAGGGACCTTTGTTCACCTATGAACAAAGGTTACATAAGGGATCGTTTTTCCCTTTTGCACCCATGGTAAGATTACAAAAGGGATCATAAAATTACATTAGGGACCTTTGTTTAACTATGAACAAAGGTTACATAAGGGAACGTTTTTTTCTTTTGCACCCATGGTAAGGTTACACAAGGGATCACAAATTTACATTAGGGACCTTTGTTTACCTATGAACAAAGGTTACATAAGGGATCGTTTTTCCCTTTTGCACACATGGTAAGGTTACAAAAGGGATCACAAGGTTACATTAGGGACCTTTGTTCACCTATGAACAAAGGTTACATAATCGATCGTTTTTCCCTTTTGCACACATGGTAAGGTTACAAAAGGGATCACAAGGTTACATTAGGGACCTTTGTTCACCTATGAACAAAGATTACATAAGGGATCGTTTTTCCCTTTTGCACACATGGTAAGGTTACAATAGGGATCACAAGGTTACATTAGGGACCTTTGTTCACCTATGAACAAAGGTTACATAAGGGATCGTTTTTCCCTTTTGCACACATGGTAAGGTTACAAAAGGGATCCCAAACTTACATTAGGGACCTTTGTTCACCTATGAACAAAGGTTACATAAGGGATCGTTTTTCCCTTTTGCACACATGGTAAGGTTACAAAAGGGATCACAAGGTTACATTAGGGACCTTTGTTCACCTATGAACAAAGGTTACATAAGGGATCGTTTTTCCCTTTTGCACACATGGTAAGGTTACAAAAGGGATCACAAGGTTACATTAGGGACCTTTGTTCACCTATGAACAAAGGTTACATAAGGGATCGTTTTCCCTTTTGCACACATGGTAAGGTTACAATAGGGATCACAAAGTTACATTAGGGACCTTTGTTCACCTATGAACAAAGGTTACATAAGGGATCGTTTTTCCCTTTTGCACACATGGTAAGGTTACAAAAGGGATCACAAGGTTACATTAGGGACCTTTGTTCACCTATGAACAAAGGTTACATAAGGGATCGTTTTTCCCTTTTGCACACATGGTAAGGTTACAAAAGGGATCACAAGGTTACATTAGGGACCTTTGTTCACCTATGAACAAAGGTAAGGGAACGTTTTTTTCTTTTGCACCCATGGTAAGGTTACACAAGGGATCACAAATTTACATTAGGGACCTTTGTTTACCTATGAACAAAGGTTACATAAGGGATCGTTTTTCCCTTTTGCACACATGGTAAGGTTACAATAGGGATCACAAGGTTACATTAGGGACCTTTGTTCACTTATGAACAAAGGTTACATAAGGGATCGTTTTTCCCTTTTGCACACATGGTAAGGTTACAAAAGGGATCACAAGGTTACATTAGGGACCTTTGTTCACCTATGAACAAAGGTTACATAAGGGATCGTTTTTCCCTTTTGCACACATGGTAAGGTTACAAAAGGGATCACAAGGTTACATTAGGGACCTTTGTTCACCTATGAAAAAAGGTTACATAAGGGATCGTTTTTCCCTTTTGCACACATGGTAAGGTTACAAAAGGGATCACAAGGTTACATTAGGGACCTTTGTTCACCTATGAACAAAGGTTACATAAGGGATCGTTTTTTCCTTTTGCACACATGGTAAGGTTACAAAAGGGATCACAAGGTTACATTAGGGACCTTTGTTCACCTATGAACAAAGGTTACATAAGGGATCGTTTTTCCCTTTTGCACACATGGTAAGGTTACAAAAGGGATCACAAGGTTACATTAGGGACCTTTGTTCACCTATGAACAAAGGTTACATAAGGGTTTAGGGTTAGGGTTTAGGGTTAGGGTTAGGGTTAGGGTTAGGGTTAGGAGTGAACCCTGAATTTGGGGTTACTTAAAATTTGCCTAAGAATGTTAAAACAAATATGTGCAACTCCATTGAGATTGTTTTCAGTTTCAGTTTAATGTTGCCATAATAGTGAAACTAATCCAGGCACGGACGTCAGCGGTGATTACAATTAAGTATTACATTAACAATTTACAATTATAAACAAAGTATATCGCAATATATCTGCAAGTTTATATACTTGCAAGATAATCAGGGTGTCAATCCCAAAATGTGGATCAAAAATCAAAAATCTCTTTTGCAAATATAAAGGGACAAAAACAAATGAGAAAAAAACCCTTTCTGATTATTATTGTAGTGCATTATTCTGAAAAAGCATGTATGTATAGTGTTTGATAAACTAGTTGTTGGCGAGAGAACTATCATGAAAACTGATTCTCTGCAAAAGGACCTTTTACAAATACCTTTTACTTACGAGAACAGTTTTTTTGAAAGGAAAAACAAACTTAAAAGTAACGAAGGAAAGTTGAAAGAAGGGAGAAAAAATTGAAGACAAAAGTGAAGACAAGTTAGTTGAAAGAAAAAAGGAATTGAAACAAAAAAAAGAGAGTTGGTAGAAAGGGAGACGGAATTTAAGACAAAAGAAAAAGAGTGGGTGTTTTTTTTAAGGGTTTAAAAAAGCTATTAAAAAGAAAACACGCGTAAATCATCTCACAAAATATTTATTTAACCTTTGACTAAATTGCTACACATTACTTGGATTAGTTTTTTCTTGGTATTTTAGACTTTTTTTGTTTTCAAAACTTGACTCACTTACTTATTTACACACTTACACACACAAATCCATTCAGGAAGTCGTCCTAAAAGTTTCCATTCTCGCTGGCAATCTTGTGTGCAAAACACTAACAAAATATTATAACAACCACAACACTGACTTCAGGCCTTATATATCATTTTCTATCACGTCCAAATATAAAAGGGCCTGATCTTCAAATCCTTGGTCGGGGAATTAGCTGCAAGCAAAAGACAAGTTAAAATCCAAGCTGAACACTTCCACTGCAAGCAGTTCTAATTGCAAGCTAGTGATGTATGTTTGAGTAGGACAAAAAAAACACCGCCTGGCTGGCCCACACCTCCAAGGCAAGGCCGCAATTGCACGCTGAAGTCCTGTGCACAGCCCCAGACGTGAGAGTTTAAAACATTCTGAAACAGTCCATTTTAGCATTTAGTCAATTGATTAACTAGGGCCAATTGATCACAGATCGCTCTGTTTTCCAATTCCCCACAGCTAGTTCAAACAGAAAAAACAAACCATACAGACTGCACTATACATAGAGAAACTTTGACATCATAATCATTACTAAACAGACCTGCAGGTCTACAGTATAATATAATTCATTCATTACCTGCAATGATTCAACACGTCGTACGGCATGCAACTGCACTGTACTGTCGTGAACACCAATTGACGCTGAAAAGCAATTTAAGCAAAGTTAAAATCCAAGCTGTCAAACACTGCCACTGCAAGCAGTTCTAATGGCCCACACCTCCAAGGCAAGGCCGCAATTGCACGCTGAAGTCCTGTGCACAGCCCCAGACGTGAGAGTTTAAAACATTCTGAAACAGTCCATTTTAGCATTTAGTCAATTGATTAACTAGGGCCAATTGATCACAGATCGCTCTGTTTTCCAATTCCCCACAGCTAGTTCAAACAGAAAAAACAAACCATACAGACTGCACTATACATAGAGAAACTTTGACATCATAATCATTACTAAACAGACCTGCAGGTCTACAGTATAATATAATTCATTCATTACCTGCAATGATTCAACACGTCGTACGGCATGCAACTGCACTGTACTGTCGTGAACACCAATTGACGCTGAAAAGCAATTTAAGCAAAGTTAAAATCCAAGCTGTCAAACACTGCCACTGCAAGCAGTTCTAATGGCCCACACCTCCAAGGCAAGGCCGCAATTGCACGCTGAAGTCCTGTGCACAGCCCCAGACGTGAGAGTTTAAAACATTCTGAAACAGTCCATTTTAGCATTTAGTCAATTGATTAACTAGGGCCAATTGATCACAGATCGCTCTGTTTTCCAATTCCCCACAGCTAGTTCAAACAGAAAAAACAAACCATACAGACTGCACTATACATAGAGAAACTTTGACATCATAATCATTACTAAACAGACCTGCAGGTCTACAGTATAATATAATTCATTCATTACCTGCAATGATTCAACACGTCGTACGGCATGCAACTGCACTGTACTGTCGTGAACACCAATTGACGCTGAAAAGCAATTTAAGCAAAGTTAAAATCCAAGCTGTCAAACACTGCCACTGCAAGCAGTTCTAATGGCCCACACCTCCAAGGCAAGGCCGCAATTGCACGCTGAAGTCCTGTGCACAGCCCCAGACGTGAGAGTTTAAAACATTCTGAAACAGTCCATTTTAGCATTTAGTCAATTGATTAACTAGGGCCAATTGATCACAGATCGCTCTGTTTTCCAATTCCCCACAGCTAGTTCAAACAGAAAAAACAAACCATACAGACTGCACTATACATAGAGAAACTTTGACATCATAATCATTACTAAACAGACCTGCAGGTCTACAGTATAATATAATTCATTCATTACCTGCAATGATTCAACACGTCGTACGGCATGCAACTGCACTGTACTGTCGTGAACACCAATTGACGCTGAAAAGCAATTTAAGCAAAGTTAAAATCCAAGCTGTCAAACACTGCCACTGCAAGCAGTTCTAATGGCCCACACCTCCAAGGCAAGGCCGCAATTGCACGCTGAAGTCCTGTGCACAGCCCCAGACGTGAGAGTTTAAAACATTCTGAAACAGTCCATTTTAGCATTTAGTCAATTGATTAACTAGGGCCAATTGATCACAGATCGCTCTGTTTTCCAATTCCCCACAGCTAGTTCAAACAGAAAAAAACAAACCATACAGACTGCACTATACATAGAGAAACTTTGACATCATAATCATTACTAAACAGACCTGCAGGTCTACAGTATAATATAATTCATTCATTACCTGCAATGATTCAACACGTCGTACGGCATGCAACTGCACTGTACTGTCGTGAACACCAATTGACGCTGAAAAGCAATTTAAGCAAAGTTAAAATCCAAGCTGTCAAACACTGCCACTGCAAGCAGTTCTAATGGCCCACACCTCCAAGGCAAGGCCGCAATTGCACGCTGAAGTCCTGTGCACAGCCCCAGACGTGAGAGTTTAAAACATTCTGAAACAGTCCATTTTAGCATTTAGTCAATTGATTAACTAGGGCCAATTGATCACAGATCGCTCTGTTTTCCAATTCCCCACAGCTAGTTCAAACAGAAAAAACAAACCATACAGACTGCACTATACATAGAGAAACTTTGACATCATAATCATTACTAAACAGACCTGCAGGTCTACAGTATAATATAATTCATTCATTACCTGCAATGATTCAACACGTCGTACGGCATGCAACTGCACTGTACTGTCGTGAACACCAATTGACGCTGAAAAGCAATTTAAGCAAAGTTAAAATCCAAGCTGTCAAACACTGCCACTGCAAGCAGTTCTAATGGCCCACACCTCCAAGGCAAGGCCGCAATTGCACGCTGAAGTCCTGTGCACAGCCCCAGACGTGAGAGTTTAAAACATTCTGAAACAGTCCATTTTAGCATTTAGTCAATTGATTAACTAGGGCCAATTGATCACAGATCGCTCTGTTTTCCAATTCCCCACAGCTAGTTCAAACAGAAAAAACAAACCATACAGACTGCACTATACATAGAGAAACTTTGACATCATAATCATTACTAAACAGACCTGCAGGTCTACAGTATAATATAATTCATTCATTACCTGCAATGATTCAACACGTCGTACGGCATGCAACTGCACTGTACTGTCGTGAACACCAATTGACGCTGAAAAGCAATTTAAGCAAAGTTAAAATCCAAGCTGTCAAACACTGCCACTGCAAGCAGTTCTAATGGCCCACACCTCCAAGGCAAGGCCGCAATTGCACGCTGAAGTCCTGTGCACAGCCCCAGACGTGAGAGTTTAAAACATTCTGAAACAGTCCATTTTAGCATTTAGTCAATTGATTAACTAGGGCCAATTGATCACAGATCGCTCTGTTTTCCAATTCCCCACAGCTAGTTCAAACAGAAAAAACAAACCATACAGACTGCACTATACATAGAGAAACTTTGACATCATAATCATTACTAAACAGACCTGCAGGTCTACAGTATAATATAATTCATTCATTACCTGCAATGATTCAACACGTCGTACGGCATGCAACTGCACTGTACTGTCGTGAACACCAATTGACGCTGAAAAGCAATTTAAGCAAAGTTAAAATCCAAGCTGTCAAACACTGCCACTGCAAGCAGTTCTAATGGCCCACACCTCCAAGGCAAGGCCGCAATTGCACGCTGAAGTCCTGTGCACAGCCCCAGACGTGAGAGTTTAAAACATTCTGAAACAGTCCATTTTAGCATTTAGTCAATTGATTAACTAGGGCCAATTGATCACAGATCGCTCTGTTTTCCAATTCCCCACAGCTAGTTCAAACAGAAAAAAACAAACCATACAGACTGCACTATACATAGAGAAACTTTGACATCATAATCATTACTAAACAGACCTGCAGGTCTACAGTATAATATAATTCATTCATTACCTGCAATGATTCAACACGTCGTACGGCATGCAACTGCACTGTACTGTCGTGAACACCAATTGACGCTGAAAAGCAATTTAAGCAAAGTTAAAATCCAAGCTGTCAAACACTGCCACTGCAAGCAGTTCTAATGGCCCACACCTCCAAGGCAAGGCCGCAATTGCACGCTGAAGTCCTGTGCACAGCCCCAGACGTGAGAGTTTAAAACATTCTGAAACAGTCCATTTTAGCATTTAGTCAATTGATTAACTAGGGCCAATTGATCACAGATCGCTCTGTTTTCCAATTCCCCACAGCTAGTTCAAACAGAAAAAACAAACCATACAGACTGCACTATACATAGAGAAACTTTGACATCATAATCATTACTAAACAGACCTGCAGGTCTACAGTATAATATAATTCATTCATTACCTGCAATGATTCAACACGTCGTACGGCATGCAACTGCACTGTACTGTCGTGAACACCAATTGACGCTGAAAAGCAATTTAAGCAAAGTTAAAATCCAAGCTGTCAAACACTGCCACTGCAAGCAGTTCTAATGGCCCACACCTCCAAGGCAAGGCCGCAATTGCACGCTGAAGTCCTGTGCACAGCCCCAGACGTGAGAGTTTAAAACATTCTGAAACAGTCCATTTTAGCATTTAGTCAATTGATTAACTAGGGCCAATTGATCACAGATCGCTCTGTTTTCCAATTCCCCACAGCTAGTTCAAACAGAAAAAAACAAACCATACAGACTGCACTATACATAGAGAAACTTTGACATCATAATCATTACTAAACAGACCTGCAGGTCTACAGTATAATATAATTCATTCATTACCTGCAATGATTCAACACGTCGTACGGCATGCAACTGCACTGTACTGTCGTGAACACCAATTGACGCTGAAAAGCAATTTAAGCAAAGTTAAAATCCAAGCTGTCAAACACTGCCACTGCAAGCAGTTCTAATGGCCCACACCTCCAAGGCAAGGCCGCAATTGCACGCTGAAGTCCTGTGCACAGCCCCAGACGTGAGAGTTTAAAACATTCTGAAACAGTCCATTTTAGCATTTAGTCAATTGATTAACTAGGGCCAATTGATCACAGATCGCTCTGTTTTCCAATTCCCCACAGCTAGTTCAAACAGAAAAAAACAAACCATACAGACTGCACTATACATAGAGAAACTTTGACATCATAATCATTACTAAACAGACCTGCAGGTCTACAGTATAATATAATTCATTCATTACCTGCAATGATTCAACACGTCGTACGGCATGCAACTGCACTGTACTGTCGTGAACACCAATTGACGCTGAAAAGCAATTTAAGCAAAGTTAAAATCCAAGCTGTCAAACACTGCCACTGCAAGCAGTTCTAATGGCCCACACCTCCAAGGCAAGGCCGCAATTGCACGCTGAAGTCCTGTGCACAGCCCCAGACGTGAGAGTTTAAAACATTCTGAAACAGTCCATTTTAGCATTTAGTCAATTGATTAACTAGGGCCAATTGATCACAGATCGCTCTGTTTTCCAATTCCCCACAGCTAGTTCAAACAGAAAAAAACAAACCATACAGACTGCACTATACATAGAGAAACTTTGACATCATAATCATTACTAAACAGACCTGCAGGTCTACAGTATAATATAATTCATTCATTACCTGCAATGATTCAACACGTCGTACGGCATGCAACTGCACTGTACTGTCGTGAACACCAATTGACGCTGAAAAGCAATTTAAGCAAAGTTAAAATCCAAGCTGTCAAACACTGCCACTGCAAGCAGTTCTAATGGCCCACACCTCCAAGGCAAGGCCGCAATTGCACGCTGAAGTCCTGTGCACAGCCCCAGACGTGAGAGTTTAAAACATTCTGAAACAGTCCATTTTAGCATTTAGTCAATTGATTAACTAGGGCCAATTGATCACAGATCGCTCTGTTTTCCAATTCCCCACAGCTAGTTCAAACAGAAAAAACAAACCATACAGACTGCACTATACATAGAGAAACTTTGACATCATAATCATTACTAAACAGACCTGCAGGTCTACAGTATAATATAATTCATTCATTACCTGCAATGATTCAACACGTCGTACGGCATGCAACTGCACTGTACTGTCGTGAACACCAATTGACGCTGAAAAGCAATTTAAGCAAAGTTAAAATCCAAGCTGTCAAACACTGCCACTGCAAGCAGTTCTAATGGCCCACACCTCCAAGGCAAGGCCGCAATTGCACGCTGAAGTCCTGTGCACAGCCCCAGACGTGAGAGTTTAAAACATTCTGAAACAGTCCATTTTAGCATTTAGTCAATTGATTAACTAGGGCCAATTGATCACAGATCGCTCTGTTTTCCAATTCCCCACAGCTAGTTCAAACAGAAAAAAACAAACCATACAGACTGCACTATACATAGAGAAACTTTGACATCATAATCATTACTAAACAGACCTGCAGGTCTACAGTATAATATAATTCATTCATTACCTGCAATGATTCAACACGTCGTACGGCATGCAACTGCACTGTACTGTCGTGAACACCAATTGACGCTGAAAAGCAATTTAAGCAAAGTTAAAATCCAAGCTGTCAAACACTGCCACTGCAAGCAGTTCTAATGGCCCACACCTCCAAGGCAAGGCCGCAATTGCACGCTGAAGTCCTGTGCACAGCCCCAGACGTGAGAGTTTAAAACATTCTGAAACAGTCCATTTTAGCATTTAGTCAATTGATTAACTAGGGCCAATTGATCACAGATCGCTCTGTTTTCCAATTCCCCACAGCTAGTTCAAACAGAAAAAACAAACCATACAGACTGCACTATACATAGAGAAACTTTGACATCATAATCATTACTAAACAGACCTGCAGGTCTACAGTATAATATAATTCATTCATTACCTGCAATGATTCAACACGTCGTACGGCATGCAACTGCACTGTACTGTCGTGAACACCAATTGACGCTGAAAAGCAATTTAAGCAAAGTTAAAATCCAAGCTGTCAAACACTGCCACTGCAAGCAGTTCTAATGGCCCACACCTCCAAGGCAAGGCCGCAATTGCACGCTGAAGTCCTGTGCACAGCCCCAGACGTGAGAGTTTAAAACATTCTGAAACAGTCCATTTTAGCATTTAGTCAATTGATTAACTAGGGCCAATTGATCACAGATCGCTCTGTTTTCCAATTCCCCACAGCTAGTTCAAACAGAAAAAAACAAACCATACAGACTGCACTATACATAGAGAAACTTTGACATCATAATCATTACTAAACAGACCTGCAGGTCTACAGTATAATATAATTCATTCATTACCTGCAATGATTCAACACGTCGTACGGCATGCAACTGCACTGTACTGTCGTGAACACCAATTGACGCTGAAAAGCAATTTAAGCAAAGTTAAAATCCAAGCTGTCAAACACTGCCACTGCAAGCAGTTCTAATGGCCCACACCTCCAAGGCAAGGCCGCAATTGCACGCTGAAGTCCTGTGCACAGCCCCAGACGTGAGAGTTTAAAACATTCTGAAACAGTCCATTTTAGCATTTAGTCAATTGATTAACTAGGGCCAATTGATCACAGATCGCTCTGTTTTCCAATTCCCCACAGCTAGTTCAAACAGAAAAAACAAACCATACAGACTGCACTATACATAGAGAAACTTTGACATCATAATCATTACTAAACAGACCTGCAGGTCTACAGTATAATATAATTCATTCATTACCTGCAATGATTCAACACGTCGTACGGCATGCAACTGCACTGTACTGTCGTGAACACCAATTGACGCTGAAAAGCAATTTAAGCAAAGTTAAAATCCAAGCTGTCAAACACTGCCACTGCAAGCAGTTCTAATGGCCCACACCTCCAAGGCAAGGCCGCAATTGCACGCTGAAGTCCTGTGCACAGCCCCAGACGTGAGAGTTTAAAACATTCTGAAACAGTCCATTTTAGCATTTAGTCAATTGATTAACTAGGGCCAATTGATCACAGATCGCTCTGTTTTCCAATTCCCCACAGCTAGTTCAAACAGAAAAAAACAAACCATACAGACTGCACTATACATAGAGAAACTTTGACATCATAATCATTACTAAACAGACCTGCAGGTCTACAGTATAATATAATTCATTCATTACCTGCAATGATTCAACACGTCGTACGGCATGCAACTGCACTGTACTGTCGTGAACACCAATTGACGCTGAAAAGCAATTTAAGCAAAGTTAAAATCCAAGCTGTCAAACACTGCCACTGCAAGCAGTTCTAATGGCCCACACCTCCAAGGCAAGGCCGCAATTGCACGCTGAAGTCCTGTGCACAGCCCCAGACGTGAGAGTTTAAAACATTCTGAAACAGTCCATTTTAGCATTTAGTCAATTGATTAACTAGGGCCAATTGATCACAGATCGCTCTGTTTTCCAATTCCCCACAGCTAGTTCAAACAGAAAAAAACAAACCATACAGACTGCACTATACATAGAGAAACTTTGACATCATAATCATTACTAAACAGACCTGCAGGTCTACAGTATAATATAATTCATTCATTACCTGCAATGATTCAACACGTCGTACGGCATGCAACTGCACTGTACTGTCGTGAACACCAATTGACGCTGAAAAGCAATTTAAGCAAAGTTAAAATCCAAGCTGTCAAACACTGCCACTGCAAGCAGTTCTAATGGCCCACACCTCCAAGGCAAGGCCGCAATTGCACGCTGAAGTCCTGTGCACAGCCCCAGACGTGAGAGTTTAAAACATTCTGAAACAGTCCATTTTAGCATTTAGTCAATTGATTAACTAGGGCCAATTGATCACAGATCGCTCTGTTTTCCAATTCCCCACAGCTAGTTCAAACAGAAAAAAACAAACCATACAGACTGCACTATACATAGAGAAACTTTGACATCATAATCATTACTAAACAGACCTGCAGGTCTACAGTATAATATAATTCATTCATTACCTGCAATGATTCAACACGTCGTGCCAAAACAAAAATACAGACTGCACTATATCATAATTATTACTAAACAGAACTAGCTGTCTACAGTATAATATCCATTAATCACAGTGATCCTTACCTGCCGTATATGCTTAAACACGTGCCATTTATACGGCATGCGACTGGCCAAACCCATTGACGCTGCAAGCAAAAGACAAGTTAAAATCAGAGCTGGCCACTTTGAACCAGCTAGTTGTCGAATATATGTATAAACAAACATGCAGTTCAAAATTGATCATACTGTAAGATTCTCATTATGTGAATTAACTAGTGTTGGACATCATCACGTTCAACTAATATATATTATATTATATATTAGAACATAAAATATTTTCTAACGTAATTCCATTACACTAGAACACATTATATAAAATAGGAATTGGCATTCCGTTTATTGACAATTCTTGTAGATCAAGTTAATGAAACACTTTTACAAGTTACACAACGTGTGTGTACAGAGAGATACCTTCGAGTATATACTTTAACAAACTAACCGTATTTATACAAAATACATACTAAATAGACTTGGAATCTAAATGCTTACCTGAATTCAAGCATGTCCGCCATCTTGGCATTCCACGAACATCGATATATTTAGTATTTCCAGCTTACTAACTATACAATTCACATTGATATTAATAACTTCCAATGATAAAGGACGATAAAGTATCAGGTCACATATTTGCTGTTAAAAAATTTTTGCAAAGAAACCGTGACGGTACGATCAAACACACTGAACCCAACGTGTTATTGTTTTACACAGGGTTCCCTAATGGAATTATGGTATAATTTCATCTTGGAATTGTGGGTAATTACAGACTACTTGTTTTACACAGGGTTCCCTAATGGAATTATGGTATAATTTCATCTTGGAATTGTGGGTAATTACAGACTACTTGTTTTACACAGGGTTCCCTAATGGAATTATGGTATAATTTCATCTTGGAATTCTGGGTAATTACAGACTACTTGTTTTACACAGGGTTCCCGAATGGAATTATGGTATAATTTCATCTTGGAATTGTGGGTAATTACAGACTACTTGTTTTACACAGGGTTCCCTAATGGAATTATGGTATAATTTCATCTTGGAATTGTGGGTAATTACAGACTACTTGTTTTACACAGGGTTCCCTAATGGAATTATGGTATAATTTCATCTTGGAATTGTGGGTAATTACAGACTACTTGTTTTACACAGGGTTCCCTAATGGAATTATGGTATAATTTCATCTTGGAATTGTGGGTAATTACAGACTACTTGTTTTACACAGGGTTCCCGAATGGAATTATGGTATAATTTCATCTTGGAATTCTGGGTAATTGCAGAACAATAGCTCTACAATAATCTAGGTAGTTGACTACGCAGATGAGAGTGAAAAACGAGGAAAAAAAACAAGCTTATTGAATCATTTCATTTCAGTACTAACGCTTTCACTTTCAGATAGAATCCGAACGAGGACAACACACAATCTATTGAATCATTTCTTTTTGTACTAACGCTTTACTTTCAGATAGAATCCGACATGGAGTTTGTGAATTCGTCGAGTAAAGATTGTCCATTTTTGGTTGAGGTAAGTTGAAATGATAACGCATCCAATCCTTTATCATAACATCATGAATGAAAAGCTAAATTTAAAAGTCTAAATTGAATGAATAACTCTCAATGGAGAGTTTTTAACGGTGTAAAGAACAGCTCCGTGTTTTATATGCGGATTTCGTATGACTGTGCAACGTACCGTACCGTGCCGTGACCGTGTCGTAATTTATATAAAAAGATTCGAAGTTTTTGCCATGACCGTGCCGTGCCGTTTTCGTGCCGTAGTTTCTATAAAGACATTCGAAATCACTGCCGTAACCAAACTGTGGTGTTTTGATAGGCACAAGAAAAACTCTCTAAATTCATTTGTACTGTACCGTGCTGTGTCCGTGCTGTTTGCGCAGTCATACGAAATCCGCTCTATACTCTGACAATAAACTAAAGGCGTGTCTATTATATGTTCACGTTTCAACTGAAAGAATGTCTTTCGGATGAGCAAAATCGAACTCTGCGGCACAGTTACAAGTAATTCATTTATTATTATTGTAATTATTAATGCAAGGAGATAAATAGTTTGCCGTGTGAGTTTTACATGAAATTGCAATGTATATCTGCTGCAATCAGTTTCAACCGGCCATTTAAGGAAGTTTCACAGTATCAATCCGCTTACCTGAATATCTGTCTGATCATATATATATTTTTTCAACGCTTATATTTATTGTTATGGATGTTTGTTAATTTTTCCGTCTGTATTTTTTTTTTCAATGTTAATTCTCATTATTTGGGTTATCAAAATTGATTTGTGTACAAGAGCAACAAACAACACTTAACGGAATGGCATACAAACTGCTTTATCAAGAGTGTGTGTGTGTGTGTGTGTGCTGGGGGGGGGGGGGGGGGCGGGGGGTGTTGGGATTTCCCCAGTTTATATTTGGACCAGGTCCTAGTCAAAAGTCACATAACCCCATCAGTTCTGCTCAAGTTTTCAATCCCATTTCCATTTTCTATTGTTCTTTTATTTGTAAATCCCAGTCCCAGTGCATCCAATCCCATTTTCCCAGTCCAATCCCAGCTCCCATTTTACCCCTTCAGGACCCTCTATCTAGCGTGACTCGTGCATGCTATTGAGTTCATAATGGGTGCATAGTTATAAGAGGTTCCAAAAACAGGATTCTGTGCAGGATGGATGGATGGATGGATGGATGGATGGATGGATGGATGGATGGATTGATTGATTGATTGATTGATTGATTGATTGATTGATTGATTGATTGATTGATAAATTAGTTGATTCGTTCGTTCCTTCCGTCCATTTCATTCATTTGTTAATCGATTGTCTGTAGGTATACGGCGAACATCCCCCCACCTGCGACAGGAAGCATCTCGAGAGTATTTTGGATTCTGATGAGGCAAAGCGCTCGCGTCTAGACATGAAGGCCTTCAAAGCCACCGTCGGCGAAATCTTCGAGCCGCCTGTAAACGGACCTGACAGAGTGACCGTCATCGCTTTTTGCAGAGAGAACAACCAGCCTGTTGCCCTGGCGACCTTCAGCAAGCACGGATACGAGACTGATGAGAGGAATCTGGAAAACCTTCCCGGACAGACCACCAGAGCGGAGATCGTCCAGACAGCAAGGAAAACGTTTTGGGAGTTGCAGTACATCGTCCGCAGATCCAATTTCAAATCGCAGTGCTTGGGTGATATCGTTCTTTCTTGTGGCTTGGAAAAACTTGGCAAACTGTGCGAACCACGAACCACGACTAACGTTTGGTTGATAGTATCTAATTCATTTTTGAATTCGTCAGCTATTCGTCTATATTTGTCATATGGTTTTCAAATGTCAGGGATGTACAAATCAGCATTAATGATGATTTTATTCGATTTAGGTCAAAGAAGCCGGACAGAAAGAGCAAAGAGTTGCATGATCAGGCAAGTGGAATCTGCGTTTGTCCTTCCTCAACTGAAGAACAGGAGTTTCCAGGCCAGCGGCACAAGTTCGACACCTATGTCTAGTCGTGTTGGGCAGCCTTCAGAGCAACAGGTGGGGTTAATATCCTTTTGGCGACAGCATGATACAACAATGATCAATCTTTTAAGGCTTTTCTTTTCGACAATTTCAGAATGATGATATGGACACGGAAAGTGCTAGCGACACAGACACCAGCAGTACCACAGCAGCACCCCCACTAAGAGCTAGGAGGAGGCGAAGAAACGAACAGCCTCGAGGCAGCGCCGAGGATGATGCTAACAGGGGTATAGTACACAATGCTTTGGCATCTTTGCAGTTTTTTTCTTTTGCAGATCATGTCCAGTGGGCTCCAACTGTGGTCAAGGCAATAGACGCCGATGAGGACGAAATGGCACGTAAGACCAAAGCTATGAGAGAAAACTCAGAGATCAACGACGCAAGGCATTCCTTTCTACAGCACTTGGAAATCGGCAGGCAGATTGAGGCATTCAGCAAAAGAGTCGACCAAAACACCTACAATGTCATCAAAGACTTGGCAGACAACTATGACCTTGGCCTGAGCCTTCCATATCTACGATCTATCCTAAAAGTGTCTTGGACCGTGTGCAGATACCCAGTTCTGGAGCTGAGCAGGATGTCGTGGTCGGAAGCTATACTAAAAATACCACGGGTAGGTTGTAGTTTAGACGCCATAATTGCAAATGACGGTCGCGTTCCTAGAAATATAATCGCGGCGCAAATGGATATGCATTCTTTGTGTGTGAGACTCTTTTTAAGGTACCCCATGCGACGACCAGGCGATGGAGATGGCTTGCCAAAGACCCGCGTGGAAGCACTTTGTGGCGTTAGAAGTAATGATGCACCCCCGACAGACCCAAACGCGTACCAGAGTACTTCTTGGTATGGTAGGATTGCCGCTTCACTTGGTACGGATGTGCGAAGTAGACTCATTGGCTACGATACCCAGGAGGCCCCAACACCAGCCGAAGTGAGAGCATCGGAATACCCCCAACCGTACTGGGAAGAAGGGCGCGATTTTCTTTTGCAGGAACTTGGTCGTGTTCTTGGCGGTTTACCACCCCAGAACGCAGTGCTCATGGTTGATTGCTTTTCAGTGGATCCATTCGGCAGACTACTCATCGAAATCAGAGGAGCCTATCATGAAAGCCAAATGACGGAGGAAAATCTTCAACCGACGCTTGGGAGATTCGAGCTGGCTCGTCGTGCTTTGTCCACGGGTTTTGCCTTCCCCACGTTTAACTATTTGGTCACCGACGATCTCCTACAGGAATTTTACCGGGCAAGAGAAGAAAGGCGTGGTGCGTTTAGCAGCGACGGTCCGGTTTACCATCCGAGTTTATGTAGGAAAAACCGTTATGACATCATTAAGAATAGACGCTCAACACGACGCCGTCGCTACGACGAGTAAGCGTACGAGTAAATAATCTCATTCTTCTTATTGTTGTTGTTATTATTGTTGTTGTTTATCTTCTTATTATCATCATTATCGCTTATTACTATTATTGTTATCATTACTGTTTATTATTATTACTGTTATCAGTTTAAATATACTAGGTATAATATTAAAGTACCAATTGGACCAAAAACAATAGAAATTTAAAATAAATTGGAAAGCGACAATGCATACATGAGAATGATTGTAGACAGAAAACTAACCAAATTTCATTACAAATTCTGCATCTAAAGCTCATTAACCTAAAGAAATTTTGGTTCAAAATCTCAAAGAACAATAGGGTTGTATGTATGACGTCATACATACCAAATTTAAATGTTAGAAAACCTTGACTATTTTTATGTGTCAGTCTTTTTGATGTAAGCAAAATTGCTTCATGGTTATCATTGTTGCAATATAGATTTTTTTTATTTTCAATTTTCATTGATTTTGGTCCAAGTGCCCCTTTAAAGAAACATATTCTCTCTTTGCTATTCGAATCAATTAATATCAATACAGAGTTATATGTATACCATCCGAGTTTATGAAGGATAAACCGTTATGACATTATTAAGAATCGAATAGACGCTCAATACGTCTGAATAGCGTACTGAATAATCTCATTCTTCTTCATATTGTATTATTATTATTATTATTGTTGTTGTTGTTTATCTTCTTATTATCATCATTATCGCCTATTACGATTATTGTTATTATTATTATTGTTATTAGATTATTTGTTATAGGTTCAAGGCTTTGCTCGATTTTTTCGGTAATTTGGGACAGCCCCCCTCAAAAATCAGACGGTCCGTCCCTTATCATCATTGTCAACAAGATTATTATCGTCATCATCATCATCATCGTCATCATCAGTATAACTATAACTATGACTTTTAACATTACCATTATCATTATGAATAATATCATTTTCAATCTCATCATCATCATTATTCTTTTTAAATTAGTTCAGAACAGACTTAAGGTATAAACATGATAAAGGGGACGTTTGCGACCGATGTTCATTACTCCTCATACAGCACGCTAACTACTGAAGTTTTGTCTCAGTTTTTTTGATATCTTGTCGCAATTTACAATAACAAATATAATCATAATAATTGCCTCCGACGACGTTTAATATTCTATTATGACATTGATGTAATCATTTCACTTATTTAATTCTCAGCAAACATGAATCATTACATTTCAAATATACATTTGCCGGTTAACACTCATTATCATTACCATGTAATCATTGTCATTATCATAATCATTATCTCACAGTTTGTTTCGACTTCTTTCCTTTCCGTGTAGCTTTAAGTAGCTTTAAATACCCGTAAAAAGGAGCACTGATGGAGAGAGGGGAGTATCATCATCATATTCATCATCATTGTCATCGTCATCATATTCATCGTAGTCATCGTCATCATCATATTCACCATCGTCATCATCATCATCATCATCATCATCATCATTATTATTATTATTATTATTATTATTATTATTATTATTATTATTATTATTATTATTATTATTATTATTATTATTTTTAACATTGTCTCCGGGAGAATATGAGGGCCTCAATGGGGTGATGACAATCACGGACAGCATGCAGGTAATATTTTGATATGATTACGATTTCGGTCAGCTTGAGTTCAACGCTTACGACTAAATTTTAGTAACGTTGACCCCATAATGATCCTCATATTGGTTCCAAGGTTGTCATAGCCGAGGAGAGGCTTTGGAGACAAGCAACCATTGTCTTATAAATTTTCCTCAAGGCGTGCTATTAACATAGCCTCTGACAACTAAGCCGTCCAACTCCTAGCCTGCTCGTGTGGCTTAGATTTAAGCCCGGCGGAACTGCTTTTACTAATAGGAGAAGGGGCGCACGGCGATTAATTATCCGATTGATGCTTTGTCCAGTTGGGTCTCAGCAGCCAATCTAGGAAATATCTAAAAACTCATCCTGAAGCAAAACCTGGTGTCGGAGTACCATGATGATGTGATCCTGATCCCACTTCAACGTCGAGAGAGAAGAAATATTATATTAATGATAATCATGGTTTATTCAATAAAATTCGTAATCGAAACTCGTAAACGATGGTATTCTTTGATGATATATGCCGTAACCGCGCATATGAATAAGCTTTCTGCTACCCCACTGAGTGGTCTAACTATCTACATATATAAATAATCTAGAAAGTTATGGAAACGATGCTGTAGCGCAAGAAGCCAAAATTTATCAATCGGACAGGGATCCCGGAGAAAGAGAGCAATTGATTTATATCACAATAGGCCTTTTGCAGGATCTGGTCACGTGACACAAATTCCAAAAAAATTAGCTCTGCTAAAAAATTATTGGCATATTCAGAAAGATGTAATTAATGTAATATTTAGATTTTGTTCAAAACTCGAAACTTTACATGCGTCCCAGTCATACGTTCTTTGTTAAATTAAGTTTCGAGTTTTGAAAAAAAAGATAAATTAAACATTTCCAATTACATCAAGAAATGCTAAAACTCAGCGACAGTACTAACTTTAATGTGCTCTTTCTGAATATGGCAATAATTTTTTTAGTAGAACTAATTTTTTTTTTAGGGGGGGGGGGGGTGTATGTCACGTGACGAGATCCTGTATTGGCAAACTATTTTACGGATACAGATTGATTTTCATATGACCATGAAAGAATTGGCAAACTAATAGTTGTTACTACACTCTGAATCTATTGTTTTCTTTTGTTCTTTACCAACAAGTACAAACTAAATAGTGGTTTTTCTTGCACGGTCAAATGAAAATACATACATACATACATTTTATTAAACTTCCTATAAAAGGTTTTTCAAGAATAATTTACACAAAGAATAGATATTTTGCATATAAAAAATACAAAGCATGATAGTTCGAGCGTTAAAATATATTTTTCGAGATATAAAATGGTGGATGTATCATATAGTACTATTTATATAGTACTATTTATGGAAAAACTGTCTTTGTTTTTTAGTTCTTTTTTTAAAAGAGTTCAGATTTGTTGTCTGTTTACAAGAATCGTCTAATTGGTTCCATAACTTTTTTGCTCTGTACAGGAAATCACTCTAGTGAGCCCCGTCTATTGTGCCAATTAATGATTCATTCACTAATTTATTTATGATTATCATTCTAACAAGCTCATTCATCCATTCAATCAGCCCGTCATCCTTCAATTAAAGCATAATTTTTTTTTTCTTGTGAGGGGTTGTCCTGTGATCGTTGGGTTTCCTGTGTTCGCGGTGGGAAAAAAGTGCGGGAAGTCAATATTTCAGCCTCGTTCTCAGAGTGGGACCTTTTTAGGCAATTGTTATTTTTTTAAGACGTATATACAGCCTAGCTCATTGACTATGGTATGGTGTGTGTGTGTAGGGTGGACAATCATTTTTTTGTATTTTTTTGTTATAAATTTTTATTTGATCATTGTAGAAACATGTTGCAGTTCAAGTTGCTGATTATTGTTCACAAAAACTGCTCATGTTTATGAAGAAAACATAGACGTAGTTTGAATAAAAAAAAGTGGGGTTTGTTTTCCAGCTTTTCCTTCCCTCGTCCATTATATAACGAGAGTTAAACAATGAAAACGTGCGATTGGGACCAAACAAAGTGTGCGAGAGTCCGTAATAACGGGAGTAACTTTCAGTCATTTCTTTTCCGGACGGGGACTAGATTTGTAACTTGATGATCTGTTAATCGTTTAAATTATCAAACGATTTGTTAAAATCACCACAAATGTCGGGATCCTTTCAACTTACCTCCTGTAATGTTTAGATCGACAACACTGATAGGATATCTATCTGGAAACTCTATTGTTAATCACTATTGGTGCCGTTCTGTCTGGCCAAAGTCCAGGAAGGTATGTTTATTTAGTGATATGTCGAAGCACGTACGTTCATTCCAACACTAGCGATTGTCAGTATTGTAGCTAGACATCAGTGCAGTTTGCCACGGTGATGATCATGACCGTTTGCGATTTGTTACTATAATCGAGTCGTTCTACTATAGCGAAGGAACTAAATAGTTATATACGCGGTATATACTGGACAGCATATTAGCTCCTACGATTATAAGGTATTGATATATTGTATAATGTTTTGGCCATGGTTTGATGTATGCTGATTTCCTAATTCCTCCATGTTGCAGATCTTTGATTGCTCTCCAAATAAAGAACGCACCGAGCTAGGCATTCTCTCCTATTCAAATCGACACATTTGAAATACTATAAGTAGGTAAGTAAGTATTAAAATTAGCAGATTAAGAGGATATTTTTTTCAATGACAAGCAATATTGGCAAAAAGCGCCATAAACTAGACTTTTGCACGAGTTTTAATCTCAATTTTCGTTTTGGGTTAACGCTCAAAAACCTCTTTAAACAGTTAGAAACTAATGTACTAAGATAACATGCCTGTTTAAGCGGTATTTTCAATTGTACAAAGATGTTTTGTTGAATTTGTGTTAGAATGCAGCTTTTTGGGGCATTTTTTAAAGAAAAGGTATGGGAAATAAACAGATAAAGGCCTAAACCTCATTTTCAATTCAAATTTTTGGTTTGGGTTAATAACACTTTGGCTCCACTTTCATCAGTCTTTTCCACTTACAAACAAGTTAAACTTTCTGAATAAATAGATTTTAGCCTTGTACAACAGCCGTTCTTCAAGAAATCAGTTTTTGGCGCTCACAGCTTCAGTACGAAAAAAGTATTGTCTTAATTTCTTTCGTAGATAGATATTGAACGTAGACTGATCTAACTAGTAATAATGACTGATTGTGTGTGTGTGTTTTTTTTTTAGTAGCGACTTGATGGGGGAACACACAGCGCCCTTACAATCGATGACACACATTCCAGTTTTGAAAAAACACCGTTTGGACATGGAGACCTCAAATGCCGATCATTCATTGAAATACACTCCACTCCGAGAACGACCACACACTCCTACAAATTTGACGTAAGTAATTTACGATCGCAACTAATAACATGTTTAACTATCTTTATTTTTAAAGAGAAACGTTTTAATCCCAAACGTTTTAGTCCCCCTGTCATAAACAGGGTATGGTTTTTCGAGCTTTCTGTCATAAACAGGGTATGTTTTTTTGAGTTTTCTGTCATGAACAGGGTATCCTTTTTACCCCATTTCCCAATTTCCTTACTTTGTTTTTGTCATAATCATGTATATTAATTAGGTAATATGATGAGCAGCGCGGTCTTTCGTCTTTCGGGAAATTCAGCACGTTTTCGCGGCATTAACACGGGGTCCTAAACTGTCATCTAACTAGTAATAATGACTGATTGTGTTTTTTTTTTTAGTAGCGACTTGATGGGGGAACAGACAGCGCTCTCACAATCAGTTTTGAAAGAACACCGTTTGGACATGGAGACCTCAAATGCCGATCATTCATTGAAATACACCCCAGTTCGGGCACGACCACACACTCCTACAAATTTGACGTAAGTAATTTACGATCGCAACTAATAACATGTTTAACTATCTTTATTTTTAAAGAGAAACGTTTTAATCCCAAACGTTTTAGTCCCCCTGTCATAAACAGGGTATGGTTTTTCGAGCTTTCTGTCATAAACAGGGTATGGTTTTTTGAGTTTTCTGTCATGAACAGGGTATCCTTTTTACCCCATTTCCCCATTTCCTTAGTTTTTTTTTTTTTTTGTCATAATCATGTATATTAATTAGGTAATATGATGAGCAGCGCGGTCTTTCGTCTTTCGGGAAATTCAGCACGTTTTCGCGGCATTAACACTGTCCTAAACTGTCATAAACAGGGTCCCATTTTTATCACTTGTCATAAACAGTGTATAAGAATTTGTTTGTTTTTTTGTCATAAAAAGTTTCTAGACAATAATGCCGACTCATTTTGTTTCAGCCAACAACGCAACAACATGTTAAAGGAATTGTCCAACGTATCGCGTGGGGAAGTGATCTATTATTGTTACTCCGAAGTAAGAATGAAGCTTTTTCCCAGTGTGCCAACTGGAACTTTAAAGACATGGGTGAGGAATCTAAAAATATTAAAACCAAGATGCTCAGTCCAAGAACACATTCATTTCAAAGACAGGATTCCCGATATTGCAATAGGCGCCTTCAAACTGATTTCACAATTCGACGTATTTAGACTAATTACCCATTGTGAGGGTAGAGAGACCCTTAGCTCTCCCCCCAAAAAGCGCAAGTTTAATATTTCGCATAGTTTGTCGGCGACAAACCAAAATCAATCAGTAGTTCCATCGAGCATGTCGCATAGCAATGATGCAGATAAACTAGATAGTGGGCCGTCAAAATTGTTGCTCTTAGGGGAATCGACAGCCGCACACTGTACTCATAAATCGAAATTGCAGCACGCGCACTCATTCACTAGTAGAAATAACACCATTATCCATGGCGGTATTAATGATAACAATGATAATAGCAGCAGTAGTTCTTATATATGCTCTAGCGAAGTCGAAATAAAAACACGTGTTCCTCTGGCCTCCGAAAATGATTCACAACTGCCTCCGCGGGAAAATTTCATACCACAAATTCCAGTTGAAATTGTAAATGACAGTAGTAGCTCTTCGGAGGACGAAGTCACATCAGTTTCTTCCTCCAGCAATCGTCGCGCTAGTAGAAAAATTTCGCTCGACCAGCTAGATGCAAATGTTACCAACGAGATCGAAAAGTTCAAGTCTTTTTACACTCGGCCGCTAAACACGCAACGAAACTGTCATGTTTTGCAAGACGCGACTGTTCTTAAAACCATCGAGAGACTCCTAGGCTATTTTAAATACGTGAAGGACGTTCGTCCAGGCGTGACCATCTCGTTTGAGCATGTCGAGCACGGAGACTTGGTAGAGGGGTTTTGTAATTATTTAAGGTCGAGCGACCGAAATCTTCAGAGCATCACCGTATCCAGGTACGTCTCGGCCCTTATAAGTGTTGTTCGCTATTTGCACCGTGACCAGACTGCAACCGAGCAAGAGGGTCTTCCTTCCATTTCTAGATTGCGCGCGCTCCAAAGCCAGTTAGAATTTGACGCTAGGAGGGAAAGACCAGCGGTAGGGAAAAAAAAGTCTATTTTGTACGAAGAAATACTTGAGATAGCTAGGAATTTGTTGCACGAGTTCGAAGACTCGCCGACAGGTGTGACCAAGGCGAAAGCTCTCATGAATTTGTGCATTCTTTTATTGTACACACACGCGACCGGCCGGTGTAAGGAGTTCATCTCGCTCAGAATAGCCGAGACGGAGGCCTCCGTCAGTTCGCTAGATGGTAATTTTTTAGTTCATGATGGCGACACCCTCATTTTGTTGTGCAACGATTATAAGACTAAGCGATTTTACGGCCCGGACAGGACTGTTTTAAGAGGGAGTCAGCTCGAGTACCATATTTGCCTTTACATTAAGTCCTATCGGTCCAAACTGCTTCAGGGAGCCAGCCA
Source organism: Metridium senile (assembly GCA_949775045.1). Taxonomy (NCBI): domain Eukaryota; kingdom Metazoa; phylum Cnidaria; class Anthozoa; order Actiniaria; family Metridiidae; genus Metridium; species Metridium senile. The sequence goes on along the minus strand of OX459099.1, from coordinate 14,812 downwards.
CGATTTTTTTCTCGTGAATGCAAGGGGCCAGCCATTTTGCGTCGCATCATTCAACAAGTACATAGGGAACCTCTTCGAACGCCACTGCGACTTAAGATTAGGCGTGAACGATATTCGTCATAGCGTAGTTTCGTATTTCTTAAGCCTTCCAGAGGCACACGACAGTGGTCAATTGCTAGAAAGTCTAGCAACCGTTATGCGACACAGTGTCAGGTCGCAACGCAGGTTTTACGACGACCGTAGCAGAGACGAAAAAAAAACTCCTGCTCTAGGAGTCCTCGCACGAAAAGCAAATGAGACAATTTTCGCAGACCACTCGCGCGACGATGAATTTGCAATTGCGGCAACTAGTCATGACGATGATGGTTACGCAGACGCTATGGCGACACCAGGCGATTTTGTGGCCTTAGTTGCGAGTAATTCAACCGGTCAATCTCCGCAAATTCTTTTGGCCAAAGTTTTACGTTACAGCGGTAACAAAAAGGATGTCGTCCTAGCACACTTCGACGAGGTCTCTCAAAATTGCTTTAGAATGGTCACAGGGAAAAGTTATGTGGAGTCTAGCGCCAGTGTTCTCTTTCCAATAGATCTCGTATACAACGCAAGCGATCGGCTTTACGAGTTGCGTTCAGATAGGCTAGATTTACACAGGCAGGCTCGCACTTGATTTCTTTGAGGTTTTTTCCCCCGGCCCTGCTACTTGTCATTTACAATTTTTTAATGTCGGAGAGAGCACGTGTTTTCAAGTCGATGCGCCTTCGTAAATATGTTGACGCCCAATATATTGGTTATTTAGGCAAGGTTTTTTTTTTGGATAATAATTAAAAAAATATATTAATGATGCAAATAGTTCAGTTTCGGCAGTTCATCTTGTTATAAACCTATAGCTGGCCGACAATTAAATTGTTATAAGTATGTAGGTTGACGCCCAATATGCTGTCAGACCGTAATTTTTGAACTGTTTGGTAAAAATTATGCCAGAGGTATTGGACGAAATCCTTTGCAGTCTGTTTCGTCTCGAATGCGAAAGTCGTATATGAAGGCAAAAATGTATTACAAGTCAAAAACATTTTTTTCCCGTTCTCTCTTTTCTATATATTTGTCTGCAAATACAACTTTCGTATTTGTTCTCTTTTTGTTAAAAAAAGCAAAATATATAAAAATATATACGTTGCGTTTACGTTACGTGTTTTCAGCTGTTACTGTTAATTTATAGAGAAATTTAGTTTTGGTTCATTGTTACAGTTAATTCATTAGTTAATGTTAGGATTGAGAACATCTAGAAATATATTGGTTATTTAGGCAAGGTTTTTTTTTTGGATAATAATTAAAAAAATATATTAATGATGCGAATAGTTCAGTTTCGGCAGTTCATCTTGTTATAACCTAGCTGGCTGACAATTAAATATAGGTTGACGCCCAATATGCTGTCAGACCGTAATTTTTGAACTGTTTGGTAAAAATTATGCCAGAGGTATTGGACGAAATCCTTTGCAGTCTGTTTCGTCTCGAATGCGAAAGTCGTATACGAAGGCAAAAATGTATTACAAGTCAAAAACATTTTTTTCCCGTTCTCTCTTTTCTATATATTTGTCTGCAAATACAACTTTCGCATTTGTTCTCTTTTTGTATAAAAAAAAGCAAAATCTAAAAATATATATACGTTGCGTTTACGTTACGTGTTTTCAGCTGTTACTGTTAATTTATAGAGAAATTTAGTTTTGGTTCATTGTTACAGTTAATTCATTAGTTAATGTTAGTTTTAAAAACATCTAGAAATATATTAGTTATTTAGGCAAGGTTTTTTTTGGATAATAATTTAAAAAAAATATTAATGATGCGTTTGTAATTAAGTGGGAAAGAAATAGAAAACGTTCGTTCTTGCAATTACGTGTAAATACGTCAAGGCTATTGATTGTTATGTACCCATGTTTATTTCAAATAAAAATATTTAAGTGTATAATTCAGTGGTCCTGTGTTTTTTATTTGTTATCAATAATGATCGACTGAATGAATTGAGAGCATTATTATTATGAAAAAAAATACTGCTTACTGACGGAATGAATAAATGGTTGGAATAATGATTTGATGAATGAATGAATGAATGGATGAACGAATGAATAAACGAATGGCTGATGAATAAATGAATGAATGGATGATTGAATGAATGAATGAATGAATAAACGAATGGATGAATAGTAGTACTAATACTAGTAGTAGTACTAGTACTAGGTTTAGGGTTAGGTTTAGGAATAGGTTTAATTTATGCCATTATTGGGAGTTTATGAATGAAACAAAAGTCTAATGCAGAATTTTCAACTGAGTCATTGTGGTATAGTGGTGTAGTCTCTGGACTTAGAAGCAAGAGATCCTGGTTCTATTCCCAGCCGTGGTAAGAAAAAGGAAAAAATAAAAAGCACAGGTAACCCAATTACATTAATTCAATAGTTAGTTATGTGTTAGGTATAGTAAGGCAAATTAGCAAGTCAAGTGGGAATGTTAGGTAAGTGAGAGAGTTAGGGGGGGGAGAGGTGTAAGTGAGATCAAAAGGAGGGTGTGGTAAGTAGGTTAGATCCCCCTGTTTTATTTAGTCCCATAAATAAAATCCCTTAGATTTAGAATGTCAGATTGTACCAGTTCAAGACTATTGTACTGGTTCAAAATTGTTCAAAATAAATTGAACTGGTTTAAAATCATATTGAACCTGAACTACAACATAAACACCTATTTCAAAAAAGGTTGTCATCGCCAAAAATGCACTATGGGTATAATCCTAAGTCGTGAAATTTTCAATCATGCCAACTCCACTAAACAACGATCTCCGCTGGAGAGTTATATGTCTTGTCGAAGGACTGAAAATGTGCCTAGAAGACACGTACTGACAGCTTTTCTGCTTTTCTGTGGATACTTTAGATTATACCTATAGTGTACTTGGGTCTTGGAATAACCTATCGCCTATCGCTTTTGGCGATGACAACTTTTTTTGAAATAGCTACGTGTATATACACCTAATTGTCACATGAAAAAAGAACATTAGTAATTTAGTAACAAAGGAATAACAAAAGCAAGAGTTCAGCTTGAGTGATCTTGTTTTGTCTTTTAATTAATTCCTATCCTACTAAATCACAAAAGACAGGACAACGTTCTTGCAATTGGGTGTATATTTAAAATGAGAAGAAGAAGAAAAAAAAAGAAGACAGCTAGTGACTGAAAGGTTAAAAAGAAATGATCAGTTGATAAATATGAAACGTTTATCCGTAAAAGCTGGTTTCGTTTGCAAAACTGATAGCCATCTAGTCGAAAAACGTTTAAAGAGATATCGGCATATCTGCTAAACGTTTTGGGATTTTTCGGTTAAAAACGCTTTTGCTTCAACCCTTGCATGGGTTAATCGTTTTTGGGATTATACAGGATAGCACAAACGCTTTTATGGTTAGGGTTAAAAAGAAATGATCAGTTGATAAATATGAAACGTTTATCCGTAAAAGCTGGTTTCGTTTGCAAAACTGATAGCCATCTAGTCGAAAAACGTTTAAAGAGATATCGGCATATCTGCTAAACGTTTTGGGATTTTTCGGTTAAAAACGCTTTTGCTTCAACCCTTGGGTTAATCGTTTTTGGGATTATACAGGATAGCACAAACGCTTTTATGGTTAGGGTTAGGGTTAGGGTTAGGGTAAACCTGAACAAGGGTAGTTAAGAAGCAACAAACATACTTACCACAAAAAGGAAATTTCCACTATCATCATTGACTAATTTTGATCTATGTGTTCTGAGGTATTCTTTTAAGACGATGCTGATTTCATGATTTGGCTGATGATAAAAATAAAAATGAAGCAAAAAGCATTAATGAATGAATGCATAACAAATGTGAGCATTCATGGCTTTAATAATAATACTACACTTAGTTAATGAGGGGAAAAAACAACACTTTACAGCCAAGACTGATTAACTTGTGGCCCTCCTATCTAAAAATCAATAAACTTAACAATATAATTTAGTATCCTAATCTAATAGAAGAAAATGTTTTTAAATAGGCTGGTAATGAGTTCCATAGTTTGGTAGTTTTAACTATAAATGTTCTACCTCCTCAGTCTCTCTTTTATAGCGAGGGCAACATATGCAATCAAGGAACACTTATTGAATTTTTACTACATCAAAAAATGGTATCCAGTTGAATTTCTTAAATAAGCAAACAGTACTTTCATTGCAGAGGATTACACAAACCAATGACATTAATCATTCCCATCAAAGAAAAAGGTCAACTTGCCTGTAATTTTGTAGTGTCGCAACCATAGGTTTTTACGGTCTTGTAATTTTGAAATGTGAAAGTTACTCCACCAAGCTGATCAAGAGCTACAACGTTCCTTTTGGCCAATTGAGGGCTGCTTGGAGTGAGATTTGGCGGTAAGACTTCCAAGGTGCGTATCTCGAGTGCTCTGGCTGGTGGCATCTGTGTATACATAGTAAGTAGCAACAAATCAGAGCTCTCGGTGGCTTTAGCAAGTGTCGATCTAGCCATGTCTACTCGGTGCCTCTGTAGGTCAACTGACTTGACTATCTCCGGCCTATCAGAAAAGGATAATAACAATATTAATAAACTTGATATTAATTACACTTAATATAATTTGTTTGATTTCAGTTCTTTTGATTGACATATACGCTATCAACTGATGAGATGATGTTTATTCATTGATTTCACTGAAAATAAGAAACTGAAATAAGCAGTTGCATATGGTGATATAGATCAACTTTGTAATATTGGCACTAACCAATCTAGCCATTTATTTCGTTCTTCTAATTCTTCCTTTGTCGACGGCCTTTCTGCATAGGCTTTCCTCTGGAAAAATGCAACCTGAGCACGCAGTCGATTGATGACTTGGATGCCCTTGTAGTCTGGCGAAGCTTCCGGGTGTAGAAATTTGGCAGGGTAGAGTAGGGCGGCTGCATGGTTGGATATCGTAGCTGGTGCCAGGCCTCTATCTTCCTGTTGTTGTTGAAAAATATGAAAATGAAAATTTATTGCTACATCATTCATGCAAATGTTCCTACTCATCCACTGTGATAATGAAATAATAATGACAACTATTGTCCTGAGATAATTGTCACATAAATACAACCATTACAATACAATTAACCTACCTTCAAATAGGTCAGGTACTTTTCAATCACTGTTTCCCGCAAAAACAAATCTGTCGTGATAGTGTGTTTCAGGTGGTTTTTGGCGAAACCCAGGAAGCCTGCAAGCCAAGTGAACAGAGGAATTTTAGAACTAGAAAAATTCAAGTGTCACATTTCATACTTGAAATATCTTTGTAGCTAGGCACATAGAAATGGATCATGAAATTGATTGAAACTGGCTCAATTGCTCAGGTTTGAATGGTACATGTGGTTGTCTAATAATAAACAATCGATTTACTTACAGAAAAGTCTTTCTTCGGCCTTGTCCATTGTGCTAGGCGAAATTGGCCCTCTGTTACGTTGCAAATTGACTTCTTTGAGGAAATAGAGACGTAGTTCTTCCATGAAGGTAGTTATTGGTTCAGAGAGTTCTGACTTGGATAGGGCGTACTTTAGTGGTCTTGGTTCAGTAAGGGCTAGTTGGCTAGCAGTGCTTTGGGGGTGTGGTTCGAATGCTTCTTGTCCAGATAGGGTTGTTGTGGCTTGTCCAGAACTTAGAACTGTATCTAGTTGGTGTGCTTTGGCAGGAGGTACTTGAGATAAGTTTGGCATGCTTTTGTTGTGATAAACTGGGGCAGTACTAGTACTCGTTGTGCGATGAAGTTCGTCCCATTTTGAGATGGGATAGAGGTTCTGTATTGGGCTGTAAATAGTATGGACCTCGTGTTGTTTGCAGTTGCGTTCGTGGTCACTACCATCAGCATCGCTTTCGTCGGATGAAATATAATTTGCTATGATGGAGCAACTGAATTGATCGTCGTCCATTATCTGGCTTTCTCTCTCGTGGTTTGTCTACGGCAAAAGCTGAAAGGTATAAGAACGGTGGCAACTGGTTTGTAACTTGAAGCAAGCTAAATTTGAGACTTGTCACCTACAGCTCGTAGTATTTATACTACGATTGGGTGGGTATCGACTGCTGACTCGTAAGGCGCGCGGTCGTTTGTTGTGAAAAGTTTGATGGGCTTTTTCGTCAGGTTGTGGTGCAGCTGTGTGAGTATCACGACTGTTGGGAGATTGCTTGTGATGTAAAGCGCGCAAAAAAGCAGTTTTTAAAACTGTGAAAACTGTGTAAAACTGTGAAAACTGCAAATATTGAGTCCGGAAGCGCGGGCTAGCTGTGGCGGGTCGCGCGCAAAGCACGTCGGGATATGTGTTCATTGGAGATTTGCACGTAGCGAAACGTACGAGCTGTCATGTTTTTAAAATTGTTGTTATTTACTACTGAGATGTGAACTGGATCAATGTCAAGTATATGCTTTGGTAAGGATGATGTTTATTATTATTATAAAAACATTATAATCTATTTTATATTGGATATAATTCTGATGCTAAAATGTTGATCAATCCATTTAAAGTTTAAATGTCTGTAAAGTTTGCATTTGATTGGGTGTTTTTTTTTATCAGTGATATATATATTGTACACTGCCCAATTAGATCCTATTTATATCTTGGTCTAGTATTAAAATTATTATTATTGTTGTTGTTATTATTATTATTAGTGATACTGCAGTTGTCAATGGCTATAGAAATGGAAAGAATTCTGATCTGCAGGAACATAATTCATATAAGAACATAATTCTAATAGCTAGCTGTATGAATTAAAGCATACACGCTGCATGCAATCATGCGACTTGCATTGCATGCATGAATGAATAAATGCAAATTCTCAATTATTACTATAACAATTTGAAGTATATAAATAACACATGATAACAATTCGACCGATGCTAATATCTTTATTTTGTTGTAAATTATATGTTTACGTACAGTTCAAAGTATTGATTGTAGCTAGAGTCTAATAGATAACTATTTTCATAATGTAAACGGGCCCCTGAAGGCATGATCAATGACATTGAATTATGTAAGTATCATTTTAAAGCTCAATAACTATAGAATATGTCTACAGGTGTAATTTGCTGTTAAGAAATATGAGACATTTAATTGTCTTGTCAGCTTTTCTGCTTAATGTCGATCTAGATAAACTTTTGGAGTTGATGCTGTTATTCAACAAAGCCTGACGTACACGGTTTTAGATGTGTACTAATAATATTGACATTAAGCAGAAAAGTTGACAATACAATTAAAGGTTATGTAGATCTCTTTATACATTATAAGTTCTTTAAAATGTAATTTTTTGAATTTTAAAGGTTCCCATTCTACCATTTCAATCTGTATACTTATGCAAATATTTGTGCTAGACACAATCAGAGTATATTATTTCTGAAGTGTGCATGCATCAACACGATTTGCATAAACTGTACAGATTTAAATGGGAACCTGTTATTGATATTTGCTATCGTATGTGTTGGTTGCAGACTACACTGAAGTTATGGCCGGCACTATAGATGTATATGCATGCAGGTATGTTAATGATCTGACATCATTAATCTGAGTATATAATCAACTTCTACAGTCTGTAGTACCAATGACGTCTGACATCATTAATCTGAGTATATAATCAACTTCTACAGTCTGTAGTACCAATGACGTCTGACATCATTAATCTGAGTATATAATCAACTTCTACACTGTCTGTAGTACAGTACCAATGATGGGAACCTGTTATTAATATTTGCTATCGTATGTGTTGGTTGCAGACTACACTGAAGTTATGGCCGGCACTATAGATGTATATGCATGCAGGTATGTTAATGATCTGACATCATTAATCTGAGTATATAATCAACTTCTATAGTCTGTAGTACCAATGAACTTAACACTTTGTTCGCATCGTAGAGCCTTATAATAGTTCTAATTCTATTTGTTATGATTGATTGATATACTCAGTAGTACATCAATGAGCTATGCAAATTGGAAGCTAGAAAAGTGAGCTTACATTTTTCCACGTAGACCTAGAGTACAGTAGTTGCTGTCAAAATATTTGAAAGAAACAACTAACAACACAACCATAGACGTGTTTGCTTATTTTGGCCTTTGACTTAATTTGGCTACACACTCGGACAGTGAATTTATCCAATTTATCGTGTGACCGTCAATACTGCAATATAGCTTTCAAAATTGTATCGTGATGCCCATAGTGTGTGTGTGTGTGTGTTTTTCCCTTCTTATTACCCAAACTGATGGATTGATGCACACGTACACTATATGTGGGATGGGGGTGATAAGGTAACAGGGTTAGTAGCACTTACCTTGTAGTAATGGCTAACACTATATGCTTACCTTAGTTGTAATAATTCTTTTTTAGACTACATCATATATTCCTAATCAATATGATCAATATGTGATGTAGTCTAGCTTATTACCTTATATCACCCTAGCTATAGTGACAGTACTACATGATGTAGTCTTACTATTGCTATCACCTTATTACCCCTGTATATAGTGTTTGCCAGGTCTGTATGTACTTTGTTTCATTGGTCAGTGAAAACCATTCTACTAACATGAGCTTGGTTTTATGAAGTTGTCTGTCACACAACTCTCATGACCACCGTGTGGGTAATAAGAAGGAAATCATTTCTATCTTGGGCTCTCAAGCATGTCGATTAAGGCCAGCTGGGTGTTTGAACATGGACCGAACACAATACTCAGTCTACCCATTTCAATTAATTGTCGGGAATGGTTGATCTGAGGTTGATTTGTAAAAAATGCCATTGGTCAAACAGTCTTTTGCCAAACATGCATCTCTTAAACAATCAAGCCTGCGTCGAATGGTGTCATGTATTGTACTGTGTACAAGTATTAAATAGAGAAACTACACAACAAGTTCTGTAAGTGCGAACTGTGTCTTTGTTGAAGTAATAATTCTTACACGAGGTATCTAGTCACGTGATGCATAAATTAGCATACATTAACATACATTACAAATGGCACTGCTCTTTTGTCATGCTACGTTGAGTTTGCATTGAACACATCACGAGCCACAAGTGTGCCACTCAACGTGCGAAAACTCATCAAAACCACGACAGTCACTTCAGCTAATTAGGCGTCTGACCCAGCTGGCCTCACTCAACATGCTTGATCTCTCCACACTTTACACCGAACATGCTAATGTGTACACCCTTTCCGAGAAACTTAATTTGGCTACACCCTCGGACAGTGAATTTATCCAATTTATTGTGTGACCGTCAATACTGCAATATAGCTTTCAAAATTGTATCGTGATGCCCATAGTGTGTGTGTGTGTGTTTTTCCCTTCTTATTACCCAAACTGATGGATTGATGCACACGTACACTATATGTGGGATGGGGGTGATAAGGTAACAGGGTTAGTAGCACTTACCCTGTAGTAATGGCTAACACTATATGCTTACCTTAGTTGTAATAATTCTTTTTTAGACTACATCATATATTCCTAATCAATATTCTTTCCTCCTGCAAGACACGTAAATGTTTCCCCTTTAATTTCAGACAGAATTACGCCTTGGAGATCTTGCGGCCTTCCGACCAGAACAGGGACCAACCCCCAGAGAGCTGGGCTCTCTGCCAGCAGGGCAGAGCACAGCGATGAGCCTGCCGGCACTCACGATGGCACTGCACCTGTCTTTGCCACAGTGCAGTGCCTCGGAGAAGATGGTTCTGACCTCCTCTCCGGCCTGTTCCGACCTGGCCAGCCTGTGAGCAGCGGAGATGCCGTTACATAGTTACAATTCTCTCATTGTCATGAAGAGGTTTTACCATTGCACTAACTGTACTTTCAGGGGGGGATTGGGGTACTCCCTTTGTCCAAGTGGTAGGGGTGATCGTCGGAGATTTTTCGATTACTTTCTTCCATTCCTGGCTTTCATTCTGCAAGTCTCTAAAGTTATCGTTGCTCTTCTTCTTCTTCTTCGTCGTCTGACCTAGGTTATTTGTAACAAGGATATCACAAACTTCAAATTGAATAAAGATATCGATGACAAACGAAAACTAAAGGCGTGGATTCTGCGCGCGGGTATAAACAAGCCTGCTTGAAAAGTCTTTCAAAAATATTTGTCGCAGTCTTACGCCTGCAAAAGGATGTCGGTGTTTCTTCTCTTGATATCGATTTATTCATAGGATATTTTGGTTGTACGTGTTCGTGTTATATGACAATAACAAGTTGATGATAAAACAAACATCTCTTTTAAAAACGTGCAATAGATCAGAAAATGTGTTCGTATCACCTTTGCAGGCGTAAGAGTGTGTCCATTGGCTGCGACATTGATTATTGAAATAGGTTGTGTACTCACCCTCCAGCTCCCCCGACCCCTGCTTCCAGGTCGAAAAGAGCGCGGGACGTTCTATAGCTAGATCTGCAGAATAACAAATGATTACTCGTTACTTTGAACTTTTTAACTAGAAACGCAACAACAGAGCCCCGGGCACCTCTGTATGGAATGATTATACAATTAAAACGTTTGCTTAGAAAATTACAATAATTCACGTCAGTGATATTACCTTGAGTCGTCGTCTGCCTCTTCGGCCGCGTAGTAGGGCGTGTCCTGCGATCAAAATTTCTAAATTAGTACGTATACTATTAAAAACACACTAGCGCATCGAATGGCATTTTTTCTTTTCTCGCATATTCGAATACGAATAAGTAGTTTTTGTAGTCTGAACTCAAAATTTAAGTTGACATGTCTAAACCTAACACCTGTTATCACCTGATATTTCACTGAAGTTTATATAATAAAAGTGATTATTTTGACTTTATACCGCCTAGTCCTGGTGACAAAGGTGTCCATGCTTATAGTAATAATTCAGTATATAGTAATGTTGTTCTCACATGCAGTTCTCACGGCACTAGCTAGCTGAAAACACTGAATGAGACCAAATTCACCAGGGTTGAGCGCGCGTTGAGCTATTGCACAATATAATAGCTTTCAGACAGCTAGAAATTAGGTACAAATGTACACACCATATTCAAAATTTGTTTCTTTTTTTAATTATTTCTCTGGTGTAAGTGCACAAAAACATTTAAGTTAAAATTTAGATATACACCCACTTGCAGTAACATTTGTTATAAAGAAAATAGAACGTTTGTAATTTAGTACGATATGAGTTAAGGTGCGGTGTGCTTTCACATGCTCTCAGCTTATATAACAGAGAATAAGACTGTGTATGTTTTGTTATATATAAAACAATTTTCTGTAAGATATGCTCTTCGAAAACCCTCAAAATTAACCGCTTTCAATGCGAGTTGTTTAAAAAAGTATAAGTCAAAAAGTTCATACTGCTTTTTCGTTATGTCAATCAACATATATTGGTCTTCCAAACCGTGTCCAGTTTTTTTGATAAAATCCTTAGTTTTATAGTTATGTCCCGTTTTGTTATTTAACTTGAAGTTTTAACAATGAGTCGACTTTGAAACACATTTATTCAAGAACGAAGCATTTTATCGAAAAAACGGTTTTGAACACATGTATGTGCTGATTGACATAATGCAGAAATGACGGCAAAGTAGTTGGAACTTTTGGACTAATACTTTTCTTAATGAAAGTGCTCGATTTTGAGGTTTTACGTGAAGCATTGGTTAAAGATATTATTTGTCTTACATAGTCTTATTCTCTGTTATATAAGCTTTAAAATGATATAAACAAGAAGATCACTCAAGCTGAACTCTCTCTTTTGTCTTTTAATTAATTCCTTTCGCACTAAATCACAAATGTTGACAAATGTTCTATTTTGTATGCCAACCTTACTTCAAGTAGGTGTATCACGCATCAAGAGCACAGGAAGCCCAATCGTTTGAGTCGAACGCGGGCAAGCCTTCACAAGTTTAGGCAAGTTCAAAGCTCAACGGAGGAATTGTGGGTAATTTCCAATTCCAAATTTGGCTTGGGTGAAGTTTACCCAGAACCTCCTCTGAGCTCCAGGTAAAGATTTTTTAGGAGGTGTGTCCATTCCAATTCCAAATTTGGCTTGGGTGAAGTTTACCCACAACCACCTCTGAACTCCAGGTAAAGATTTTTTAGGAGGTGTGTCCATCGGCGGAAAACACCGAAGCCATTTTGGAAAAAAACAATTGTGCACAGCTAGGACGATCAATATGACAGACCTCCTGTGTTTAGGGTGAATTACAAGTGTTGCTAAAACCCACGTTGTTTTGACGATTGTAGAGAATAGCAAGCATTTCTGTTTTAATTGTTCGTGGATAGATATAAATATTTTTCCGTGATTTAACTTAGTATTTGAACCTGAAAGTGCTAAAAATCATCATCAGGATCACTATCACCTAGATGATTATCATTACCATCAACATTATCAAAGTGTGATTGTACGAGACATGTCAATTGACTCAATACTGTACAACAGTAGATTGTTACAATTAAATACTAGTTTTGTGATGTGTGTGTGTTTATCGTAGCTGTATAAGTGTGTATGTGTGCTAATGTGTGTTCATTTCTTTCACCTGCTGTTATTTATCTAAACTAAGAAAGGCTGGGGGCTAACTCGATAACAGTCATGTTCACTTAGTCCTCTGTCTCATTTAATTATTTAAGTAATGAATTATAAATTGTAAATGTTTTTGTTACCATAATTGTTACTTGATATTTTTCTATAAATTGTAAAATTAATATATATGAGAAAATAAACAAATATTGTATTGTACTGTATTGTATTGTATTGTATTGAATGGACAATCTCTCAAAAAAAAGAGTTTTACTGTGAATTGAAAAATAGGAGAAGAATATGATGATTAAATTAACTTGATTTGTTGGTCAAGATATCTTATATTTCATTCCATTTCATTTACAACTTGTAAATGGAATGTTTTTAAATTTTTTAATAATTGAGAATAAAATTATTATAAAAAAATGTTATTGTTTTCATCATGGCATCATCATTGATCAACAAAGGAATCATCATCATCAACACAGCAACCACTATTATCACAATCATCGGTGCTGTCATCAGCCCCTTACAAAATGGAGATGTCAAATATAAAAAACAGATAACAAAATGTTACACCTACTTGCAAGAACGTTGTCATACGAAAAAATAACTTGTTTTTAGTGGGTTAGGAATAAATTAAAAATACAAAAGATGATCACTGAAGGTGAACTCTTTCTTTTGTACTTTTAATTTATTCCTAACACACTAAATACAAATGTTCTTTTTTCGTATGACAACGCTCTTGCAAGTAGGTGTATATAAAAATAAAAATGTTTAACTTATAAACACAAACTAACTAGACATTGTTGTTTTCCATATTCTTCAAATAACTTTATTATCACAAAAAATCATTTTCAATGTATACATATGAGTATCAATCAGATTTCTAAAGACCATGTTGGAATAAGCTAGCATTCTCTGAAAATTTGAACTTTATAACTTCAAAACCGAAGCCTTGCAGTCATACAATTTCATGGTTATCTTATTAACTCGCTTATTATATTAGGCATGACCATTCAATCTAGACACTCAAACACACACACACACACACATATATATATATATGAACTATGCATAAAAATCATATGCACATCTCAAAATGGTTCCATATCATCATCCCTTGACAAGATAGAGGGGATGATAGTATCATATAAACATATGTGTGTATATATATGGAGCCTTTTTAAAAAAATATCTCTTCGTCATGAATGACCATCGAAGATTGTTTTATCAAATACATTTTTTTTTTGCACTTTTAACTTCATATGTACAGTTTAAATGGCGACTGGAGACCAATCTAGCCAAAAGAGAAAGAAAAAAGCAGTGCATATTTTGATTAAACATTCCAGTTGGTGTAAATAGAGGATACCAATTCCATCTTCGAGTGTTGAAATGATCTCTCACAAGTGAGAGATTTTCAACACGAGAAGATAAAATTTGCATCTCCAAGCGACCATGTAATGTTCTGTTTGTTGTATAATTATCAATGAAAAGAAAACAGTTTCCATTAAGCTGTCTAACCATAGTGATGATATCTTCACATGTAAAGATAACTTGTTATTTTCACATGCAAAGATATCACATTTTTGAAGCATTGACAATTATATAAATTATTATTATTATTATTATTATTATTATATGTGGCATTCCCTAATTTTTATGTTATATTTTTTTAACTATTTTTTTGGGGGAAAATCCCAAGTCGTCCTATCTTATCAATCCTGAACTTCAACCTGACGATTGAGTTACTCAGCTAGCCTGATTGGACCCTAGGATTGGTAAGATAGGACAGCTATAGTTGGCACACATTCATAACAAAACCTTGAGCATAATACATGCATGAGAAATGGAGGCATCCAGAACAAAATGTGAGAACCAACGCACTGCAGACTTTGAGGTATATAATTTGATAAACATCATTCTCTTACCCAGACCCTTCTCAGCTTTCTAACGAAAAATCAAAGGCTCTGGGTAAGAGAATGGATAAACATACAACAGCTTTCAAGACAGGAAGGAGGAGGAGGCTGTTATAGATGACATCACCTGGGTGGGTTCTCTCTCCTCATGAATTCGGCCCAGCCGTCAGGGACTTCCAACACCGGTTGAATGTCAAAGCCGTCGTCACTGTCTTGGATTTCAACCACAGGGGGTCGTCTTGCTGCTGGTGGAACCAGTTCTGCCCTGCAGTTAGGGCATGTACTATGTTCACTCAGCCATCGGTTCAGACACTCGGTGTGGAAGAGCTGTGGACAGCACCTCGATGGTACTGGAAAAATGTCAGTGTCGTTGGTTCTCTCATTAACATCCTGGCTACCCC